>JAPWTK010000330.1:0-330000 GCA_029963805.1 Aromia moschata | reverse complement strand
GGGGGGGGGGGTAGGGGGGGGGGGGGGTAGGGGGGGGGGGGGGGGGGGAGGGGGGGGGGGGGGGGGGGGGGGGGGGGGGGGGGGGGGGAAAAAAGGGGGGGGGGGGGGGGGGGGGGGGGGGGGGGGGTTGGGGGGGGGGAAAAGGGGGGGGGGGGGGGGAAAAAGGGGGGGGGAAAAAAAAAGGGGAGGGGGGGGGGGGGGGGGGGGGGGGGGGGGGGGGGGGGAAAAGGGGTGAAGGAGGGGGGGGGGGGGGGAAAAAGGGGGGGGGAGTGGGGGGGGGGGGGGGGGGGGGGGGGGGGGGGGGGGGGGGGGAAAAGGGGGGGGGGGGGGAAAAGGTGGGGGGGAAAAGGGGGATGAAGAGGGAGGGGGGGGGGGGGGGTGGGGGTGGGGGGGGGGGAAAAAGGGGGGGGGGGTTGGAGGGGGGGGGGGGGGGGGGGGGGGGGGAATAGATGGGGGGGGGGGGGTTGGGGGGTGGTTTGGGGGGGGGGAAAAGGGGGGGGGGGGGGGGAAAAGGGGGGGGGGGGGGGGAAAAGGGGGGGAATAAATGGGGGGGGGGGATTATTTTTGGTTGGGGGGGGGGGAAAAAGGGGGGGGGGGGGGGAAAAAGGGGAGAAGGGGGGAATAGGATGGGGGGGGGGGGGGGTTGGGTTGTTTGGGGGGGGGGGGGGGGTTGGGGGGGGGGGGGGGAGGGGGGGGGGGGGGGAAAAGGGGGGGAAGGGGGGGGGGGGTTTTTTTTTTTTTTTGGGGGGGGGAAAAGGGGGGGGGGGGGGGGGAAAAGGGGGGGGGGGGGGGGAAAAAGGGAAAGAAAGAGGGGGGGGGGGGGGGTATGGGTTGGGGGGGGGGAAAAAGGGGGAAAAGGGGGGGGGGGGGGGGGTTTAAGGGGGGGGGGGGAGGGGGGGTTTTTTTTTAAGGGGGGGGGGGGTTTTTGGTTAGAGGGTTAAAAAAAGGGGGAAAAAAGGGGGGGGAAAAAGGGTTTAGGGGGGGGAAAAGGGGGGGAAAGGGGGGGGGGGGGTTTTTTGGGGGGGGGGGGGAAAAAAAAAGTTTGGGGGGGGGGAAAAAGGGTTTAAGGGGGGGGGGAAAAAAAAATAATTATTTAATTTTTGGGAAAAAAATGGGGGGGGAAAAAAATGGGGGGAAAAAGGGAATAAAGGAAGAGGGGGGGGGGGGGGGGGGGTTGGGGGGGGAAAAAGGGGGAAAAAAAGGTGGGGGGGGGGAGGGGTTTGGGAAAGGGGGGGGGGGGGGGGGGAAAAAGAGAAAAAAGGGAATGGGGGGGGAGACTTAACTCATTTGATATGAATCTCATTGAGAACGTGGGATTTCGTTGCTAGATCAATTCGCAACTGTATTAACCCAACCCGGACGGATGGCAAGCTAGCGGCATATTCCGAAAACGTTATACTTTACAATTACATATAGTAGATTGTTTTGTTTCTAACTATCTGTACCAATATTGTTGGTCCAAGACTTTGTGTGTATAGCTATGTGTGTATCATCAATAGGGTCCGGAAAGCGTGCTACAGCGCAAGGTTGGACTCGTAATCCGTCATGTCAATGACGAAAGGGCATATAAGAGACAAAATATACAGGAGTAAAAATGTGTTAATAATGTACATTGTACATACATACCTATCGCTTGAGTCTTTTAGAAACACCAACTACTGTCTTCATTGCTTGAGCGTACATTGCCACAACCAATAGTCTTTCTGTATTTTCTTCTCGTTAAACGTGAGCGATTTGGCCTGTACATATGGCTGTAGAAGGAAAATGATCGTTCCACATATATTGAAGTTAAAGGTGCAAAATAGTTCACATGGACAGAGGACATACATCACGCACATTATTTTCACGAAATTCGCAAAGTTTTTTATATCATTAACAGTTGTTTGTTGTCACTAACATCAGTACATAATATTTTTTTATATCTACAGAGGACAATCCACGTTTACCAACTATTTCTATAATTTTAGCCGTTGTTTGCAAAACACGTTTACTCGCTAGCAAACTCGAAATATCTGAAACACCTAAAATCCGTATCAGAACATCAACGACCTTATTACCACAAAAATCTGTTGTTTCATCCACTGTCTGCCACGTAAATATGTATTAAAGCAAGGAAGGGCTAGTGGGCAATGGAAAAATCGGATACATATTTGACAAAAAAAACGTCTAATGTGGATATTGTCGACAATATTCCACGAAAGCCTACATGCGCAAAACATTATTCACAAATCAAACAAAAATTCTTATTTTCTAACAGTACCAGTAATATTTTGTTGATGGATATTCGATTCAAAATATCTTTCACACTTTCGGCGTCTACGAAATATACATCGACGATTGCAAGGAATACAAAAAACATGTGAACCGTCTATTCTAAATTCGTCATAATTTTCAATCAATTCTTTTAGTCTATGTATAAATGGTAACGACTGTGCCATTATTGCAAAAATCCAGATAATATGTAAATACAGTACACGAACTCTAAAATAAATACGTACAACGTGTAAAATACGTACACACAATAAAATATGTATACACATTTATGAGTTAGTCACTCACGACACATAAAATTATTTTAAATTCGGCGTTCTAACGTCAGTCCGTTCGGAATCATCGCCCCGATATATGGACAAATTGACACGAGTCCCAGTGGTCGTTACCAGGTACGGTCAGTGGCGTACGTATGCACGGGCAAGAAATACACGTGTACATAATTTACAAAGGAGCTTAAAAATGCGGCTTATACTTTAATTATCGTATATATAGTTGTATAGTGCCGACCCTGCGCTGTAGCACACTTTGCGAACCCTAATCATCAGCACATATTTTGTAAAGCCGTAACATGTACTTTTCATTCATCAAATAAGAAACTGACGTAAAGATTAACAAAATGTGGCAAACACCTTTTTCCACATTCCAAATTCTGGAAATATAAAATGGTATATTTGCAGAAATTATTTTTTCGATAGGATTTTTTTTGCACCACTCACTTGACAAAAGTGCAATAAAACTCTAAGCGGATCGCAGAACTACCGATGACAAATCTCATGTGTTGGATGAATTCTTTATTCAAAATGCTACGGCTTTGATCTCGACGCGACACGGCTCGTCGCCGATACAATAATAAAATATCATCACTTAAATTCGCATAGAAAAGTAATTTTTCACGCGTCAAAGGCGAAATACGATTTTGATCTCTGCGACGTCCCTGGAGGTTCTCCTTCAATAAAAACATCTACTTTATTACCGAAACAGTGAAACAACGGTGCCGATTCATGAAATCCAATAACAGCTGTACTCCTTCACGACGAGTGATTTCTAGCCTGCTTTGCATAGCAATCGGGGGAAATATTGACTGATCTGTCACAACTACATACGTACACTCCACATCAGCGCGTAGTCGACTCAGGAACCTTAGGAATTTACGGGGCTCGCTCGAATCGGGCAGGCCTTGAGGCAGATTAAACCGTAAATCAGATTTTTTATTGCCGCGTATATCTGTAAATGTATATATTACACGGGATGTATGGATGGGATTCGTGTATACAAAATTCGGATAATGCTAAATTATGTAAAAATATTATAAATAAACAAAGCACCATTTTAATAATTTCTCGAAATTTATACATTAATTATTATCTATTATTTATAGAAGTACTTATTTCATAAACACGGAACGTGGGATCAGATCAGTTGCTGTCATATTTAGACGTGTAGAGCTTCAACCGTGTTTGTGATCGCTAGTGGCAACACGCCAAAAACAAGAAAGATACTTGTAATATTATATGATTTCTTGTTTTTCACATAGATAATTATCATAGTAGTGGTGTTTTTTATCAAGTTTTATATCACATAAATTGCCAGCTACACCCGATTCTTCGTTAGTAAAGATCACTGCTTAAACTTATGTTTTTATTACAATGTGGAGTTAGTAGCACTAATGTACTACATAGTTTATACCTGCAAAAAATGAGTACCATACAAATACACAGTACATGCTACTACATATGTATATTACAGAATGAAGTGGAATTGATAAGTGAACTTCCCTTTTAGACATATGCAACCGAGATTTGCTATATTCCTGAGAATATAACAAAGTATTTTTATTCTACTAAAGACGAATTGTTTAATGAATTGAATTTAGTAGAAAATTGTTTTCTACTAAAGACGAATTTCAGCCTCTTAGTTCAGTAAACTCTAGTACAAATCTGCTTTCCTTGAAACCTGAAAGGACGTTCTGAAACAACTTTTAGTGCTACAGAAAACTATTGACAAGTTTTATTTCAAAAGGTTTTGTTTTGACATCTACGTCAAGTCTGCCATAATAACAATTCTTTCGACATCTAAAAACTCGTATAAAAGTACATCAAGCTCCTCCACATCAGGTAATCGTTTAGTCGAAAAAATGTCCGAATCGAATAAAATATTGTTTTTTTTTGTGTACACGATAATTCAAGAACGCGTTAAGGGGTCAACTTGGAAAGTATGTTCCATGACGAGATCTGGTTAGATTTTGAGTTCAACGGGTTTAGGTTAGAGGATAATTGGGGGTAACACACTTTTTCCTTGCCTACGGAGTGAATTAACTTTAAAATATGAAACTGCAACGAATGATTCCGCTTTACGAAAGAAGTGTCTTGGTAAAAATTCTTTTCTCTCATGAGGCTTCGTTTACGAGGTACATGGCATTATATTTTTAAATAAAATAAATATAAAGTGTTCGGTTTTGGTAATTCATAAGCCGATTTGGATGAACTTCATGTCTAGATGACATGAGATTCTGTTTGTTTACAGAATTTCAGCTTATTCGCAGTAAGCAGTGGGGTACAACTAAGGGCATCGTCTTATTTTTTTTAAAGTACGCCACTGAGTTTTTCAGGTCAAAAAGTGATACATTTTCATATCACCATTCAATACCTAACAAAAAATATCTTTGTTTCTGAGATATTTAGGTGCATACGTTTTGTATTCAATTGACATCAATTGACATCGCGTCGCGTTCCGGAGAAAACCATGTAACTCCACATTTTTCAAGAAATGGTATTTTAGTGTCATCTGTTGGGTAACATAGTAATTAATCTGTATGCAAAATACAGAACTCCTAAAATGAACCGTTATAATTTAAATCTTTAAAAAAAGAAATCTATGTATCTCCAACCGCATTGAAGCGTTTTTGGAAAAATGCGAACTCCGCATTTCGCATACAAACCGTTAATATTGACAGGTTATGATCGGCTTTTGGTAAAAAGGGCATACACAGATGGAAGTAGATTCCATGCACTCTTGCATCGAAAAAAAAATAGAAATCGGAAAATAAACATCCCAGCAGATTATGACGATGCTTGCAAAATCGCTAGGAACCATCCAAATCCGTATAATGTAAAATACCTAACGCAAGAGTTTTAAAAAAAAATTAATAACCTCAATTATTACAAATCAATTCGACCTGGCATAGCTACAGTTACAAAGATCCGAGCCCTTAAATACGACAGCACAGGAAAAAATATTTTTTAAGCTGAGACACTGATCATTGGGAAGCTCTTTGTTTAATCAAACAAAGAGCTAAAATATCAACACCTCTTGCGATAAGCAGCTTACCGAACCTCTATCCAGAAAGACGGAAACTCAAAAAAAAAAAATATGAACACCTTCAAATTTTAAAAGGAGATTGTTGTCTGATTATCACGACTTTTATAACAATCTTCCTTTTGCATAGTTTTTTATTGCTTTTCTTTAAATATTATGTTAAATCTAAAAATAATTATTTAAATAATTTTAATATTTGTATGTAGGTTTTAAGCTTATTTGTGTGTAAATTGTTCTTTCTTCTGTTAAAAATGGTTGAATACATTCTTTTTTTAACTTATATAGACGTTCATTATTCTTACTGTATGCGTCATAGGAATAATACGCATCTCCATATTTTTAAACACGAAAAATACGTATCTCCTGCTTTTATGTATTATTGAAGTTTTTTCAAACTATCCTTTGTACTCTTAAAATATTGTATATTTTTTAATAAACCATCACAAATATATCAGCAATGTTTAAAAATCTGAGGTTTAAAAATGTTTTTTATTTCCCCTGTAAAATTTCGTTACATAGAGTTACGCAATTTTCTCCTGAAGGCGACGCATCGGCCGATTGTGAAAGTGAGAGTCTTATTCCCCCACTACCTTCGATGCGTATGCGGTTTCTTCTTATCTATCGTCTCACTTCTATTTGTCCTTTTTCATAACTGGCCGATGTCTAATGTATACATACGATATAGTACCTGTGGTGTCATAAAAATCCGTAAACAATGTATCCTTCATCCTTTCAAAATGAATTTTGTTTTAATGTTTGGATGAGCATTTTTTCACAATACTTTTGCGAATCCCATTTTTTACCCCTAAGACTAAATTCTGTTTTATTTTACGAATTTCTACTTTCAACGATTTTCATCATTTTTCATGTGATCTCTTATCATGAGTTATCACGACCGAAATTATATTCTATGCCGTGCCACTCAACTTACGCTAAAGTAGTTGGATTCAAATGGATGGAGCTCCTGCTCATTGTGGTCATTACATTAGTCAATGGTTAGATGAAAATTACCCTTAAAGTTGAATTGGCCAGTTATTACCTGAAAACAGTTAACAAGACTTGATGTAGGGCTAAAAGATGCTTACCGCATTCACTCGACCTACTTTGGATGGGAATATAAAAAAAAATGTCTACAATACGCCGGTATAAACAAGAGAGAAATTACGACAAAGAATAGGTCAGATTTGCAATATTTTCTGGAAAATAATGCTATGTAATGCTAGGATATTAATACTAAAGTTCATCAATAGCATTAATTGAATTAAAGGTGCCGGACGTGTATAAACACTGAAAGAAACGAAATTTTATGTATTTGCAATAACACAGGCAAACAAAAAGAATATAAAAGTCGAGTGCTAGAAGGCAGACCTAAGTATTCCAATGCATTTTAACCCGCTGAACACGAATTCAATTGGCTCTTGCATTTTTCCTAACCTCAAAAACACTTTAAGAGTGCCTGAAAAATATCAAACAAGTAAATAAAAAGTAAATAAATGAGATGATCACCATTTCCATACGTATGTTGGGGCGCTGAGGCCGAATCTATGGTCAGAATTAGCCGATCAGTAAGGAATTTTGACATGACCTTAAAAAACACCTATAAATGATTAAAAATCTAAATTACTAAAAAATGACTAAACAAAATTAGTAAATGACTAACAAAAAATGTTAAATATAACACAGCCTAAGACAAGGGCTTTACACCTACAACTTTAAACTAAGAATTCTTAACCTCACATAACCTGAGACAAAAACTTTAAACCAAAAACTTAAACCTATTATACATTAACACGAGAACTGTTAAGCTTCTAAGGCAAGAACTATTAAGGTTTAAAGTTCTTTTGTGTAAAGATACTTACTGTTTTAGAATATATTACATTTTACATAGTAAGAAATATTCTTATTTTATCTTTGATGTTTTTTCGATATGTCTGATCATCGAATTTACTAAAAACAAAGTAATAATTTTACAGAGGGAAATTTAAACCAATAACTCTAGATATAACAAAACTTAAGGCAAGAACTCTAAATGGAACATTAAGGGAGGTTCTTGCCTTATGAATTTAACAGTTCTTGTCTTAATTTATAACAGGTTTTAATACATTTTTTGTTTAAAGTTCTTATCTCAGGTTATGTTAGGTTTAAGCTTTTAATTAATTTATTTTGAAATTTTCGGAATTTTTTAGGTGGTTTTTGAGGTTATTCCTAACTGAGCACTTTTCCTCTTAACCCTTTTATTTATTTGTTTGGTATTTTTCGGCCATTCCTTGAGCTTATGTCAAAATTTCTAACTGATCAGCCAATTCTGACCTCAGATTTGGTCTCAGCGCCCCAAAGTATGTGAAAATGGTGGTCAGCTCATTTAAGCTTTGTATTTACTCGTTTGAGACTTTTTGGGATTCTTAAGGTGTTTTTTTGAGGTTAGGAAGAATGCCAAAGGACAAAACCGACATCGGATTCGTGTTCAGCGGGTCAAAAAGCATGGAAATACATAGGTCTGCCTTCTAGCACTCGACTTTGTTTTTGTATGTGCCTCTGTAATTATTGATCACTTTGAAGCCGAATCAGTTTGAAAGTATTCGTTTTCTACTAAAATGTATGTCATCATATTTTATAAAATAATAACTACACAGCGTTTACATTTTGTGTGCAGTTTCTACAATAGCCTAAAAAGTGAGGTCATATTTTCAAAATTTTGTGAAGGTATTTAGGTTCAGTTATAAATTAAAAGTTAGGGAATTTTCTTGAACTGTAGTTGCTTGCTTCTAATTGTTATCTATTTTTTAATTGGTGCAATTTTGATATTAAAATCATTCATACGCTATTTTTTTAATTAATTTCCACGATATGTGCATTTAACTCTCTCTATTGCATCCTATAGACATTTGACACTTTGAACTAACTTATTGATGGCCTGTTTTTTATTACTACACGAGCATAAATTATAAACAAATGTATTATCTATTATACTAACGTAAATAAAATAATTCTAAACAGAAATAACACTTCTTCATGTGTTATATCAAACTACAAAAAATATGATATAATCACAATTAAATTACGCCATAAACGTAGGTATTATAAACGTAGGTAAATATAGGTATTATAAAACTTTTCTATCAGCGTGCCTATTATTATACAATTACGACGAGGTCGTCCAATTAATTGTGTGAAAAAAAAATTAAAAAAGATAGGTGACACTGAAAAAAAGGATATTTTTTAATAGTATTCTAATGCAAACACTAACATACCAATCTCGAAATATTTTAGAGATTTTCAGTGGGAGACAAAATAATTTAGGAAACATCAGGAGTTAATAGGGTGCGCTTCTCGGGGTGTTTATTCGGCGCCCCGCCATCCCCAGGCGGCGTAAGTGGCGGGTTCAGTCGGCGTGTTTGGCGGCGGCGGCGAAGGCGACGGCACGTGATGCCCGTCTAAAGCGGGCGGGTAAGTTAGATGTCAATTCCTTCGACATTAGTTCAAAGAAACGACAGAACACTAGGGAAATATGTTTACGAAAGTGTTGAAGGAATGAAACGCGTTAACGCCGCGTTATTGTGGCTCAGGAGAAATTCGAATGCTAACGCCGTTCAATATTTATCATACTGGTACCTTATTTTTTTCCTCTATACCGCTGTCGCCCCTTTTATTTGAGACCGCGAACGAACGCGAGTGGATCAGTCGAGGGAAATGGACTTTTTATGTGTTCTAACATCGGCTGCACCAAAAAAAAGACATTGCAAAATTGAAAATCTTCTAGTTGCGTTCTTGAGTTGTAAATTGTCATATTTTATTTAACAGAACAGAAGGCGGCCGCATAGCAAACAATTACACCCTCAAGGTGGAATTTTCTAACAGAGTCTGCCGGTGCGTTTAGCGAACGCGTTTGGACGGAAGCGTCTAAATGCAATATTGAAACGTAGGTACTTAATTGACGTTTTGCAATATGCATCCTACACCTTAAGTCTCCACTGCGATTTGCATTAGACCTAGCTAATTTCAAAACGAATGCAAATGTTATATTACTTGTAGTCTAACAAACAAACCATTGTTTGAGTCATGTCATCACTACGGTTCGGAATGTTTGCCTTCTCACGTGTTAAACTGCGTTAGAATATCCTACCCTTCCGTACCGGGATGGCATACAACTGCGCATATGCGAGTTCTGGCGCCTTGGCGGGATCGGTCAGTGGGGTACGTATGCAGGGACAATAAATACACGTGTATTTAACTTAAAGGCGCTTAAAAAATACGGTCTTTTTTATAATATAAAATATACTAATAATATAAAATATAATAATATAAAATATAATTTTTAAATATAAAATATATAAAATATTGTCCAGGTTTTATACATATACAACATTATCACAGAGTTTTATAGTGCCGACCAGGCGTTATGGCACACATTTCCGAAACCTAGTGATCACATATAATGCGCTACAAACAGGCGAAAGTATTGGCAATCACGTGCTCATCTCCTCATCTCATACAGATAGTATCTCCTTCCACAATAGATGAGCCTTTCATTAGTGGCAAATTTATTTTATTTAGGCATACACTGTGTTTATTGGAAAACTTACCGCCCCCTACAATTTGAGAACCGCAGACTGTTTCAGAATTCACTGACACATGTCGATTTTTGTTCTCGGGGGGATTTTTTTTGTACTCAAGCCATCCTGATATGTTCGATTCAGTGCAAACCCTAGCAACTCTAACTTTAAAATCCGAAAAATGGAATGGAACTACTCAACATACACTTTGAAAGCATTTTTTGTTGCAAATACACTAACGTGTCGTTTTTGGGAATCCGTTCAGATTTGACAAATTTATTGACAAGAAATAACAGAGATAACAAAGACTTATACCTTGATTATTGTAAAAAACAAACTGATAGTGTTCTTGCAGCTGTGTTGTTTTTTCGATTAATGTACGCAGAATAAGGATCACATCACTTAGGTATCTTGTATATTTTTCAGCTGATTTTGATTTTTTTGATACCAATATCAACAGGTTGTTCGGTGATATGTTGATATTGTTGGACATTAGCTGTCTTTATGACAGTTTACACAATGGTTTATGAAGAAAACATATTTCTTCCTTGGAAGAAATAGAAAAAAACAACTCAAACATTTAACGAGAGACATCGAGTTAAAATGTTTCGCATGTTTATGTTCTACAACTCTAACATTCGCTTAGGGGAACCAGGTTCTGTAAGGCAATGCCAGACGCAATAGGCCTAGAGTTTTAGCCTAAGTAGCCCAAATTGAAGTGTGACAGGTCCAACTACCTCAATAAGAAAAACTAGAAAATCAAATCGATCAACACGGCAGTCCTTTCTTTCTGCGCACTACGCTGAACCTGTATGGGATTTGTTCAATGTCACATTCCTTGAAAGATGAATACGAAGAAGAGGACCGACACCGAATGGCCTGCAAGATCCCCTGATCTCATTCCCAAGGACTTCTTCTTATGGGGTTATCGGAAATCACTAGATCTAGAATCTATCAAAAAAGTTTTCAAAAGTTCGCCAAGAATTTGAACACCGTTTATGTATGGAAATAAATAGTGAACATTTTGAACAATTAATAAAATAAAATCACTGTTAAATGTTAATTTTTGCTTTCAAAGAAGTGTTATTTACAATAAAAAGGACAATTAATAGGTATTTCTCTACTCTGTCATTTCTTCCCTATAAATTTGTCAAATCTGAACCGATTCCCACAACAAATTGATTTATTCGCAACGAAAATGGCTTTGATACAATGTATCACAAGTGGGGTAGTTCCATTTCGTGGGCTTACTGCAAAAACCCGTTAAGTCCATATTTGACCAAACTAGAGATATATGAACTATTAAGCCAAAAACTAGTATAATAATAAGAATAATTACAATGCAATATGTACAGACCCTTAAATGAGCTTTTTAGTTTTTTCTAAAGTAAATAGTTTGATGAAAAAAGCGGATTTTTCCGTTGAAAAAAAAATAGTGTTACATATCTCGACAATTCATTTTTCGGACATTTGCACATTTTTTCGGACTTCTTGACCCCACGATTTAATATTTTAAAATTGGGGTTGCTAGGGGTTACGGGGATGAACATATCAAGACGACTTGAGTACCAAAAAGTTCCCCCCTAGAACAAAAATCGATGTGTCTCTGCGAATTCTAAAATATTTTGCTGCTCTCAAATTATATGGGGTGGTAATCTCTCAAATGAATGGTAATAAAATTTGTTATTTTTTGTGACAATTAAACTTGGATATTAAATTAATGAACATTGAATAAAATTCGGTGACATTCAATTCATGAAGGATCACTAGTAATTACCTAATTAATAACTATAAAACAGTACTTTAACAACCGTACCTATTTTCATAGTCTCGACTGTTAATTGATTACAACAACTTTAACTGTAAGCTAAAAATGCGATGTATAGAAAAAAAATCAAGTTAAAAAAAACAATTTAAAAAAAACAATTAAAAAAATATGTTATGGATGAAACTAAGTTATAGAATGTTATATAAATGATATATATATATATATATATATATATATATATATATATATATATATAAAAGTTATATAAATGTTATATAAAAGTTATATAAATGAAACTTTCATTCTAGTAGACGATGAAAAAATGTTTCTGATTACATCAACTGACGTATTTCCTGTGTTACTGTTGTAATTATAATTGCATGTTGACGTACATAAACATATTTTAAATAATATGAAATATTTTTAAAATATTTCGCAATTCCGGCTCATAATACAGTACGTTTGTTTGACCTTGACCAGATGCAGTTTATAATATTATTTGTTACAATTTACCTCCCTGTTTCTGGTATTCTTTGGAATTAGCATTTTACTTCCATTATTTAGTTCCTATTATCTCTACCTGAATAAATGTAAGTTATTATTTTATTACACCAATCAACGATAGAATTTTTCGCGTTTACAACACCAAGGATTAACATGGTAATCTGAATTCTGGTAATCTAAACTCGTTTGGTAAAAATGGGTGTATAGCTAAAAATCGTTTAAATATTTTTCTGGAATCTCTCGGGAGGTATCGATATCGAACTATCAGGAGCCCGTCGAAGGCACGCTGGCGGAGCAGGATAGAAGAAAGAAGTATAAGGCCGCGGTAGGAATCAGCACTCATAGTTCTCGCTAAGCATGCAGGAACACAGACCGTATAACTCAGAGTCGTTTAGATTAAATCTGCTCACTAGCTGGAAATGGGACGGGGCGAGGAGGATGGGTGGCGGCGTGCTCTCGTTATTTACTATCGTTTCGTTCGCTACTTGTTTTACCAAATTACCGAGGAAGACGCGTCTCGTTTCGATACCGGCTACCGAACGTGATGTCGCAGCAATGTTGCGGCTGTGAGCTCTTTACATGGTAGATTACTGCATGCTGTCGTTGAAAGTACGTCTATAATCGGAATAATCCCATGTTATAAGTTAGAAATTGTCATATTAAAAGAAGACATTAATTGATTTATTTCTATGTAGGGACCATTGCGGCCATCGAAATGTGAACAGTTTTTGGTTGTCATGGAAGTTTATAACGGTGGTGTCACCTGGTCGCGGTGTCGCCCTTTAGTGCGTTTTAATATACCTTGACATATTTTGAAGGTCCGAAAAGTCAGATGCTCGTTCTTCGTCATTTGCCGTCAAATGTATCACACTGATGGGATCCGATAAGATGGAAATCCGGATCTGTGGCTTTTAGCGGCAGATGAAGAAGAATGAGGGCTCTTACTCCCTTCATGTAAATTTCTATCGAGTTTTGACGTATTTAAAATCAGAATTTGTGACAACACAGGGTATGATATACCTATATGAATATACACGGTGGAGACTTTAACTGGAATATATTCGCTAGCGGGGTGGTGAATGATTTTTCAAAAAAATTCCCGAGACACGTCAACTTTTAAATGTATTTACCTACATTTTGCAAGTAATGTGAAAAATATAGCCCTTCAGGGGTGGCTGAAACCACCCTCGACATGATTTTTTCAAATGCAACCCTATGGCTTGTGACCCCTCATTGTAAAGCTGGTGAAAAAGAGGAATCCAACGCACTGATCAAATTTTAATTTTTAGTATGTTTGTAGGGTTGCATACAATTAAAACAATGGTAGGTTTTAACCTTCCCTTACATTATGCAACATTTGCGGTGTTATTTTTCCGATTTCCTCTCTTATCCTTTCCTGCAGATCTGATATGTTGTTGGGTTTCTGAATGTAAACCCTACTTTTAAGATTTCCCCACAAAAAGAAATCCAGTGGTGTAAGATCTGGAGATCTTGCTGGCCACTCAATATTACCTCGCCTCCCAATCCACCTACCGGGAAAAATTCTGTCCAGATACTGACGAACAATGGCAGCATAGTGTGGTGGGTCCCATCTTGCTGAAACCATAACCTCTCGTAGGTCAAGTTAGGGTTTAAGGGGTTTGGAAATAAATTACATGGCACTGGCATTAGTTCGTGCTGGAGTAAACGGAAGTATCTTGCTCCATTAAGAGTGTCATCAAAGAAAAATGGTCCTACCATTCTATCTTGTATTATTCCGGCCCACACATTAGTTTTCTGTGGGCGCTGAGTATGAAGTTCCCTCATCCAATGGGGGTTCTCTTCACCCCATAACGACAATTTTGGCGATTTACGTGCCATTTAATGTAAAAAGTAGCCTCGTCAGAGAAAACTATCCACTCTAAAGATAACTGGTTTTGATCAATACAAGTCATCAATAAATCGCAAAATTCCACTCGTCGATCTGGATCATCTTCAAGTAGCTCTTGAACAGCTTGCATTTAATATGGGCGTTTTTTCTCATATTCAAGTATTTTTCACTGTTTTGTGATTAAGATTACTATCACGGGCCAGTTGACGGGCTGGAGTGATTGGATTTTCTTCTAGAGCAAGCAACAAATTCATCTTCGTGTCGTCATCAACAACAGCCTGCCTCTTACTCGGTACTTTCCTGACATGACCCATCTCTCGATATTGTGCCTCAATTTTACTAATGGTACCTTGATTTAGTGGTGGCAAGTCAGGATGCGTTTCTCGAAACAAGCGAACAACTTCGCATTGAGTTCGCGCCCTATCACCATATCAATCATCATCAAAATTTCGATTTCTAGTGATTCAGTTAAATAAGACATTTTCACCAATTTGAAATAACTCTTCGTTTCAAACTCTGAATACAGCATACAAACTAAATTACTCTTTGCGGCCGTGTAAAAACACTAGCAAAAAATAACAAATATCAGTTGTGGCACAAAATTGCTTGGAATTTTTTGTGGGGACATATGAAAAGTAAGGTTTACATTCCAAAACTAAACAACACACATTTTGAATACGAAATTGTTGCGTTAAAAATAAATTAAACTATAAAATTACGTTTTAATTGTATGCAACCCTCAAACATACTAAAAATTAAAATTTGATCAGTGCGTTGGATTCCTCTTTCCACCAGCTTTACAATAAGGGGTCACAAGCCATAGGGTTGCATTTGAAAAAAATCATGTCGAGGGTGGTTTCAGCCACCCCTGAAGGGCTATATTTTTCATATTACTTGCAAAATGTAGGTAAATACATTTAAAAGTTGACGTGTCTCGGGAATTTTTTGAAAAATCATTCACCACCACGCTAGCTGAATATATTCCAGTTAAAGTCTCCACCGTGTATTTAACCAAAGAGGACTACTTTTTTAATACATAAAATAGATAACGGTCTATCTAATTGAAGTGGTTGGTCGTTTAACCTAAGTTACAGGTCCTATATTAATGAAAACAAGCAAAGTAGAAAACAAGTTGGCAAGTGAAGCAACGACACAAACTATTGTTAGACGTGGTATAGGAAAGGTTTCTCACAAGAAAAAGGATAACATGCAATTAATTCCTCAAAATTCATTTAAAACCACAATGGAAGTCCAAGCACAAACATAAATGTGTCGAAATTTCAAAGGAGAGCTATAAGATACATTTTGTGAAATGAGTGAATGTTGGTAACCGATTTGTTTCTGTATATTTTGTTACAGACTGTTTACATACATATGGACTAACTGATATGTTCAACTGTGCTATTCGGATATTACAATTATCGTTCCAGAACTGTCGTCAGTTTAAGATTGTTGTGTTAGAAGCTTGTCGAATTCATTTAAAATTGTAAACAATAACGTATCTCAATTTTTATATATTTTTTTGTGACTAAATACAATATTTGCTCTGACTTAAAACACTTTTTATAGTAGTGCCTTTGCGTTAGATTCGAGCTACAGGATTGTGGTTTTTAAATTTCAGTAACTTATACGATTGGCTTTAATGCTCTGAAGTCGAAACGCTGTGGCTTGAAGAGTTCGCTGTCCACACCCCAAAAACCAACCTAATGTTGAAATTTGAATTCACTGGTGGCAATTGAGAGACGTGCAGCATAGGCTGAGAAGGACACTGGCGGGTCTTTGCCACCCCTTCAATCCTTTTCTAGATCTCGTGAGATCTCTACAATTACTCTGCCCCCCCCCCGGTTCCGCCCCTGTTAGAGGCTGCGTGAATTGTCACTTAATCTCGAATTTATGACCTGGTATCACTTGAAGGCACTCGAAGTTGACCAAACCAGCTGCAAACCGCCGAAGTGAAATTCCACCACTCACACACCTCCTGTAAATTTGCCATGCTGAGGGCTTGTAAGCAAATTGCTACGCATGAGGTGACTTAGAAAGTCTTTATGAGGATGTTCAAACCCTTTTCGGCCCACCCCGTGTCGTTGGTCTTCTTCAAATACTTTTTTGCGGCCTATCCCCCTCTAAAAAAATGTTGAGTGAGTGAACATTAATGATTAATGAAAGAGGGTAGGTTCGTTGGGTAGGCACAACCTTTGTCTTTTGTGTTTACCCTATCGCGAAATTCGTGACAGATGCTCGATATGCGTGACAAGTGCTCTTTACGACTTGAGAGTGTGAAATCTCGACTGGACCAGCGCCTAAAAGATGAAAGCTTGTTTGGGAGGCTGTTCACTCGCAAAATTAGAAGAAACAGGCGCTATTTGGGTGACCTATCTTCCAGGTGCTGCTCCAGTTGACAGTTCAAGCGTCCAATTTAAATACCGGATGTCTCTAGCCCGAATAGAACGCAAATAGTGCTAATCTAAAAAGTGTTTTTTAGATTAGCACCATTAGCGCTAATTTTGATGAGCAGTTTAGTGTGTAATATATTAAACATAATAATTATCTTTTATAAGTCAATTATCGTTTATATAATTTGAACATAATAATTATCTAAAATAAGCAATTATTAATTTAAAAAAAAATAGTTTAAAATTGAAAAATTCTTCCTGAGTTTTTTATGGTTTCTAATTCATTTATTCCGAATGTTTTGAATAGGAACTCGAAAATATCAGTGCAAGTACACGTACCTATTAAACAAAGTTGTCCTAGTAATAGATAATAAAAGTAGAGAGTAGAGAATAGTTGAGGTTACGAAAATCGAGGGAGGCTAAAGCTTGCTGGATATTTTACGCATTCATTTATTCACATTCAGTTTTCTTCAAGTTTCTACGTATTCAGTTATAATTAGCATTTTATGTTCCATATTAGCAAGTAAATATATTATATGTATGTATGCTTCATATTGGCACATAATCTAAATTTAGTTGACTGACAAGACATTGGATTTTAATGCTTTGATTTATACTTAATATTTCGAGCAACATTTTTTCCTTTTTATTTATTCACACCTCATAGAGTTTAAGAAGTAAAATAAATATCTAATTGAGAAATATATTTTTTATGCCGCACTTGCAAAAAGCCTATTCATTTTGTCTTCTAAAATGTTTATAATGATTTTGATTGATAATTCATCAGTATCTAGACAGATTGTAAGTAAAAAGATTAACATCAGTAAAAAATTTGGCATGTGCGTAAAACGAATAAGTCGATTCTTGAGGTGGATAGAAAGAAAGAGAGAGAAAGAAAGTTAAAATAAATTTGACCGGATATACATGAGCCTCTACCTAAATGGTTTCAAGAAGTGGCCGGCATATTACAGATTTTACTAATAATAAGTCATACTTTTCAACTAAATCATTTAAGGGGCAACGTTAACTTCTTTTTTGTACATTCATAGTTGCAAATATTGGATGCAAATTCATTTTAGTATATGCAAATATCAAATGGTAAAACTCTATAATTCCGTATTTTGTACAATTAACCCCACATAAAAAGTGAAATACATATGTTTGCATATCCTGAACGGTTTTTTGCGTCTCAAAACTAGTTAATATTTTAATATCACTGGTTACTCAAAAGTAATGTTTTCCTTTAAATGTAATTTTATAACAAAACGTCGACGAAGTCAATCATAGTTTCCTTTAACATTAAAAATAATTTAACGTTCCCTTGAGCGTAAAATATTTAATACGGCACACATCGTATTTATTATTTCCTTCGCTCTCCCGTCCCCCACTTATTTCCTATTATATTGGAAAGATAAATCAGGAGTCCGGGAAAGACACATAAAACTATTGATGTGTCCTCAGTTCGAGACATTAGAGATATAAAAGTCCGGCAATAAACGTGTCCTGCTACCCAACTAGCGGACGGACAATCAGCGGAATCATTGATTGCTTTCCTTACTTCTCTGCAATTAATAGGGACTCGAGGAGATACCCGCTCGGGGATTATTTTCGTTCTGTCTCCCTTAATATACGGCTATCGTAACTGACGCGGATAAAGACGGATGCGTCGTAAACAGAATATCTGCGTTGAGTTTACTCATTAAGCTTCATTAAGAGTTAATATTTCTTGTTAAATACCCATAATATGGATCACAAATTAAAAATCAAATATCGCTTTTAATTATAAAAAAAATATTAGCCACCGCTGTAATCTGTCTACTAATACGGCACTTAAAGACTGCATAGTTCAGATTGCAGATTTAAAATTATTTAAATTAAATCACAAAACACCAGAAACTTACGCATTTAAAATGTGATGTTTAAAATAATGATATCATTATTTACTGGTCTATAAGCCAGCAACTATAAAGGAACGAAAGTCGTTCATTTCTTCACGATTCTGGCTGTGATCGTTCGTTTTTCCGTACCTGGTATCGAAAATTACCTACTAGGTACTACATTCAGGTAGCATCTTTCGTATTCGGAAAAACCGATCTCCAACACATTTTGCGTTTCACCGAACCGTACCATTATTGGATATTAGCCTTGGTTGAATCTGTCTCTCTATTGTAATATTCTTCTACCAATTGTATTGTATCTCTATTGTAATATTCTACTTCTCGACCCCTGAACAGCTTACATATTCACTGAAGCAACCGAGCATGTTGTACAACAATTTCGTTGATGATGATTCAAGACATCATGACAATAACAGAAGATATCGTTGATGACGATACCAAGCGACCATTTGTTCAGCTGACTATATCAGAGTTTTGTTCAGTAGATCACACCAGAATCAAAACTTAATAAATGTCAAAGAGCTATTCGAAATGCAGAATGAAAATATGATTATAAGCGTATTGAATTTCTACTATCAATATTAATAAAAATATATACCTAATATATATAATTATACACATGTCGAAGTCAGTCAGTTAATTTCATTTCAGTGAGTTTCACTTTTTTATAAGGCGTTTCGCGATTATCGAAAATACCTATATCGATACACCTAATATGTTTCGGCATATAGCGGATTAAATATTTTAACCAACATTTTCCTCAATGAATAGGTATTGAAGTTTCATGAAATATCTCGTAGTAGATGACAAGAAGATTATGTCGCCAAATCCACGCTAGTACAATCAAAAGTACACATTACGCATTTATTAGAAATTATCACGGCAATAGCTATAAGTATTTCCTGTACTGTATTTTGCTCAAAATTAATCAAGATTAGTGGATTGCAATACTGGTTGTCCACCCAATCTTCTCACAGTTGTAATTGGCATGAGAACTGTCCTACCTGACAATTAACGGAATTTATTTAACGGAATTTTGAGTTATTTGTTGTAAGAAACTGTTTAATTAGCTTTAAATTAGGAGGCTTAAAAATGTAACTAGAGGAAATTACACCACATGTCATTTTCTATTCAATATTTAGAGGGAATTTTAGAAGTTTTTAGTTTTACATGAAAATGGATGAAAAAAAGAAATGAGAAATTTTTATTTTTTTCTCATTTAATACTGTTCTGACATTTTTTGAAAACCTGGTCATCGGAAAAAATTGGTCATTCCTCAAAATGAACTGGACGTTCCTTTAGAGTGCAGCAGTGGCGGCAACTGAAATTTGAAATTCCTCGTATTTTCATAACGGAGTATGGGGACCCACATCATATAAAGTTTTTATATTCACTTAATTTTGTAAAAATTAAGTGAATATGATTAAGGTAATTTTGAAAAAAAAATTGTAAAATAATAATAAACATGTCGCAAGCCGTTGTCAAGAATTTCTAGTGGGGAACACGTTTTTTATTTTTATTTTTATTTCTTACAAATTTCAAGGAAATTGTTTCTGCTGTTATAGCCTGCTACTTAATATTGGCGTCTGTGAGTCGGACGAACATTGATCTCGAGTACCTCCTTCCCCCGTTTTCGAGGACGCTGAACACGATGCCTGTGTCAGAATATCTCTTTGGGATTGCGCAACCCCCCAAAACTGCCAAAAACCACCCCCCTACGTCATTTGTGTGTACCACCCCCCTAGTGTTCAATATCCCTTGCGACCCGGCGGGTCGCACTAACCCCCTCTACCAGCCAAAACTCACCCCCGAAAGGGTGATATATTTATTGATTTGGGGATTGAAGGGATATGAAAAAAAAATCTTCCACCACCATCGTGTTCAGCATTTTCGAAAGCGGGGGGACAGATATTTTGACGCTGATATAAAGAATTACCCCTTTCGGGGGTGAATTTTGGCTAGTGGAGGGGTTGGTGGGGGGTTTCAAGGGATATTGACCATCACCACCGTGTTCAGTATCCTCGAAACCAAGGGGACAGACGTTTTGTCGCTGATATAAAAAAAATTAAAAATCACCCCTTCTGGGGGTGAGTTTTGACCGGTGGAGGGGTTAGTGAGGGTTGGAAGCCATTTTCAACACCACCACCGTGCTCAGCATCCACCGAAACGGGGGGGACAGACATTTTGACGCTAATGTAAAAAAATACCTATTTCGGGGGTGAATTTTGGCTAGTGGAGGGGTTGGTGGGGGGGTTGCAAGGGATATTGACCACCACCACCGTGTTGAGCATCCTCGAAAACAAGGGGACAGACGTTTTGTCGCTGATATAAAAAAAATAAAAGATCACCCCTCATGGGGTTAAGTTTTGACCGGTGAAGGGGTTAGTGAGGGTTGGAAGCCATTTTCAACACCATCACCGTGCTCAGCATCCTCGGAAACGGGGGGGGGGGACAGACATTTTGAAGCTAATATAAAAAAATACCTATTTCGGGGGTGAGTTTTGGCTAGTGCAGGGGTTGGTGGGGGGTTGCAGGGATATTGACCACCACCACCGTGTTCAGCATCCTCGAAAACAAGGGGACAGACGTTTTGTCGCTGATATAAAAAAAATAAAAAATCACCCCCCTGGGGGTGAGTTTTGACCGGTTGAGGGGTTAGTGAGGGTCGGACGCCATTTTCAACACCACCACCGTGCTCATCATCCTCGAAAACGGGGGAAAAGACTTTTTTTACAAGGAAATGATGTAGGGGGGTGGTTTTTGACGGTTTTGGGGGGTTGCGCAATCCCAAAGAGACATTCTGACACCGGCATCGTGTTCAGCATCCTCGAAAACGGGGGAGGGAGGTACTCTCGATCCGGGTAAATCCAGATCATTTTTTTCAGGGTTTTTTTCGACTCACAGACGCCACAATTCTAGTATTATCAAATAAATTTTAATATCACGGTCAGCCTACTAGCATTGGCAACTACTGTTACGCTTAATTGGAAAATGTATATATTTTTTATGTAAACATAGGACACTGAAATTGTATATATGCATATGGGGCATTTCACGCCAACTAAGTGAGGTCAAAAAAAAAATTCTGTTTGAAACGTATCAGAATCGATAGTACTTGCTAAAAAACTAACTTCCCTAAAATTTTAGATTTTATGAGCCACAAGGAGAGGGATGGTAAGGGTGAGAAAATACAAATTTTCGTTTCAACTCTAAACTTTTAATTTTTCTCGGTATAAAAATTAAAAAAAAGTAAAAAAAAGGTTGGAATGGTTTTCGATGTGTTTTTTTGTCGTAGAATATGATAAAAATTATTGGGGGTAGTTTTCACCCTTATTTTGAGGATTGAATGTTTAAAATCGAAATTTCGAAAAGAAAAAAAGATTTTTTTTTCAATTTTTTTTAATTTCTTTATTTTTTTTGTACTTTTGATTAATTTTTAATTCATAATGTGCATCGCAATTCATAATGGTCGTCATAATGGTTTTAGCGTATTTTTTCATCCTGTGAGATAGTAAATGGAAAGTGAATAATATATTCAAAGGTTTTTGGGGTCGCTGATTACGAATCTAACGTATTAAAATTTCCCGTAGAATACGATGATATTTCTTAAATATCAAAATTTAGCCATTTTCTAAAAGTTTACTGCCATACTGGATACGCCATTTTGTTTTTTGAAAATCTGACATTAGATTCGTAATCAGCGACCCCAAAAATCTTGGAATATATTATTCACTTGCCATTTACTATCCCACAGGATGAAAATATACGGTAAAACCACATTTATTCACCTTTGGCCTGTTTTTTGGGCAGTTCCTGGTCGACGCCCATTATGAATTAAAAATTAATCGTGTTATACTTTTCGAAATTTCGATTTTAAACTTTCAATCCTAAAAATAAGTGTGAAAACAACCCCCAATAATTTTGAAAATATTTTTATCGTATTCTACGCAAAAAAAACACATCGAAAACCATTGCAACTTTTTTTAATTGTTGAAAGTTGTTAAAAGTTTAGAGTTGAAATGAAAATTTTTATTTTCTCACCCTCACCATCCCTCTCCTTGTGGCTCAAAAAATAAAATTTTAGGGAAGGTAGTTTTTCAGCAAGTACCATCGATTCTGATATGTTCCAATCATAATTTTTTTTGACCTCACCTAGTTGGCGTGAAATGCCACATATATTTTAAGATTGTAAATAAAGACTCAGCATTAACCAAAGCGTTGTATTCATTTTATTCAATCACTACACTCTGGAGCAAGCCATAATCACAGCGTGAGGCTGCGCTCAAGAGTGTACTTGGTCATTGGTCCTTCGAGCCGGATCAATTATACTAGTCGTCTCATATCTCCAATTCATTCGATGAAATCGGGCCGGATCTCAATTACCAGTCCTCTAAACTCTTGGTCATTGATCCTTCGAACAAAACAAAAATATGTCAGCTATCAACAAGATTGTCCATCGTCCACAGTGATACCAACATTTGGGCAATTATCAAGATCAACACTCTCATCATTGAAGGCCCTGTCCCTTGCAATCAGCAAGTTTGGTAGTCATTCCAAACTTGTCTTCACCAATCCACTCATATGTCCATCCCCGATTGGGATATTGACGAGGGATGACGCCAAATCTTCACCGGTTCCAGAAAGAGGAATCCCAAGCCTTTTCAAACGTCCAGCCAGGTGAAAACTATTCAAGGAGCAATAACCTGTCAGAATACGTCAGAAGACAATAAGGTCGAATTCAGGTACTTGCATTTTGCAAAAAATCAGTAAGGAGCTTTCAAGTGACGTTGCGAGATGCTGATTGCCATAATCGACAAGAATGGACGGCTGTCGATCAACTGCACGAAGATATCCTAGTAAAGGGGATCCAGGGTACTCACGCCATAAAGAAGGAATTCCAGTGTATCCAGATAGACTACAACACTGCCATTGAAAGGCTGAGGCACCACATTCAACCTGGAATGTACCGAAATCTCATTCCCAATTTTCTATGAGAACAAAAATTTCTGGCCAGCTTTCTTCAAGAAATTCAATTAACTGTTCAAAAGTCTTAAACACAGACAAGTTCTGTTACTTCAAGGGTTACGTCCGAGGTCAAGCTGGTCGCATGATTGAGCATTACTCAATCACTGATGACAATCACTGATGACAATCACATAAAGGTCTAGAAACTCCTCCAGGGGCGATATGGATACAACCTCTCAAGAATGTGGAACATGCAACCTAACTTATCCACGAGGTCTCGAAGGAAGCCGCAAACTACTCCAAATTAATGGTCCTGTACCCAATCCATCGGATTGGAAAAACTACGTCTAAATAATTGCGAACAGGCGAGCATAATCAGCTGATGCGCCATTCTGTTGGAACCTAAATGGTGTCATGAGAAACAGTTTCGACAATTCAAAATCGTCTTCAACATGCTGAAAAAGAAATACTATGTACATTATTAACTGTAAATGCCTAACAAATTGTCATAATGTCAATAAAACTAATGTCACTATCAATAAAATGAAGAACCTAGGAAACAATGTAAAAACAAATGCCTGTTATAATATTTCCTCTTCCAACAAGTATTAAAGATAAACTGTACATGCCTTTGATATTACGTTGAAAGTATAATAGTCTTGGATTATATAGTATCATAGTATCACACAAATAGTATTTAGACTTAAGTCTATTAGTATTTAGTTGTTTCTATGCCGTAGTTTCCAGTACCCACTCCAGGATCAATTATTGTAAGTAGATTATAAATTAGCAGTGAATAAAAACATAATAAAGTCAAAATCAAAATCAAATTTTCCAAAACTTAGAAATTATTAAAGATGGTACTAGTTGTAAGTGCTAAACTAAAGATTTGGTACTAATTGTAAGTGCAGATTTCTTGAAAAGACCTTTAACCCTCATATGGCGCACTAGGTATGGTATACCCGAGCAGAAACTAATCCTGTTTGTCCCTCGTGCATGGTTAAACGTCGAAATCTAGTATGTAGGAGAAAACAAGTAGACTATTTCCCCTACAGAACCCCTCTATAATAACCATCACAAGATCTGGAAAATGTCTGAGCTACACGCTGGAGAATTTGGTCCTTGGGTGTACCATACCCAGTGCGCCCAATACGTCGAGACGTCCACGACTTATGTAGATCATTGTGTGTGAAAAAAGTGTTTTATTTTACTGCTTAGTTCGAGAATGTTGATATTTTAAGAACTGCGTTATAATTTAAGGAGTGTGATAATTTAAGGGGTGTCACCTTGTGACTTTTTTCACGTTTTTTTTTATTGGCTTAAACACTCCTTAAAGTATCCAAGAATGATAAAAAAGTCGATTATGAGGGGGAGAAACTTGTAAGTGGATATAAAAATCGTCTTTCCGTGCGTAGACGTGAAGCAAAATTAGCGATTTTTCGAGTGCCCGGAGAAGCATGCATTTGGGATTTTTATTCTTTATACGAATTATACCGACACAGAACTCCAACGAAAACATGAATTCGCTTGTGTGGTCTATGGTGCAAAAGAACAGTGGAAAATCTGTTCTTGATACAGTAGTTTATATTGCTCTTTATTTGGTTTGGTTAACAATGTCGACAAAAAAAGGAGAGAAGGAAGAAAGCCTCAAATTGGAAGGCCAATTGTATGGAGCAGGCATTGCAGATTAGAGGCAAAATAAAAATTTCAACAAAATATCACTACTCAAAACTTTAACCTCAAATATCTCGGCTCCACGTTTTTCAAACTGAGCGTACCAGTAGCTCCCTCAATTTTTGTCTGATTGATTTGAAATTTTAACTGCAACTTTAAAACAATTGTTAGACCAACCGTCATGCACCGCCCTATATATCATGTATTATCGTAAAATTTGTTTTGTCGATTAATCTTTTTTTGCTGATCTGTTTTTGCTGGCGGCTCAATATGTATGATAGCATTAAAAATAAATTACAGTTAGTTACCCACGACTGTTGTTTTATTAAGCACATACTCTGTAAGCGTAATACAATAGTTTCTAGTGAACATCGTAGAATTTTTTTGATAAATTGATTTTTATAGTCCTTATAAGCGATTTTCGGCCGTTTTTTTTCGAAAAAACAAGAAAAGAGCCTAATTAACGCCATTTTTTTAAATCAATGTTTAGAAAAAATCCTACGACGTTCACTAGATTCTGGACTATATTTTAAGATTTTTTTTTTGTTCCAGATTAAAAACTTTTACCTGTAGCGGTACGCCCATGTCGACCATCTGAGATGTTTTTTTCTTTGTTTTATGCACAAAACCTCATCTCTATCTCTTTCCTATCATTCGTGGTACGTCTTAGAAAATCACGTAAAATTTAGTGAACACAAGGTGATTAATAATAAATCTTTAACCTTCAAAAATAATAATAAAACTTGCTATAAATGTTTAAGTTGCGACAGTGCATATGCAAGGAGAATACCGTAAAAAATTGTTTAAAATACAGTATTAACATATCTTCTCGTAATTATAAAACGTATCAATCCTAAAGGACTCATTTTGGTACTGGAAAATAAATTTTTGTTTATGTTTACCCCAAAATAATAAAAAAAATCTGGAACGTATAATCACCACTTTAATTAGTTTGATTTGATTGAGACCAACTTCAACGAGTCGAAGAAATACCTTTGAGGTTCCATAAATGGCATCATGTGCTTGCCGCATTGTGACACACTCGAAATACGACGTTCAACTCGGTAACGTCGCGTCTCCAGAGCGAGAAATTCCATTTTTTTTCTGGAATATAATTCAAGTGAAATTTATCGCTCGCACGTCCGTATTATATCCACGCATGTGTAAAAATGGTACGGTGGTTGGTATCTTGAAAATGGTCTTGGTCGGTGCACTACTGCATTGTATTCGATTTGAGGGGTCGTAAATCAGGCGAACAATGGGAGAGCCGAGGACTGGCAAGCTGAATGCTCGCTCGGTTGGCACTGGCTCCTGGTAAAGTCCGCGCCGCGAAGTCCACATCTCGCGATGGATGTTGACATCTTCAGTGCGTGGGGGTGATCGGAGAAAACGAGCAGGCGGCATTATTACTTTACTGAGGAAGTTTTATGTATGTAAAAACACCACTATTCCTTTCATACGTTTCTTAAACATATTCTTAATTTTAATTTTAAATAAGAACCATATTATTTTGGTAAATATGTAAAAAGAAATAACATAACGATACAAACAAGAGTAATTAATTGAAATCAAGTGATATGCTCCAGAAAAGGTAATTGTGCTAAGTACACAAATTGTGTACAATTTATATACAATTATTATATTGCCAATCAAGAATTTTTATGATGAAGAGAAGATGACTCCCATCTTTGGAGTCATCTTGTCTTCTCTAGTGCTTATCTACTTCGTTCACTATTTGCAGTGGCTCCTTTAATGACAACGCTCCATTTTATATTTTTTCTATTGCGTCCTACAATCCTTTATTGTGGTTTTGAATAGTTTGTAAATCTATTTTAACGGAAATATCTTTAAATCTTATGTGACACTCCTTAATAGCTGTAAGAAGCCTTTGTAGGTTTGAATTGTAGAATAACAGCTATATCAGCTATTATTTGTTGCAAATATTCAGCATAACAAAGATCATCCCACAACCATGTTCAACAATGTGTAAGAATCGTGGGTGGTGGTTCACGAATACCAAGACACTGTGTGTAATATGCTCCAAGATATTTGGGATATTTGAGAAACTTTTTTGTGTTTTTTATTAAGGCATCTCTCTCAGGAAAACATTTCGAATAGGTATAGCAACAAGATGTAAAGCCTGCAATTAGTGAAGTACGTAACACAAATACTACTAACGACTTACCAAACGTATTGTTGCGACACCATCGTTCATAAACATCAACACTTGATGAGTACCATCCTCGTAACTGCTACTCATGTTCACTGTTGTAATCTTTGCTTTCCAGTAACAATGGAAACGTCGGTTTACGAGGGTCCAGTGTACTATATTTATAATAGGTTATTTTTTTCAACCTGTTGTCTCGTCAACATATAACCAAAAGCTACCGATTTTTTAAATCAGATTGGATTTTCCTTTTCAAGTCTTCGGGTACATTCGTATACGTGATGTTTCCCTAGTTAGAAATTTCAAATGGAACTGTATTATTTACTCCAAAAGTTCTGAAATGGTTCTTTTTCGAGTAAGCGAAGTGAAAAATTAAAAAAAGTAAATCGCAAAAAATAAAGACGGTTCGCGGTGGCAGGCCCATTTTTCTATTTCTGTCTACTCTGATATTTACATGAATTTTACAATTCGACTCGCCCCAGCACAATATGTCTTTTCCGTACACTAACAAACAATTTTTGCACCGTCGTAGAATAAATCCGGAAAGTCACAGTTAAACAGTTACTGATTCAAATACACACCTATTAAACATGTAGATCATGGAAGCACATGTTTTGAGCTTTTTTCCAAAAACTGGGTCGTAGCTTTTGCCGTGGGAGGGGGCGTTATCTTGTTGAGAAATTGGTTCAATCAACCTCCAAAGATATGGCAATGCCACAGGTTCTAACACACCAATTATATTACTGGCTGAATTAAAATTGCCCTGAATGAAAACTGAAGGTGACCTACTACCAAAACAATTTCATTCCTGTACCCAGTGCATTTGTTCATCACACCATTCTAGCCTGCGAACACGATGAATTGAAGCAAGGGGAAATATAGAAGCGCTCGGTAAGAACGTTCATAAGAAGCCTATAGGATCTTATTCGTCGATATTCGAACGCCATAGACACTCTTCTTTCAATTAAAGTTTCCCGCAAAAAAAATTCCCGTAGCTCGTATTGTGAAAAATCTGTCTCTCTCCGCCTACGTCCTCATATGATATTCTTCATGATCCCTAATCCTCCTAGGACGTCGTGATCCTTGGCGAAACCCATGAACACCTTCTTCAGCCCACCCAATCCAACATCTTAAAACAATTGTCAAACAACTGATACGAATGTATTTGTGTTTAACAAAACTGATTCAAAATGTCCATTTTTTTACATGAAAATCACAACAAATACCAAGATAACGTTGACATTTTTTGTTGAAACTTTAATAATTTCTTTGTTATTGTATGTTGAAGTACATCTTATACAAATATTTTAAATAAATTGCTTAACTAATACTGGGTCTTGCGATATTCATTCGAATCAGTATATTTACTTTGTCAGTGAAGTGTCATTTATTAACCTTGCACATATTGGACATTTTAACATTTTGGATAATTACATGTATCACCAACAAAAGCATGCTGTCATTTCCAAGAGTGAACTATTTAAAGGAGCTAATGCTGACAAAGCGATAATAGTATCATAACATAGTATAAAACAAAATCGCTTCCCGCTGTCTGTCCCTACCTATGTATGCTTAGATCTTTAAAACTACGCAACGGATTTTGATGCGGTTTTTTTAATAGATACAGTGATTCATGAGGAAGGTTTATATGTATAATACATACATAATATAGTAGAGAAACACTGATAATTTTAGAGGTTTCTAATGTGATGTCGTAAACCGTGAGAAGCCGGGGCGGGTCGCTAGTATTATATAACAAGCATGGGAAGTAGCGTATAACATGCTAGTGCGATGTTTCATTAGCCACTAGGCGTTAGCCGAGTGTGTTAGCTTTTCTTTTTTTGTTTTTTTTTTTTTGTTTAAAACAAATTGACATTCAATCAGTCATATCAATTTATCAGATGTCTCTGGGTTTTTTTTACAGCTTACTGGATTATTTCACTGCGCCCGTCGTCGACTCGCCGCATGGTTTTTTTCTGCGAGAACTGTCATTAGTGACTGCCAATAATGTCTAAATGGGTTAGTTATTTATGGTAACAATATTGTTATTCTTGAGAATATTAATGCAAATACTGTTTTCCTTCTCACAAAGGAGCGTAGGAAACTGTTTGAATAACATAAAAAGCTGTTTTCGCTCTTTTTACTTACTCTTACTCTTTACTTACATATGTGTACTTTCTAATGGGGTTGTGGGAAAACGATTTTTGTAGACGACTCGAAAGCCCGATGCGACGCCTGTGTATCGCCGAGATAAAATTCTCGCTGTAATGATTAGCTGCTTATCATATAATGAAATATTGGATATGTGATAAGTTGGGAAAGTGTAAAACAATCTTATTTGATATACGAATCATATTCATACTATACGTCTAGGCGTCATTCCTACACGAGGTGTGGCTCCATACGACTTTTCCATTGTTGAAAGCAGTGCTGAAAGTCCGCTTCTGTTAGCTGGTTCAGAACCTCCGTCGCTTCTGCTTTAACCGTTTTCATACTTTCGAATCTTGTCCATCACAAGTAATCACCGTGTATAACAAGCCTGGATCAGTGCCAATGTTTAGAATAATTCAAATGTTCATGCGTGATTCTTTTTGCTCGGGAGTGAGGAGTCTGCGCATATTAAACGACTCATGCAAAATCTGGCGAATACATTCTTTGTCGATTCCTGTTATTTCAGCAACCCCTCGGATGCTTAACGACGGACGGACGACCTCCCCGGATTAATTTAGCAGTTTTTTTCAATGTTTTCGTCCGTTTTTGACGTCCGGGCCGTCCGGGGCGCCGATCATCTTCGGTCGTTTCATGTCCCTCTTTAAGCCGTTTAAACTGTTGCATAAGCTTCTGTAAAAGTTTTCCTCAGTTAAACTGAAAGAAATGCATATTGTTATTCTTGAGAATTTAAATTTAATTACTGAATTAAAGTTGAAAGAAACTTGAGATTTACCCATTGCTCCATCTGCACTTAACATTATTTCGACGCGTCACTGGTGAGTAGACTAATTCAGACGACTGCTACAGTCAAACTGAGCGACCCACTGGCTTGTTCAGCGAGATCAGGGTAGGAAAAGTATCACCAGATACAGTTCTGTTCCAACTTATCGCAACACGCTCGCAGCGCGCTGATAGCAGCATCAGTTCGGTTATTTAATGGCCACACCTTGTACAATACAATCTGGTGATACAAAAGACGTGCAGCAGCCTCTAATTCCTTTATCTATTGTGGCGTGTGCCAACAGTTACGTCTATATTATGCCGCTGTTTGCCAGTGGGCCTTACCAACGGCATTCAGCGGCATAATGTGGACGCACTATTAATATAGAATTTTAAAATGTATTGGAATTAGTAATAAAGCTTTTTTTTAATTTAACAGGCATTTTTAAAATTACTGGAACGTTTCAGCGTAGAAACAAAAAACTGGACGTTTTCCACGAAACACCTAACTACTATATCGGACCAACGAACCGTAAATATTTTTTGCATTCTCCTCGAGTCTCATTCGCCTTGAAGTTCTCTTTTCAACCATTGATTGCAAGGTGGCGGTGGTTTCTTTATTGACAGTGAAATTTTTTTTTTTTTAGACTAAGCTGCCGTGATACGATGTCCAAAATGTTTTTTTTGTTTAGGTTCATCCCTATAAAAAACATTAATAAAGTAAATTGTGGGGTGCACCTAAAATGGAGTGAAAAACATATTTTAAGTACCTAACATTTATTTACATTAATCTAGAATTTCAATATGAAAAAAAAATTGAATAAAAATAAAGTGTGTAGGGTATTTTATTAGCTTATTTAAAAGAGATTTAAATGAGTCATGCTGAAAAATTATTTGAAAATATTTTTATAACGCTGTAAAATATCGGGATAAAATATCAATTTCCCATTGCTTATACATATATTGTCCTTTTTACGTAAACGTTACATTTCCAAACATGCACAGTGGGCCTCTGCCTAATAATTTCTAAAGCATTCCGAACTTTAAATATCTTGAAAATCACAAAATATAATCACATCAAACCGTACATGCTAAATTCTTTTAAAATGGCTAAATCGCAATACATAATAAAATAAATACGGAAAAAAAAACAAAAAAAGATGGAGGCCACATACAAAATAAATTAATCAATTTGTCGATCAATTGCAGTAAAATATACAAAAATATGTTTAGTCACAACATATAAAAGTTGGATGTCCTAGCTTGAGCCTAACTTTGAGTTTTTAGCAACCATTTATAATTGCATATTTTAGTTATTCTTCATACTTACTAAATATGACTAAATAGGTAAAATAAATATACCTATGTGTTAAAGACATTACAGCTATTTTAAATAAGCTGTATCGCGAACTAAAAAACATTATCTTGCTTACCTTCTTGTTCACATTTCGTACAATTCTCTCATCAGTTCTTTTCTTCTTACCGGAACTAGACGACGCTTAGAAAAACACACAAAAACACGTTTTTGTACAGAAATTTGGAACAAAACAACGGCCATATGTGTACGATGTATACGCAAATGTATCTGCCAGGCACATATCCATCTCATGAGCTCGCATCAATGTGTCAACTGCGAGGCGGATGGTATATAAATATTGACACGATTAATCAGTCGTCAGCCAGTCATGATGGACAACTAGACTTTTTACAAATAATCTTCAACATTGAAAGGCTGTTTGGATGTCTGTTTGGGCCGCGTGGAATACATTCCTTCGATGAGATCATAAATAAGTCTCCTGCGGGCGGATTTATTGGAAATAATCGACATTCTAAATAAATCTAGATGTTTTATAAATACCATAAAATATAATTCATTTAAACACTTCCATAAAATATAGTTATTTATGATGACGGATTCTATAATTTACATTTTTCGATCTTAATTTGTTTCATTAATATTTACATTTGGATTGATAAAATACAGACAAGTTTGATTTTTAAATAATAGCAGGAGCGGTGATGTACGTGATGGTCCGATTGCATCACAATCCATGCCAAGTCTGGGAACATACGTGTTGTTCTCAACAATTTTAATTTAGGTCACGTGTATTGATGCACATGATGATTCAACAAGCTAAAGTAATTTAATAAGAAATTTTTATTCTTTCACAAAAGTTTGTGTATACTTATGCCATGTAAACGGCAGTCTAAGGAATCACTACTTCCACATCAATTTTTCCACATATAATTAGACTAAATCGCTCAAACATCAGGTTATGTTCTTAGAACTGTGATATTTCGATATGATATTTATGACCTTTATAGCCTTTGTGACCAATATGATGTATGTGACTTTTATGACTCCTTTATGACCATTATGACCTTCATTACCAATATAATCCTTTTCATTTATCCACTTTTGTAATCCTTGATGATTTTTCGACATTTATTATCAATATAACGTTTATGACCCATATGACTCCTATTACATTATGTGTCCGCAATTACCTAAATTAACATTATGTCTACTACGATAATTATGACCTTGATAATCTGAATGACTTGTATATATGATCTTTATGACCGATATTAAAATAGAGTCTTAATAATGTGTAATTGAGGTAAATTGTTTACCTCAAAGACCTATAAAAAGACATGTGTCACATGAACATCTTTATTAAATCATATTAAGATTCAAATTAATTCACATTAACCCTCCTCCATCTTGAAAATACAGGGGGAGGGCTACAAACAAGAATATGATATTTTTATAAATCTCTGTCCACTTAATAAATATCTAATAAAATGTATGTTAAATGTATTTGAACTATTTTGCAGGCTTACCCCATTCAACCCCTTCAGTCCCGCACTACCCTAAGCTAATATTGTAGACTGTTACAAAGTTGCCCCAAAAAAAGCTCTTTTAACCCCCAACCGTTTAACCAATTCAGCTGAAAATTTAATGTAATATAATCAGACTCTGTCATCCATCTCCAAATCTTGTCACGGTACATAAGTGTTCCAAATTTAAAGTTCTGTACTTGTACTAAAATGTACTTTCACTCCATTACATGGATATAAGGTAAAGACATTCGAATAGGTTTTTTTAAAAAAATGACGTTTTCATAAAATATTAGAAAGAGGGATACATCAATAATGAGGAATGTGCTTAATAAGTATTAAAAATTGACACGAAAAATTACATAGTAGCTGCTCGTATGGTGTCTCCAAAATGCCTGGGAACGGCTGAGTAATGGAAGGTTTCCAAATCAAGTCATCCGATGGTAACTTTCATCTTGACCCTGAGATCAATTTATTTTCAAGGTCACCTTTAGAGATTTAGAAGTATTTTCAAGGTCACCTGGAAAATTATATACGGTGATATTATCTAGGAGATATTTCCCTCTAGTACGCGTGAACAATGGGACATATTGTTTTGGTATGTCCAACAAAATTGGCTCCTTCAACCGTCTAATTCTTTCTCGGATTCCTTGTTGGAGGAATGAGGAATGACATTGAATGAGCCACCTCTGTTGAACATACAGGTAACATACACAGTCCCGTACGCATAGTAGAAGGCGATACCTACTAGGTGATACTACAATATGCATTTACGGGTTTGCCGTTAGTATGTTCTAACGGGTTCACTGTTAGGGGAAGACTCAGGTGGTTGAAGGAGTCAACTTTTTTACCAATACTGGAAGATATCTAGTCCCATTTAGGCACATTATAGGGTAACACCACCGTATGCACCTCTGGTCAGGATATAAGTTGACATGCTCTGCTTCTTCAGCTAATAAGCTGAAATCCAGATTTGTGGTTTATAATGGTGAACGACGGAGAACTGGGAATCATTCCCACTACGAGAATTTTAAATAGAACCCCAATATTTGACCCCAGAAATAGAAAGAGCAGGTAATTCTTTTTTTGAATATAAGTATACATATTTATTTCTTGGGTGATAAGTGTTTCTATAGGTCATCCACAGACCAAACTAAAAGAGTCAGTATAATGCTTCGGGGAAACGTTTTTGGGAAAATGTTTTGGACAAAAACATTATACTGCCTCTAATTGTTTATTCTTTAAATGACCTCTAGGGTTCACTTTGACACAATTACTACTCTAGCTGTTTTCTACTCTTTCCATTTCCAGGGTCAAAAATAAGAACTTCCATTTAAATATATTGGGTTAACCTAGACATAGTTTTTACCTCGGAGACAAAGTGAATGTCACCTTCGTATACCTTACCTTATTCCCTGAAACATTTATTTTACATTTTTTTTTTGAAAATCCTTTCGTAATCGGACTCTTCCGGGATCTTTGGGACACACTGTACACATATGTATAAATGTATATCTTATCCTATGCCACCACTTGAGGTTTTCTAATAAATAATGAGTTTGTTCTTTTATATGACTTGTTCTTTATATTATGATATAAACACTCTAACTATATGCGTTAGAGTGTTTAAAAAGTGTGTAAAACTCTGCAAAAGAGAAACTGTAATAATGGACTAATAGAAATAAAAACAAAAACCCAACAAGTATTTTAATATCATTAAAAATAGCTACATAATGCAAATTTTGAAAATAGGAAGTTTCAGTTATTATTAATATTTCGTATTTGTAATTATCTGTAGGTACATAATTAATTCGCATTAGAAATCTCGCGGTTTTAAAACATAGGTATTACACTCAAACATTTAAAAAAAAATCATTATTAACTCTGACAGTGAAACAGTATTATTAACATCTTTTTTCATCCACTACTGTTGTAATTGTCTCTTTACAAATATTAAATCTGTATGACATCTGAAATATATTATCCCTTAACTGCTTTCGACCGGGTCTCTCTGACCCGGTACAACTAATGTGTAATTATTCTCTCTTGAGTTAACAATGCTCTAACTTGTGAACAAAATGGGTACTTAGGTTTTGCCGTTATGAAAACAATTAATTAATTAATATGCGATAAAAATGAATAATAGGTGAGGTTGTATACCGAATACGACACAGAGAACGAAATTGAATGGTTGCTAGATAAAAAGTTGCTACTAGTTTCGGCAGTGATTCGTTCTTTAAATACTCCTGAAAAAAAAATAATTTTCTTTAAAATCTAAAAACTTATTAATTAAGTATTAATTAATATGTTTTTAGATTTTGTGTCCTTAATTTTTTAAAACCAAATTATTATTTATGACTGCTTCAACATGCCGTTTGCTTCAACATGAGTAAAACAGTGCAAAACTAAAAAAAATAATTTCCAAGAGAAAAATCTCCAAGGATATATGTATTAATAACCTTTTTTATGTTCAGACTACAATCTTAATTTTGCTAATTAAAGGTAATGCATAAAAATGTAACAATTCAAAGGTGACTGTAGACGATGTTCTAGTGTGTAAAAAAATAACTATATATTTATTGCCTCTACTGTCTAACAAGAAGTACTGTAATTTGTAAAGCTCATATTTTCTTGAAGGTAAAATAATTAAGACAAGTCTAGGATTTGGCTGTGATTGAAAGCTGGGTTCTCGGGACTATGACGGGGACTGAGAAGAAACGTCGGTCTGCCTGATTTGTACAAATTACTCCCTAAAACTTGCGTAATTTAGATGTCATCACTGATTTTCCCTGCTTCTCAGACAATTCGGTGACTCATAAACACTAGGTGATCATTTCGTCAGAAATGTTTTTGATGAACTCATCTAACTTAAAACAGTTGCATAATTTACGTGTGTTACTCGTGTATAGAGGATATTGACTAAAATATTTTAGTTTTTGAGAATTATGACGCCTACATATATGCACATATGTTTGTTTCATACATAGATGACACTTTACTAATCAGGGTTTTCTTCTCCATAGATTTTTTTTTAGTTTCCCGTCCAAATTCCCATTATTATCATAATTTTTACCTAGTCTGTGCAATACATTAGATAAAAACGTAAAAGTAAAGTAAAAGTGAAAATTAGTTAATGATAATTGAATTAATTACAAATATACGGGTATACAGGGTGGCCCAGAATGATTTATACAAGGTATAAATTCTATACCAATAAAGATATAGACAAAAACGACGTCTATTTTTAAGAGTGTTAACCAACGAAATAAATGCCATTATCAACTTCTGTTTTTCAAATGACAATTTTTTTTTCTTGTATCTTATACATCGGTTAATTCTCTATTGAACTTTTTTTAAGCAATATATTTTTGTAAGCAATAATTATTGTTAATAAGGAAGTACTAAATTAAGGTCAGTGGCAGATTTAGCAATTCTCAGCGCATAGAGAATTTTGTTCTCTTATGCTCTCAGTATGAGCACTCATCTCTCTCCTCCCTCCATCAGTGCACTTAAATAAGAAGATAGAAAATGAGAAAATATAATATGGTGAACACAGTACATAAGAACAGACAGCAGTGTCTGGCTTTATTTGTATGCATCTGTGACCGTCGCTTAGTTTTTTTTTTTAGTGTTTAAGCTGCTGCAGTGCTAGAATGCGGCAACTGTTATGTACTCCTTAAGTAAGAATCTAATACTTCTATTTGCAGTCAGCATTTCTATTTGCAGAAAATAGTGTGTGGCGAATTTAAATCGGGTCTAAACAGATTTGAATATGATTGATATCCATTGTATTGAATGTTAATACCAACAACATAATGTAGTTAATAATATAAGAATAATCGGTGTAAAATATAACGGAAAATAATTTAAAACTCTATAAACCGATCAACATTACTTAATCGATAAGTGCAACTCGGTATGCCAACTACTATTATTATGTATTACTCATATTATATCAAACTTATAAACATAAGGTAATTCTGCTTTGACGAATGATAGGTTAATATTCATGCTAAAATTGTAATACTAACGCGAAAACGCTAAAGCAAAAACAGTACAATTCAACAATACACCGTCCTGCCAACAGATACCACAGGGATCTGTTTTAAAAGAGGTCAGTGCGCCTACCGAACAAAAATTGAAAGACATTCATCAAGTAACCCTGACAACGCGGTAATGAATTAAATACGTGGCAGTAAATTATACCGTAACATTCTCGAAATGGAAATCTCTTAATGCAGCACATTTATTTTCGAGTCGATCGTATCTTCATCACAAAAAGGATTCCTCGGCCATTTCGAAATAATATAATTTATCGGCATCTGGAGCATAAATAATATTTTGCGGCCGTGCAAGAACAATATAGGAGCCTGCTCTAGAAGGAGATGGGGGTAAACTGGACAGCTATCAATTCGGACATCCAACGTGGAACTCTGGTTTCTTTTACTCGAGCAGTCGCTTTAGAAATGAGCCCTGATATTTTTATAATGCAGTAACAAAAATACATAGTAGGTTTAGTTTTAGTACAATTATTTGACATACTAATTCTCTAAACCGTGCTGTTAGTATATTATTCTACTACATATACAGGGTTTCCAAAAAAGTTTACAATCAAAGGAAATCAGGTGATGGAGGAGGTCATTTACAAACAAAATAATCAATTATCCGATTGTTGATGGTTCAAAAGTTATTTCAAAATTTGTATTCGCAAAATTATTGTTTGAAAGCAAGTTTTTCGGTAGAGTTTTGGGTTAAGGCAGCTGGTTTTCTAAAGATAAAACTAAGGTGGAAAAATAATACTATTTTATTACTGTTAAATATTTAAAGAACAACTCACTTAAAGAACTGAAAAATAAAAACATGTTTTGTTTTTAAATTTGACAGCGAATAATAGGAATCATGAACATGCTGTTTTGAAAAGCATCCATCCTTTAGGCACACTCTTACAAATTACATACAGCAAACAAGTCATAATACTTTGACTAGCTATTAATTTTTCTGTAGATGCATTAGGCATTTTCAGGGAAAAATAAAAATTTTGAAATAACTTTTGAATCATCAACAATTGAATAATAACATATATGGTTATTTTGACTGTAAATGACCCCCTCCATAACTTGATTTCGTTTGGTCGTCGAATTTTGAGACACCCTGTTTATGCAGTTTTGTGCTATCAGTTAGTTTTATATCACATTTATTAAAATAATGTTGATGATGTTCCTATCGTGCACAGTTTTATTTAAGCATCTAGTAGGGAGTAACCAGATTCACAAGTAATCTTATTTAAAAAAATTAAATATCGCTTGACTGAACTCTTATAATAGATCAAAATATGATTATTGAGTTCGTTTTCTTCGATACATCATCTTTTCACTGAAAATACAACAAACTAGTACCTAAGTGAAGACGATAAGTAGAGGTAATTAAAGTATTGGAAAAACACATTTTAGTATAAGTGATTGAATAGTATGGTATAATATATGGATAAGTAGAGGTAATTAAAGTATTGGAAAACACATTTTAGTATAAGTGATTGAATAGTATGGTGCAAAGTAAATGATTCGGATGTGCATTTCGTCGAGAACGTTTTCACTGATCTTAAGCTCTTAGTAGGCAGTTTTACATATAATATGTTAAAACGCCTTTTTTTGGGTATGTTTAGTTTAGTGACAAAATCTGAGGTGTACCTATATATTAGAGAAGGTATGCAATAATTCCTCCAGGAATAGAGAAATCAGAAAATATTTCTCAATCTGAAATATCCAAAACATTAATACAGTTGGGAAGAAAATAGTGGTTAAAATTGCAAACCTTCTGAGGAAAAATTTTTGTTCTAGGACCCAGAAAACAGAAAAACTAAACTACTAAAGGTAACATTGTTTCAGGATATTACCTCTCATCAATGTAAGTTAAATGCGATGGAAGAATGAGGAAATGAGAGACAAAATATAAATAACAAGGTTCGCAACAGATAATAATAGTAATAGTACATATATCTTTATTCCATAAATACTCTGAGATGTAGAACGAGTTAATTATTACAAATCAATTACAAATTAATAGATACAGACTAGGCCAGAAGACAAATGTATATAAAAAATAATTAAAAGACAGAAAAAGTAAATATCTATAAACACCAGAAATATGCATACATCAGGATACAAATATGTAGTCATACTAAAGTATATAAAACTAACATAAAACACAACTCGATAAAATTATTACGAATATGTTAAGTGTATATAAACAACAACAAAATAGAAATCAAGTTAATATAGAATAAAGTTAAAATCGGCGAAAAAATCCGCTAGAGAATAATATGCTTTCATCAGTAACATCTTCTTTAAAGTCACATTAAACCTACTTTCATTTAAGCCTTTAAGTGTCCCTGGTATCTTATTATAATGTTTTATTAATTGTCCAACAACATTTTTTTGGACTATTGACAAGTTTGTTTTTATAGGTCTTAATTGTTTTTCCGCTATTTGTTTTTTTTCCGTTTTATGGGTCTTAATTGTATTATATTCGTGTACATTAGGGTGGTCCAAAAAAAATTTGTTCTTCCTCCCCTAACCTTAAATCATAGTATTTGATTAATTATTACTAATTCCAGAAGATGAGCTCATTTCATTAAGTTCTAGAGGTCGCTCATTGGTGTTTTATTTTCCCTTTCAAATTACGTTCAACGCTGCCATTAGGATAAAAAATTCCAATAGAATACAAAGAGACCTACATTACCGACACTGAAAATGTTTTATACGATCCCGACTACCCGAAAATAATATGAGCTGCCATAAATTTCTTTAATTGTTCGCGAAACGGCACCACGAACGAATAATGACATTTGAATGGGAATATAAAACACCAATGAGCGACCTCTAAAACTTAATTAAATGAGCTAATCTTCTGGAATTAGTAATAACTAATCAAATACTATGATTTAAGCCTAGGGCCGGAAGAACAAATTTTTTTGACCACCCTGTCAAATGTTTATGTACATGTTTATGCTTTTCAAACATTGCATAATTTTCATTTTAAATGCTCACAAAGGTAAGTATACTTTTCTCAATAAGAATACTTGTTTCCTTCTTGTTGTACATAACTCTCAAGAATCGCTTTGAAGAGTAAATATGTAAGTGGCGTCGACTGAATTTCCCCAAAAAATATGCCATATTTGATTTTGGATTGGACATAGGCGTGATAGGTTAGATGATTTATTTGTCGACTCGGACAGTATTCTCAACGCATAACTGAAGGAGCTGATCTTAAATGCTAAGTACTCTATATGCGTTTTCTAATTTAATTTGTCGTATATTTGTTGTTTGGGCGTAGTAGCCCAAAAATTTAGTATCTGAGTATGAAGTAAGTTCATATTCATCAGTTTTTAAATGTAATCTGCATTTTATATTTTATATTATAAATTTCTGTCTTATAAAAATTGTTTTCGGGATAGTAAGACTGAAGAGCATTAAAGCTTTTTTTTATTTTTTCGTGGCAGATCTTCATTCTTTTTTTATATACATTGCTTTCTATTGGATAAGTACGATTTAAAAATATTGTAGCTACTTTCACAAAATGCATACATTTCCAACTTCATTAGCATTATATCACGACCAACACTATCGAAAGCTTTGTCGAAAGGTTTAAAAACATTCCTACAGTGCATTCTGATGAGTTTAGCGAGTTCGACAAACTGAAATATTGCTCTGGTTGTGGGTTTTTTCCTAACAAAACAATTCGGTTCATATACGAATATGTTATTATTTTCTATAAACTTCATTATCCTAGAATATACTATATGTTCTATTACTTTTGGAAAAATCGAAAAAGTGAAAAATCTATCCTTACTTTGATATTTAGCACAAACGACAATTTCAATCATTCCGAGTTTTATGAAAGAAAAACTGCAGCGCTTTGAAACTATCAGGGGTACTTTGGGGTACTTTAAGGTTGAAAAGTTGCAGTCAATATCCTTAGTCTATCCATTATTTGTAAAGTTATGCCAAGTTATGCAAATATTCCTATCATGCAATTTTTCCTTTCCTTTTTTTAACTTAAAATTTTTATTATTCAATATTAACACAAAATGAAAGGACAGAAATTATAATTGTAATCCTTTTTCCCCATTTTTTATTCTAAAAAAAAAATACAAAATTACTTAGACCCAATCAACTTATCCAATACTTCAAACTTATACCTATCTTACCTCCTCCATAACCATATAATTAAATTTTCATATTTTAACACAAAAATCTTAATGGAAAAATATTTTAGGGCAACACCCTACCTCCCTATACCCATTTTATATCTAGAATTCTACGACTACACCCCAACTATAATATAAAAACCCCATTACCAATAAATATTTTTTCCCTTCCTTTTCGGATTCTCGATTAACGTGATTCTTTATTATCTATTTCTTTTCTTTCCTCTAAATTTAATTAAAATTTAAAATACTAGCCAATTACTTTACGTTGTTGTAGTTACGTATGTATTCAATCTTATACTCATAGTAATGATATTAATAAATTTTGATAAATATTGGTGTTTAATTTTAGGAGTACAGTAAGGTATTAGGATATTTTTTTTTAATAAATTTTTATAGATTTATAAATTGATATCCCATTACAATTAATATGTATTCAAATGGTTTTTATAAGTTTGTTTTTCCTTTTATTTTAAAATATTGTGGGAGCACATCTAAAAAATACTTATTTACACACCATCTATTTTAATTAAAATTTTAATCGCTCTAGCTGGGGTATATTTTTAGTATTTTGACATTTTTTCATTTTCACTATTAGGAAATACTATGGAAAAGTTAAATCCATATATATCAAAGTTTTAGAACATTCACTTTTTTTTGTGGTCTATAGTCAACAATGACATTTTTTTTTAGGGATAACTCAAAAAATCATATAATATCAAAAATAAAATAATTATTAACTTTAATAAATACAAAAAAATTATTGAATCCTTTTAAAATACAACCAAATTTCAATTTTTTTTTAATTACTTTATTAAATTAAAATCACCTTTTATTCCTTTTTTTTATTTTTTAGTTCTTCTTCCTCCACTTTATTTTTGGAACTTTTATATTTAACTTTTAAATAATAATATGGCTATCTGATATATCTGATCTGAGATAGCCGATGCACGTCTGGGTGACAGTACGTTGTATTCTATTATTATTTTATGTTATATCAATTGTTTTATCAATGTTTCATTCATATTTATTTTTAAAAACGACAGCAAAAAGCTTATTCAATTAGTCCTGAGGATGCAAATAAATTTTGCGAAACGTCGACTAACTGAAAATTAGTTTTTTTGGAAACATTTGACCTCATCCCACTAATTAACTATATGGTTATATGGAAACAGGTCACTAATCCTACATTACGATATATTTTATCTAACTCCACGTACTATATCACAAAATTGTAAATATAACACAAACCCGTATAGAGAATGCTATTTTAACTCGCTGGCAATGGGAAAATGTATCCGAAACTATGGAATAACATAAACTGGGAAATAACATAAACGCATAAGGTATTAAAAAATCCAATCCAATTTTTTTTTATAGGAAGCTTAGGGATACTGAAATAAAAAAAATCATAATACAACATCTCCCCATTAAACGCAGAAATCGACTAACCACGTTGGTCGTCCTATTGTGGACTAGTGCATATTAAGTCCTGCACGTGTGTCGCTATTCCAAAGCGGTTATGAGAGAATTACTCAGACACATTCCAATAGACATCAGTATGCCGTAAGTTTATCCGGTTCTAAGCTTCATCCGACGTTATAACTCCATCGGATGGCCGATTACATAAACATGGTTTAATTACTTCCATCCAAGGTTTAATTGCGTAACTATTATTACGGTAGCTAAGTTAAGACACATACAAACCAACGAACAAAATGTTGGCAACTGTTGGTAACATATTTTTTTGAGCACAGCAACTTTCATCTGGATACATGTTTTCAAAAACGTTGTGCCTCTAAATCGAAATGAGTTGCGCGTCCAAACCAAAGTTTTGAAGTAAAAATGGAACTAACTACAGCTGCTGGTGCTAGTGTTGCTTTCATCATAATAGCTGCCCATGCCCAGAAACCAAAAACTAAAAATAAGGTGGTAGAAGATATTTATTAATAAATGGGGCAAGCTATGGCGACAACTTAATGTTTGATTTACTTTTGAACGATGGTAGCTCGTTCCATACTTTCGTCAGACTAACAAAATCTGACTTCGAGGAATTTATTTGTTTTGTAGAACCTAAAATCTTCGAAAAGTATACGAACTACCGTGCCACTATTCCACCAATAACCAAGGTTGACGATAACTCTGCGATATTTATCTACAGACGATTCGCTTATTAGTGTAATGTTTTTAACTTGTTCATCAACACCATCCAAACGGAGCGATGATCTTCATTTGAAATGGAAAACACACGTCACATACAACAAACTTTGAAGTCATGCCGCCCGAAGTCAATGAGTGTCGATCAACTTGCTGTAAGTTGACGGGATACATTTAACGACATTAATATCAACATGTTGTTGGCCAGTCTAAGTTTATAATAATTACCTTTAGTATTGTAGGTGTTATTGTTACCAAAGTTTTTATCCACAACTAAATGCAATTCACCTTTATGCATCCTAACATAAAATCTGGATATACAAGAATTTACCACAACCCATGTCTCTATTCTGGCTCAGTGGAGGAATTTGCGGCTCCTTTCCGGGCGAAGCAGAAGGGCGACGTGGAAACGAGAGAATCGCCGATACGAATGTTGAACATTGTGCACCTCCCATCAACTCGGTCAACATAAATCTCGAGGACGTCAAAAGGAGAGTCCGCCCAATCGCGGCGAACATAAATTACTCGTAATGCTATTTATAAATCTTAGTCCACCACGACTCCTACTATTTATACCGGCCATCCTCCGACCCATACCGACGGTATTGGTCGTATTTATGCCGATGCACCGGCAGAGATCATATCTTCGCGGCTCGATTTGCAATATCTTATTCCCAGTGACAGCTGATGGATGCCGCTCGCTATGGTTCGACCGGAGGGGTAAGGCGGCGAAGGGGGGACGCGACGCTGCGGCCAAGGTTTATGGCCATCGAGATATCATTCCTTCGCATTCGCGTTAAATCGGATATCTTTTTTAAAAAACGATGAGAGTTGGCGTACTTACAGGAAGAATCATTTCTCAAGTGGATGGAATAAAATTTGTTTAGACTTTGTATTCACAAACAACATTTAAAAATTGCAAAACACCTGTTTCTGCTTTACTTATTTGTGGACAGAAAATTTTATCATATTAAAAAATTCTAGGCAATATTAATCAAGAACCTGTAGCTGGAAATGTAATTCTGTGAGGACATCATGCTCATATTTGTACATCGTTTGCTAACCATCGCCACATAGTTCCCCTCTTTCGGTATGCATTTTTCCCATCGAACAGGCAGTTTTTTTATGCCGTTTTCGAATAAAGACTTAGGACGGGTATTCATCCAGTTGTGCACGAACTCCTCAACCTGCTGATCATTGTCAAAGCGCTCCCCGCCAAGCGCTTTCTTGAGCTGCCCAACTACAAGGCAAGTCAAGCAGTAAAACTCCTTCAGAATCCCAGAAAACCGACGCCATTACCTTCCCAGCCGATAAGCGAGTTTTGGCTTTTGTCGGTGCTGCCTCCCCCTTCTGCCTCCACTCCATACTTGCCCTTTTAGACTCGGTGGTGTAGTGGTGAACCCAAGTTTCATCACAGGTTCGGCATTCGTTGCAAAAAATCGTCCCCTTCATTTTGAAAACGAGCAAGAAGCATTTGAGAAACTTGAACTCTCGCATTTTTCTGATCTGAATTAAGAAGACGTGGAACCCACCGTGCTAACACTTTTCGGAATTCCAGCTTGTGTCGGATAATGGAGTGTATACTTCCAATGCTGATCTTCAATTTTCTATTGATGTCTGCTACCGTGATTCAACGATCACCGTCAATAAGGTCCCAAATCCCTTCTAGGAGATCCCCACTACCGCGCCTAATGCTCTGCATCACTGTATAATTCCATTTTTGCTCTCAGTTGCCAAAGGCTCGTTTATATTTGAATGACCCTCGTATAATACCTCGTATAATACCTCGACCCAACATTGCATCGTCTAATACGTACTCACAGTGTGATCCATTAAGAACCAGAAACCCTCTAATAATAGTTATTACATGCTTACAATACTACGTTTATACAGAGTGTCCACTGTTTTGATGAGATTGCATTGGAAACTAAACATTCTAAACCGTATTAGTAGCTTCATACGAGGTAATATCTGTTTTTATTTTTTTCTCAGATTTTTCACTAGAATGCCAAAAATATTCTATATCTAAAGATAAACACTTCATAGGAATTGTTCAACTTTTTCTTTCACTTTTTAATTTAATTGACGTCGTATCTATTACGGCTTAGAAGTTACCAATGCAATTCCATTGAAAAAGTGCACACCCCATGTAAACGTAGTATTTTAAGTAGGTAATAACTATTACCACTATTATTTTTCTTTATATATCATATAATCCTAGACAAATATTTTTGACAGGAATGAAAAATTAAAAGAAATGATGGATGGAAAAAAATGTAAATCATATTTTTCAACGAAAATTGATGTCACACTATACGCAATGCTGAGAATGGATTATCATAGTACTTCAATTTAATGCAATTCTTCTACATAAATAAGTATAGTTAGAAAAAAATGTATTGTTAATATTGTACTGCTAGACACTTCTGATGTGTTAAAATACCTTTTGCTAATGCATGAAAAACATTGGCTAAGTATCCTAAAGCCTTATGTAGTATTATAAAGATTTTATTCGAGAGTGTAAATTAAGTAATGAGACTGGTTTTTTAATTTTTTTTCATTCGAATAGCATTACAATTCAGTATTGTCTCCTTCAAAATAACTTCCTTGGGAAGATACACAGCGCTAGAAACCGTTCTTCCATTCCTCATAGCACTGCTGGAACTCATATACTAGAATAGCCTTCAGCTGGTCGATTACAGCCATTTGAATGTTTTCTGTGGTCCCAAAATAACGTGCCGTGAGGTGATCTCAGGAGGAGACTGTATGCCAATTCCCTGGCTATCAAAAACACTCTTTCCATGCTTTGGCGCTCGGTTTCCTGGTCGTACTCAAACACCCAAGTCTCATCACCAGTAATGACACGTTTCATAAAATGGGGATCATTTTCAATCGATTCAATAATGTCAACACACTCTCCTGATGTCCTTTTGTTTCTGGGAAAGGTTTTTTTGGAACCAATTTTTGCGCAGATTTTCCTCATCCCCCACTCGTTATTCAAAATCTGATAAACAGTGGTGTGATTCAAATTTAACTCTTCCCCGATCATTCTTGTCGTCAGCCGACGATCTCAACGCATAAGATCCCGTATTCTATCGACTTTTCGTCGGTTCTTGAAGATGAAGGCCTTCCGCTCCATGGTTCATCTTCAGTCGACTCTCTTCCTTCCGAGAATGCCTTAAACCACCGAAAAACCTGGGCTCTTGAAAAACACTGTCTCCGTAGGCGTGTTGAAGTTTTGCAAAAATATAATTTACACACTTCGTATAGTTGTACAAAAGCTTTTGTCTTTATAAATAAGATAAGTATACATGTATAGTGCATCAAAAGTAGCTTTGCCCCTGGCCGCAGTAAACAAAACCTGGAAGTGTGCTCATTTCTACACGTAATTGCAGCCATGAACGATTCGGGAAGTACAGTAGTCGTTATTGTTTGTTTCTGAGTATCTGATATACATATTCTCAGATGTGGTGTAGTGTAGATATAATCTTTATATACAAATTTCTATCTATGAACTCAAAAAAAAAAACAGTGTACGAGTATAAGTTATCCAAACCCTTATAATAGCTATGTATCTAGTTAGGAATAAATGTAATTCATCAGTTTATTCGACGTTAACGTTAATAATACTTTTCTGCGTGAAAATCCTCTCCGCCAAACTAATATGTTATTTCGATAATTTCTACCTATGTACCTCACCCTCACACTCTTATGTACCCTCACACTGACCTGTAAATTGTATCACGTAGCAAAATCTAGAGAACATCAACATCTTTTGGCCTTTCCTATAAACCTACCGAGTGGCGACTGTTTATTGACTCTTCGAAGACAAGTCTGAGGGCAGTTTTGTTGTTTAATGGAAACGAACAACCACCTGTCTCCGTGGGTTATGCTGTAAATATGAAAGTAACGTACTAGATACAGTCGTATATTACTTCAAAGCCATAAAATACGATGATCATAAATGGCATATCTGTGCCGATCTAAAAGTTGTTGCACTACTTACAGGACTGCAAAGTGGCTACACCAAATAGTTTTTTATGCGAATGGGATACTATCCTATTGGATGGGATAGTAGGACCTACAAACAAACATTATGTCTTTGAATGGCCGTTACGTGAAAACATTGTGCCCGGTCTGAAAACGTCCTTAATGAACCCTTAGTATAATAGCAGCAGAAAATGTATTTACCTCCTCTGAACATAAAACTGGAAAAAATTTTTTTATTTTTATTTAAAAAAGAGAGGGAGAGGTTTTTTTTTTTTTTGATTTAAATCCGAAATTTGCAGGTTTGGGGGGGGTAAAAGAAAGAATGTTTGGTGGGCCGGAAATAAAAGAAATTTTTTAAAGATGACAATTTTGAAACTACACTTTCGAGAACATAAAACAGGGCGCAAACTGCCTTCAAAAATGTATGTAGCAACTTCCTATGTACATACAAGAAATTGAAGACCTATAAAGATCTAGTTGAAGAACTTATCCAATCTTACAAGACGTTAGGTTGCAACATGTCACTTAAGCTGCATTTTCTTCACTCCCATTTGGAACTCTTCTGTGACAATTTTGCTGCAGTTTCAGACAAACATGGCGAAATATTTCGCCAGCAAATTTTGTACAGGGTGTTCGATTTATCAAAAGAAGTGAGTTTTTCTCAGAAACAGACGAGATCAATTAATTTTTATGCAAGTTTTAACTTTTTTTTATTTCCCCACAAGAAAATTAAGGTAAAACTCCAAAATATACCTCAACATGACGCCTGTTGATTTTTTTAATCAGCATAACTTTTTTAACAATTTCGTAAAAATGCATTTGTTTTATATAACTTATTTTACACTACACAATATTTTTAAAGTTATGATCGATTTCCTGATGAATTCCGTTACAGCAATTATTGCAACATTTATAATTTAGATTTGTTCCAGCATTTTTGATTGTTCAATATGTAAGTAGGTAATTGTGTTTTCATTTGTCCTCATTTTTCATTGATGTCCTCAATGTTGTGACGTTTCGTAGTAATTTTGGTTCATAATATTTTAATAAGACGATGCTTTAGTAGACAAAAAGTTCTAGGAATCGGCCGCAATTTTTAAAATAAAGAAAAGTAATATCAAATAAATGCAAAAATTATTTTGTTTATTTCAAAAAACTCATTAAAAACGCATATTGCTAAAAAAATTGTAGGTGTCGCGCCGCTTATCATCATTGAGGTATATTTTTTGGCAAAGGTGAGTAAATTGATACACTTCTTCACTGCATAAATTATTTAGTTATATAATATATTAATTTACCTAGCAGCTTACGAGAAAAAAACTATATAGAAGACTCTACAGTAAATCGACCAGAATTATTCTAAAATCAAAAAATATATTTAAATAGAAAAAAATTCATAATTAATATGCAAGGGGGTGCCAAGGGTTTTAAAATTTTAAAAAGAGGCGATTTTTTAAAAAATGTTCATTCAATAGTACATTTAATAAAATCTCAAGAATCGTATGATGTTAAATTGTAGTAGCTAGAGCCATTTTCAGACATCGCGGACTGCTTAGCATTGATGCGGTATATACTTTTTACTATTTTCTCTCGGTAGTTTCTAAGAAAAACTCACCTCCTTTAATAAATTAACTTTGTACAAAGCGTTTCATGCGCAAAATTGAAATCGTAGCATAATTTTTTCGTATCTCGCCAATTTTAAACACTTTGGAAAATTTCACATCCTAATTAGATACGAAATATAACACGTTTCAATACTTTTGTCAATCATGAAATGTGTCACTTATTAGATAAAAAAATTGTTAATGACACACACCAGTTTTACAGCTTTGGAGATACAGTTTCTGAATTATATGTATTATGTATGACATGATACTTTCAACCTAATTCAATCCTAGGCGTGAACCAATCTCTACATTGCATGTCATAAGATGCATGAAGTATCGATAATATGAGTTTACAATACCTAACTCACCCTTATTACCATGTATTTTTCGAGGAATACACATCTTAACATTACGTTTGAAAAAATTGGAATCCATATTATATCAACCCGCACAAAACCCTATGATTTTGGCCCTCGGTTAAATTTTTTTTTATAGCAATTTTTTGTTCCTTGGGACGTCCTGATCAAAAGTCTTGCTGGGCGTAAAGTTTAATAATGGGCAGATTTCGAGATATCGGCTATTTTGTCTCTCGGGATGAGAACATCAAAAAATCGTTTTTTTTTTTCAAATATCTGCAGATTAGGGTTATATTATTCTGCCGGAAAGCAAGCGAACGGTGCTCTTTTAGTTCCCTACCATGGATGTAACTCTAGGTATAACATCTGACCAGATCTGACTAGACCATTCACTGGCCAAAAATGAGCCATTTTTTGGTCACTTTTCGCGGTTTCATGACAATCTAGTGACTGGGTGGTATTTTTACCCTGGAACTTTTCTACAGGAGAAGTATTTGAACTTTGTTTGACCATATTGAAGAAAAACAATCATATTACAACTTAAAAAGATCCCATAACTGGCCAATTATTAACAAAATCAACCATTCTGATTCATATCGAGAATTTTTTTTGTCCCCGAGTGCTTTTACCTTTTTTTAATCATCTTAAATTTACCAAACTGAGCTCATTCTTATGAGAATTGTTGTGACCAAAATGATGCAAAACATACTCTGTCGAATGGATTATTCCTTGTCATTTTTGGATAACTTGCACGGAGCATACAGTGCTTGTCAAAAGTCCCGGGATGGCCGGATAACTCGAGAAATATGACCTTCATAAAAGTTGTAAGATTTTTCCCTGCCTGGCAATTAAATTGTGACCTTGAATTTGACCTTGACCATGATCTTGAATATGGTGGTGACCTTGTTATGGTCGTATGTACTCAATTTCAGTACTCAGTTTTTGTAGGGTTATCTCAAAGGTAGGGTGTACAAAACGAAGCCGCAAAAACAAAAATTATGATAACGCATACTAGACGAATGCGATGTCATCCCAGCTGAGTATTTCATGAACGCAATCAATAGTTTTTATGATCGATTAGCTTACTGTCAAGAGGTTAACGAAGCACAGTTTGATCACTTATTGTAATAATTAAGACTGTTTGGACGAGTCTTGCCTTATCCGGTTGGAGAGTAAAGAGTTTTGCCTTAGATGGATAGATAGGTCTTTATTTTGGTAAATTTTTTTCCATGATGCGTATTTATCAAGCTCCAATGCCTCAATTGTAGTTGACCTTGGAATAGCCTTGAACGTCAAATCCCAAGAGTTGGTCAAGGTCATAATCGATTGAAAATGTTCCGGTCTTTTCATTTCCGGTTTCAAATATAGGGGGTTCCATTTGTTAAAACGGACTTGACCTTGATATAACCTTCAAGGTCAGAGTCAAGGTCAAATCCAAGGTCGCCATGGGATTGCCAGGGAAGAATCCCTACAACATTTATTAAGGTTGTTTTTCTAAGAGACGTATTTCTCGAGTTATCCAGCCGTCCTGGAACTTTTGACACGAACTTCTACCGTTCAAGTTTTCCAAAAATGTCAAAGAATAATTCATTGGACACATTGTTTTTTGCATAATTTTTGTCACAACAATAATTGGATTCCCGCTACTGACCATTCTGATAAGAATGAGCTCAGTTTGGTAAACTTAAGATGAATAAAAACGGGACAAAAAAATCTCGATATCAATCAGAACGGCTGATTTTGTTAATATTGGCCAGTCATGGGATATTTTTAAGTTGTAATGTTTGTGTTTGGTCAATACGCTTCGCAACCATCGCAAGGGCGGCGACAATGCTGCCATAATGCGAGCGCGAGCCGCGACACTTGGTCTAGCCATTTAAATCGTAAATAAAGTATTTTTCATAACGTTAAAAATTAGTTTAAAGTGATGAAACATGAGCGTTGTAATAAAAAGTTATTTTGAAGAAGTAGATATAACTTTTTTTCGAAAGAAAAGTATAAGTAAATGAAAAAAAAACTAGTTGAAAACCGTCATGTTAGTGAGGTACAAGAAGAAATAATGGACAATACTCGGAAATTGACTGGTATAGTTTTAAGAGAAACTCCTGGTGCTATGAGAGAAAATATTTATAAGCCTGTAGTGAAGGTATATTTTTTTTAACTCAAATTTATATGAAATTATACATAACCATGCACTAATTATTTGCAGCTGAACCCAGACCGTACGATTGCAGATACTTTTTGTACTTGTATAGCTGGCCTTGTCTTTTGTAAGCATGCAGCTGCTATCTCCATTTTTATAAACATGGAAAATACATGTTCCAAAACAGATAAACCCATGATATGGAATAAGCCACCTCAGACACAGCTTGACAAGTACCACAAAGGTTCAATTCTACTTTTATTTCCACCGAAATTTGGGAATCGTGATGGAAACGATACATTTTTCCTTTAAAGATATTGCAAATATTACTGATTCACATTTTGAAGAAAATTCGCCGCTTATTGCAATGGTGAATGCTGAAATTGAGTCCATCGAAGAGAGTCAGCAAAGAGCAGAGGGAGAAAGAAAATTATGAAAAAGTACTATGACGTGTTTTAGGAAAACTGTTTTGCTTGCAAAGCTATAAGGAATGGCCAAATTTTCATAGTTACGATTCGGAAATTATATCCGATCTTATTGTGAAAATAAAAACTTCATGTCTACCTGAATATTCAAATTATTACGATACCATTAAAGTCAATGAAAAGAAATGGAATGACATTTGCTTCAATTCCATTAATCAAAGTGAGACTTCCTTGTGGTACAAAGAAAGATTTATTCGTATTACTAGCAGTAGCAAAGCGCATGATATAAAAACAAGGCAAGCAAATTTTGAAAATTTAGCTGAACGTTTTATAAAACAAAAATATAGAAGGTAATTTAAATCAAGCGACACGATATGGACTATGCAAAGAATCGGAAGCAAGAAAACTTTTGAGGCGAAGTACGGCTTAACTGTGCATGAAATAAGTCTTGTAGTGAGTTTGTCACAACCATTTCTTGCTTGCCGTCCCGATGGTATTATCATTGAAAGTGAAAATGTCGAATTGCTTGAAATAAAATGTCTATATAATTGCAGAAATACATTTGTAGTTGATCGAGAAAAAAAATTGTTTCGTATTTAAAAATTGATGAATGCGGGAATATAAAATTGCTGGAATCGCACAAATATTATACGCAGGTCCAAGTTTCTCTGTACATTTTACGATCTAGAACTTGTCATTTTTACGTATATGCTCCCAATGATCAAGTTTATTTGCAAATACCGATTGATGAAGATTTCTTAAAGGCAACAATTCCAAAACTAGAGTTTTTCTATTACAAGTATTTTATTCATCTTATGCCTAAGAACAATTCAACTGAACACGACGACAATGTAGCGTAAGACATTTCTTTTCAGTGACTATACCTACTGTTGTTGTTTGTACATTAGGTATATAAATTACTAGGATCTATGTAATTACAATTGTTACAAATTATTACATTTGCACATAAATTCTATTCAGAATAAAAAAATTGAAGAATGAAATTTCGTCTTAGTTTTTTGCTCCGTTATTCTCGCGTATAAGAGGTTCTTTATTATTTGCAAAAACACCAGCAACATACATGATTTTATCTATATGAGGTAATAAATCTATAGGAATGTGCTCGAGAATTTTGAAAATTTTTATTCGTTGAATTGCTCTTTCCACGTGTATTCTAACCATGGCAATAGAATATCCTTCTAAAACTTCCTCTCGTGTTAATTGTGGATTGAAAGCAAACGGTGGCATAATCAAGGTACTTCTGTATTTAATCAGTTCTGATTTTATTTGTGGAAATCCTTTATCGGCCATAATTTCATCTCCTGGTTGAATTAATTTGAGAAAGCCCGAAGAATTGACTACTATGCCGTCAGATGTACGGCCTCCGAACCCATTAGAAATAAAACTTATGTAGCCAGATGGAGTAATAGCCACTAAAAATTAACAGTAAATCCGGATTTGTAGTTTGAGTACATTAAAGCGCGTTGTTCGACTGTGGGGGGAGTATCGCAATGTAATTCAGTGCAATCTATAATTGCCCTGTAATTTGGATAATTTTGGAAACATTGCGGCATTGTTTTTCTAATGGCTTCTCGTGAAGGCCAAAAAAATCCAAGTTTTGTTTTTTTTTAAAAAAAAAAAAAACTTCCAAAACAGAAAAAAAATTGTTGCTGTTGTTCTTGAGACGTTAAAGACAGAACTGATTGCTGAGAAATTGAGCCCAAATTTCATTTTCATTAGGAAAAGGAGTAGTCGATTTTCAGCATTCAGTTTGCGATAAAATTGTGGTTGATCAATTTTATCAACGCTGATTCATTGTAACAAAATTTTAAACAAATATATCATTATGCCTGAGAGTTGTTTCATTGTTGCATCATCTTTGATGCTACTGTATCCACAAAACAGTGGTTGTACATGTTCAGTGTTCACACACACATTTTTAAACGATTTCACACTCGGTACTCGGATGTCCCACTATGTGGATGCTTCGTTCCTTTCGTGATCTTGCCAACAGAATCCAGTTATTTTTGATTGTTCATTGCTTGTGTCGGGGTAATAGTCAGTTTGTACCGAGATATGACATTTTTCCACCCTACTCTCAGGGGAACTTGGTGGTAGACGCTGTATAGCTTCATCTCTGTCGTCGACATTGTCAGCAAGATTCATTTCTTCAACTGCAAAAATTTATAGTTGTAATAGTATAGTAATTTTTAATATTAAACAATGAATGTAAATATTTTACCAATAATATAATTTATAAAGTTACACTAATTCACATTTTACATAAACACTTAAACGGATATTTACTTTTATTTCTTTCTCCTCTAATAACCGAACTTCACGCATTTTTTCCCTTTTTTCATATATATTTGCACGTTCCATGTCCAAAGGGTGAGCTTTCATCCATGGAAAAATAGTCGGGTTATACGCTTCCTTGTCGCAATTTTCAGATTTCTGACCGCCTAAGAAATGTAAGCTGCAAATTCTTGTATGTGGTTTTGTGGTCCACGGAATACCATCTACCCTGAAAAACATTGAGCTGCAAATTATTGTAGTTTAAGAAATACGTTTAAGTATATTGTAAATTACCTACTAATGAACAAAGTTCAAAATTTATATTAAATTTTCGTGATGAATTTTAAAGTAAATGTCAAAATTTTAGTGTAAGTGTCAAAGCATGAATAAAAAAATTCTTAACACAAGCCATTTGCGTAAAATTAAATACTTACGGTTCTCGACGTACAGAATTCGATCTCATGTTTACGACCTGGGAATGAATAAAATATCAATTCACTGTTTTTTCGTTCTTTACTTTGACACCCCGGCACACAGCATATTCGGTAAATAATAAGTATCGGTAAAATAATATAGCCCTAATCTGCAGATATTTGAAAAAAAAAAACTATTTTTTTATGTTCTCATCCTGTGGGACAAAATAGCCGATATCTCGAAATCTGTCCATTTAAAAAAAAAAAAAAAATTAATTAACCGAGGGCCAAAATCATAGGGTTTTGTGCGGGGTCCTTTCAGTAACAATTAGTTGCTCCTTTAACATAGCCCTATATTATTTGAAAAGCTTTTATATTTATTTAGTTTCGAGATTTTAAAATGCCATGGAAAAATATTTTTTCTATTTTCTTATGACTCAAATATATAAAGGTTTAAATGAGATGTGAACTTTAAATGACATTCGCTGTTCAATTCAGCTGTAAAAAGGAAGAAGAGACAGTTTTCTGCTGCAGTATGTCTGCAGATTATTGGTACAAACATAATAGTAGCACAAGACGCGACAGCGTCACTTGCAGAGACAAACAAGACTCTCATCTCTGACATTTGGATGTGATGTCTGTAACACCAGTAAACAACGTTGCAGTTTAAATCATTTACGTGGGAATCATGATGGCGCAAAAGCGATGCAGACCTTAAATTTTGTATCGTTCGATATGTTTTGTTCGTTCTGAATTAATAATAATTGTTTATTAAGTTATTTCACAAATCAAATAAAGGAGTTTTGAATTCCGTGAATTTTAAAGATATATCATATGACAGAGAATCATAGTATACCTTTTCCTTTCCTTCCTTTTTTATTCATTAAAACAAAGTTTCACAAATCTTCAGCATATATGCATACTAAATGACGTGAATAATTATTATATGAATAAATATTATGAATAGAAGACGCTAAAAATTTGTTCATGACGTCTTAATTCGAGGGTAGTTCCAGAAGTACCCGACCTAAAAATGAAAACTGGGAAGAAATATCTTTATTTCTCTAAATAGTCTCCTTTTAGTTCGATACACTTTTCCCAACGATGTTCAATAGCTTCGATACCTTAGTTTTACTTTGATATTTGTTGGATTAAGCCCTTTAAATGAAAGTATTGAATCACATAACGATAACCAATTTTTTCCATGCTTACAAACTCACTGAAAGCTTTCAGTATTGCTGGCTGGCAAATAAATTCTAAACAATGTAACGTTGCCAAACTTCAAACTTAACGTTTATAAGGTTGGTACCTTCTATAATATTCTTATAACGTATATCATTATTTTTTCAACAACAACCGAAAAAAACAACGTAAAAACCATCTATACGTCAGGTCGGGCACTTCTGGGACTATTCTCGTACGTATAGTAAAAAAGCAGGTGTATCTACCACAAACCTATACACGTGATATACAAGTTGTGTCTAAAAAACTAGTCAAAATTACGTATACAGCAAGTGAAATAGTAATGAAAAATTTGAATGCTTCTAAAGGGATGATTTTTTTATTGGTAAGTATTTATTTTTATTAGTATTAGTGCGGGTGTCGAACGTTAAGACGGGAGGCGATTAGACTCATTTGTGCCATTTCTTACTATATATCACAACTTACGACTTTTCGAAATAATTCATGCTTTTGTTGAATTTGGACAAAGTACACTGATCTCGAGTAAAATATGTTTGAAATATGGAAATTGCCTTACTTTAAGTTTAAGATGTAGTATAATATTGTAACTTTTTTTTAATCGTGTAACTTTCAGTTAATACATATTCATATTTTCTTTACTAACTTGTTAATAATATCAACAAAATTGTGTAGTAATGTTAACAATAGATTGTAATTAAAAAACTCAAACCAACAGAAACGACAAAAAAATCTTAAGAGTGACGTTTTTTCAGGATTAATACTTTAATAGGGTGTGATTCACTTAACAAATAAACAATTTATATACACTTATAGGAACATCAGATTCGGGATGGTCACCTTCGTATCTTCACGCTCTTTCATTCATAAACTTTTTCATATAAAGTCAAATATCTATAGTACAGGTCTATTTCTGAAAATGCTATATTTAATATTTGTATATATTATATATTATATATTTTTTATTTGCTTAGCATATATATAACTTAATTTAAAAAGATGGAAACTTTACTTTAGTTTATGTAGACCATACTTTAACACAAATGAAGCTCTTACTTGACTTTCTGAATACTTTTAGAGTTGGCAGAAAACCGGAGTGAATGTCTTTTTAAGGCACTTCAAATATTTGCCAAGCCCGAACTTTCAGACGAGTCTCTATTCGCTATAATGCTCTATAAAGCGATCGTACCACCCCGAAATACCGCCGTCGTTCTGTGTGTCCCCCTTCCCCACCTTTAAGGAAACTATTACGTTACATGCACGGCGTAAGAGCCGTATAGTTCTCTAACGTGACGTGACAACCACCTTTGAGCTCACAGCGTCTCCTGAAACTGATACGACGCGACTATGACACGTCTTGTCACAGAACTAACATAAATGTTCCTCAGGACACGTCGTCTACTCAAGTTTATACATCCACTCTAAAATTTGATATTATTTAGAATAATGTCCTTTAAAGGAGGGCAGGAAATTTTTTGTATTTATATACCAGTATAAAAATGCGAGATATACGTACATTTATGCGAACAAAGAGTTATTATTTAAACGTTTTATGAAAAACCGCTGCCCAGGAATCACTACTTCCATATACAATTTTTCACATTTAATTTGGCTGAATCTCTTATTATACAAAAGAGACACCAAAAAAAGCAAGTAAAAGCTAACAAGACCAAACATTTGTTCGTGATCTCTTGATGTTTGTTTGTGCTCTGGTTTTTAAATTTAAATGTGCCATTACTAGGGTCCGGAAATGTGTGCGGCAACGCAGGGCTCAGAACTGTAAGACTATGATAAGGTAAATGTGGGAGAGACGCCGCACTTTTTTTAGAATGTGCAATAACTCCCCTTAATAATAAAAAAAATATCTAAAACAAGTTATGGCAAGAAATAAGCAAATAAAAAAAAATATTTTCTTGTTATATACAGGAGGCCAACTCTCCTACATGCTATGGGTGAGTCGCCGCATATCTAGAAGGAGAGATGGCTTAGAAGAAATAAAATTAAATAATTTTTTTCACTTGAGCCTTATTCAATAAATACTGGTCAACAAAAAAAAATGGTCGAACTTGAAGTTCTAAATTGTTACTGGAGGAACTTTGCATTATAGTATCTGATTGAGATTGATTTAATCTCGGATTTAGTGCAATGTTTTCTCCTTCGTCCAAACTGTGTAAAGCTTCAGTGACACTTGTTTTAGGAGAGAACGGTTGACCTCCGATAATTTCTGTATTAGTTAACTAAAGATCCGACACTCAAAAAGCATGTTCAGGTATTGTCTGTGGATTGTGTGGGTAAGCACCATTTTGTGCGTCTTCTATCCCACAATACTTTGCAGCGTCTCTCCCCAATAGATGGGAGAGCCGCTGCACTCAATTTCTTATAGCCATTTAACGGCATAGCGATCACAGTGTAGATAAACATAATATTAATGATACTACGTCTGATCACAAATAAAAATACAAGCGAACATAAACTGCATTGGTGCTTTGCTCAATATTTTTGAAGCCATTGAAAAATATTTAGCCATGTCTGAACAGTGTTTTTTAAATATTCATTAACGCAAACTTTCGATTTGCATATAAGACATTTACGATGCACGGTTATGTATTAACTGACTATAAGTAAGCGAAATTGCTGTTAATATTATAACAGTAGTTCCAATAGGTCCTTGCGTCTTTTCTCCCACTGCGGCATCTCTCCCACATTTACCTTAATTAAAGTATAAACCATATTCTTTAAGCGCCTTGTATTTTGCGTGTATTTCTTTCCCGTACTACACATGGCATTCCCGAAAACGCTCCAGAGCCCGCGTATGCGCAGTAGTAGGTACGTTATCCCCATTCCCAGCGGGAATGTGGGATACTCTTATAGAGTTTTACACGCGGGCACACAAACATTCCGAAGCCTATCATTACAAAGCGATTTCCTTCAAGTTCAGTGATGATCCGTATGCTTACGAGCAAAGCTATTAATTATGGTGAACTCTAAAGAAGTTTTCTGTGCAAGTGTGAGTTTAATTCTTTAGGGCTATTAAAGAATGAAAAAAGAAACCGAGGCGATTTCTTAGTTTCCCTTCTAAAAGAAGCTATTAATAAAAAATATTTTTTTTGAATAATTTGTTTCAAACTGTCTCGCTATTTATTTGCAAGCGTCTTCTTTTTTCTTTTTAATTTTAAAATAAAAATCTTTCATATACCACAATAGATTTTTCTCTATAAAGATCAATTCACTTCAAAGAATCTATTAATAAAAAATATTTTTTTTGAATAATTTGTTTCAAACTGTCTCGCTATTTATTTGCAAGCGTCTTCTTTTTTTTTTTTAATTTTAAAATACAAGTCTTTCATATACCACAATATAGGGTTTTCTCTATAAAGATCAATTCACTTTAAAATTAATTCATTATTATTATTTACTCATGCTCGCTCTATTGGTAGATTTCCACTTTAAGGTTATGTTATTAAAAGAGTGATCTTTGAAAGTTTGTATATGACCTTTATGGGCTTTATGACCTATATGAGACTTATCACCAATTGAATTTTTTCTTACTCCATATATATACCCATATAAAATACAACCCCCTTTACCCCACCCCTACCCTAACAATAAAAAATACCATCAAATCAAAACAAATTCATGATATACTTAGACGTTTTCACAATGTTTTTTAATAATCCCCTTACATTTTGTTTTAGTTAGCCATTGTTAGTTTTATTAGTCCATCCACTGTGTTATTACTAAAATTATTATTAAAAAGTTTATATGATCTATTTTGAAGAATTACCCCCTTCAACCTCCTCAACCCCCAATTCTAATAAGCTGAAAACCCTTAGATTTTTATTTATATTGTATTATGTTGTATGTGTGTATTAAATTTGAAGTGCACCTCTTGCATCGTTTACGAATTAACGGTAGACAAAAAAGTGTGTTAACTCCATTTATCCCCCAACACCTTAGCCGATTAAGGTCAAAATCTAATCAACTCCAGATCTCGTCAAGATACATAACAGTTTCAAATTTAAAATTGACAAACCGTTCTCGAGATCTCATGCATACAAAAAAGGTTAACAAACCGACATATAGACAGAAGACAGGCCGAATCTGTTTTCACTTAAACTTAAATTCTCGACGTTTCAGAAAGTTTAGGCCTACTTAGACGATAAAAAGGGTTAAAACTATTTAGCGAGACTGTCCTTCGTATTTATTCATGTGATTTATATTTTTCTTGAGATTATTTTATTCTACAAAAATGAATACAAAATATGGGTGGAAGTAATTATTAGTCATCAAACAGTTTTTTTTTACAGACAAATGCTATTAAGAGTCTAACTGTACTTCACAATTATCAGTTTGTTAGCCCTTTGTTGTTTAATATTAGAACGTCATAACTTTATTAGATTGGAATTTTCTTAAAGTGTGTAAAATCTTCTCTTAATGTAACACAATGTCTTAATGTAATGTAAATAATGGAAAACTGTAAAATGCATATTAATTTGACTACATTAAACAATTTCGTTTTCGAAAAGTGATGCAAAATTGCTATTATAAGGCTCAAATATAAGGCTCAAAAAAGTTACACCTGTTGTTGTACAATACCCACAATGCCTCAAAGAGCGCTGCACAGTGGGCGAAAACGGCAAAATTTTGACCCCATGTCCCCATTACTTAAGCTGTTAAACCCCTATAACCCCACAACCTCAGTTTTGAACCTTTAGATTTGATTTAGGAGGTTTTTTTTGTATGAGTATAAAACCATTAGTTATAGGGTTCTAAAGGTTCAAAGCTGAGGTCATGGGGTTATAGGGGTTTAACAGCTTAAGTTATGGGGTCATGGGGATTAAAAACTTAGGTTATATTGTTACTGGGGCTTAAGAGTTTCAGATTTAGGGTTGTTGGATCGAAAAATTGAGTTTTGCGTACATGAGGATCTAAAAGTTGCGGTTATGGGGTTATGGGGGTGTAAAAGTTAGGTTATCGAGATATTGGGCATAAGAGCTTCAGTTTTAGAGTTGTCGGGCTCGAAAAAATTGATTTTTGCGTAGATGGGTGTCTAAAAGTTGAGGTTATGGGGATATGTGGATATAAAATTTCAAGTTATGGGGTCACGGGGTTTTAAAAGCTTATGTTATAAGGTCAGGGGGTTTAAAAGTTGGAGATATGCGGTTATTGGAGATTAAAAGCTTTAATTGCAAATTTACTGGGATATAGGGCCCCTTATGGACTGTCCTCAAACGTGTGTCGGACCAATTTTCCTTTAATCTACTGTATAAAAAATGTAAAATAAAAAAAAATCACAATGATTGGAGTTTTCTATAGGGAGTTATTTTATTTTGAGAAAAATTTTGCCGTTTTCACCCACTGTGCGCCATCCACAATTTACATCAAAATGATGACAATTTAGAATTCCTCTCTCAAAAAAAAACCTTAATCAACTTTGATATCATGTATCTTGGTTACCAATAAATTTTAGACTAAGGTAAGTTTGGTTAAATCGCAATATTTTTACCCAAATAATCTGTAGTTGGTCTCTGTGTTGCTTTAACAAAGGGAAGTTCTCTATATAACGTGCTGTATTTTAGAAGTCTAAAAATTATAGTGGTCTATTTCTAATACCTTATGTAGTCTACCGTTCTATGTACGAAAGCTCGACCTTTTTTGGGCAAAAAAATTAACTCCTAAACTTTATTAACCTGTAACTCTTTTTCTGGAACAGTTTTTTACCGAAATAAAACATTTTTATGTTTTTCGAAGTGTGATCCATAATTTCTCTTCTTATTTTAAAAAGCAAGCATGGATTTCAAACCATATTTTACATACGTAATCTTTTTATATTATTATATCATACTAATATGTGTCTGATGTTTGATTTTACTTACACCCGTATTTCTTAATTATCATCACCCTCATTGGGTATGTCTGTATCTGGACACGATTTCTTAATCTGCCGTGTCCATCGCCGATGCCGTGATCCTTCTGCTTGTTTCGCAGGCCCAAAGAGATAAGTGAGACATTTCAATGACGAAGCTTCGAAAGAGTTGTATCTTTCGTCGTTTTAAGAAAGTAGCCCTCGAAACACATCGTTTAACATATCACTCAACTAACACATCGTTTAACATATCACGCAAACTATCGTTTGCGCCCACAAGTTGGGTGGCTTTTTTTGTTATTAGGGTCCGTTACACGAAACGTGAGGTTTTAATTTCGAATTCGAGAGAAGAGATGAGTCGGAAGCCGATGGGAATGACACCGATCGTCTCTCATTTAGATGAAAAATCTGTAAGTAGAAGTGTGTTAACGGAGGCATAAAGAGTCAACAGAGAAAAAGTACCCTTAAAATACGTGAATAACATGAAAAAGGGAAAACATTGTACAAATCTACCACTACGTAGAATTAGTTTAAAACATTAGATGCTATCTAACTACAAAACAAAATATTAGATACAATTTTTTCAAATTTCAATGTAAAGAAATCACGGTAACTTATACAAATCAAAGCTATGGCAGTACGAACGAGATATTTGTTGTAGAAACATTGGTATACCAAGAGTTTTACAACAGTTTAACTCTGTGCTTTGTTTGATACTATTTTCAAAACTACGTTAGCTCATTAGAACGACAACCAACTCACCATCAGGTAGATGGTAAATTGTAAATATTTAGCATCAGGACATAACTGGAACGTTATTTTAATTTTTATTTATTATTTTAAGTTTTAACAAATAGATTATTACCTATCTACGGTTGTGTTACATACTCGATATCATCACGAGCTCAGATGGAAATATGATTTGGCAATTGATGATGATAAAGAGAAATCGTTGCCACAAGGAATCACTACTTCTACATTCAATTTTTTCACATTTAAAAATTAGACAAAATCGCTAAAAACACCAGATTATGTTCTTAAAAGTCATTTGGATATGATCTTTATGATTGATGTGACCTGTTGGTATTTGACTTTATATTTATGTGATCCATATGGCCTTTATAATCTACAAGTCAGTATTCTTAAAAAGTAGTCATCTAAATAAAATATTTTACACTATATTTTACAATATGTTGCTGTAAGTATACGGAAAAATAAAAATGGTATATCAAAACCTATGAACAAATGGTAGTACAAAATGTAGCTCTTGTTTTATTATATTTTATTGCCCTGGAGAAAATGAAAAACTCAAAATGTGTGTTTGTAAATGTGGTATGTTATTATGATAACAGCCTTTCCACTGGACCTGAAAAAGCCAGTGACGTGTTACACTTTTTTTTTATTTATTTAACGTTTGTAAGTCGCTATTTGAGTCCTGTAGGTACTGTAACACTTCACTTGTTTTCTTTGTTCAAAAACAAATGAGATTGTGATTTACACTACTAACAAACAAACAGCCTCATCGTCCTCATCTTTCGTTCCTGTGCATGAGCAATGTGCCATAACTAGAGACATGAATCAGGTGAGTCGCAACAGAGTCGGACTTAGGTCACTATTATAACAAAGTGATAGTTCACAGAAAATACATCTTAATACAATAATGAATATTCGAATAAACTTACTAAGGGGCAAATTATTACATGACGAAGCCGTACTTAGGTGCAGTAACGTCAGTGTCACGAAAAATAACACTTAAAAGAACTTCACATATTATAATGATTCACGAAGTATAAGGTTAGGTACAGTTACTTAATTAAACTTTGAATTCCTAATTATAAAACTGGGCCATACATCATCCTTATTCTTGACATAGATCACAAGTCTGTGATGACGTCACGGAAAGACCACGACATCTTCACAATCCCAGGCCAGTATACTAGAAAATTACTGATAATGTCGTTACAGCTGCATAAAGCAAATATGGGTTCCCTAGTACATACAGACCTACATAAGTTATAATCCAGTTAAAACCGAGGGTTATAAATAATTTATAGCTAGAGTTCGTGCGAGCGCGAAGTGTAACAGGACCGTAGTCAATTTACGAATGAAAATGTTAATATATTCACAGAAACTATGTTGCATCATAGTACATTAAATATTATTACTTATCGCCAAGCGCGAATATCACAAGTCCGACACTGTGCATGTCCTGCACTTGACTCGTTGACCTTAACAGCTCACAACTGACTCGCATTACGAAAACTGTGCTAGCAAGTTATTTATGGCATGCTGTAACAGACATTCGCCAGTTTTTTTATTGCATCACGTTGATACGTTTCGTTTTTACGTAGTCGCCGCGTGTTTAAATAACTTTATAAATATTAATAATTATTTGTTGAGGGGGAGAAGTGAATAAAGTGAGGTAACATGCCAAAGATGAAAAGAAATAGACGGAAAGTATTTTAAACGTGGTGTGACACTGATCCCGATGGTTTTAGGGACATACGTATTCAAGGAAATGACCTTTTTTGTACTGTGTGTGAACGCATTATAAATTCTTCAGATAAAACTAAAGTAACAAGACATCTGAAAAGCCATGCCCCATCCAGCGCCGACGTCTCCGTATTTTTCTATGAACTCAACAATTTCTCATGCTATTGTCAACAGTAGACGTTGAACGGTCCTTTTCCATACCCAAGTTATTATTAAGAGATAAACGTCGTAGTTTAACTCCAGAACACTGAGAAAAGCACATAATAATATGTTTTAACCACCGCCAACCTGCCATGGGAACCTTGTCTCAACACTGACGTTTGTCGGGTAACTGTTGATATTTTTAAGCGTTATCTTAATTTATATAGGTATTTTATCCTTGACATAACCGTACTATTTGGTAAAAATAGTACTATGTTGCTACATAATTTATGTAAACATATTAATATTTTCATTCGTTAACTGACTACGGTCCTGTTACACTCACGTTCGCACGAACTCTAGTTATGAACCCAGTTTTGCCTGTCTATATGGTTAAAGACTCTTCGAACTACTAAAGAATTTTTCGATAACAGATATGATCTGTTTCAAGGGTACACTTGTTCCAGATACCTGTTCCCAAAATATCTGTTTTTGGCAAGTTGAACTCAAATATTCCATCGGTTGAATGGTAAAATTCATTAAGTAACACCAAATCAATTGTAAGAAAACTGCAATTGTCTAACAAGAAACGAAAAAAGTTGTAATAGTATGGAACATAGGCTAGTTAAAAAGTAATATAACTTATCCATGACATCATCACAGACTTGTGATCTATGTCAATAATACGGATGCTGCATGGTCCATTTATAATTAGGAATTGAAAGTTTAATTAAATAACATAATCTTTGAATCAAGTTTCTTCGCGTTTAGACCCAAATTAGAGTTTTTGTGAGCAAGTTCTTTTAAATGTTATTTTTCATGGCACTGACGTTACCGGATGTAAGTGTGGCTCCGTCATGTAATAGTTAGCTCTCTGGCATGTTTGTTCTAGTATTTATGATTGAATTATAATGTATTTTCTGTGATTTATCGTTTTATAATAATAATGACCTTAATCCACCTCTGTTGCGACTCCAATGTCCAAGTCACATCTCTTGTCATAACTTACAATTTGTGCACTGGATTCAACCTTCTGCGAATTGTAAATAAGAATAAAAACGGTCCAACTGCTCCGTTTTATCCGAATCGTTTTCCTTTTCTTAAAACAGTATCTATCGCTTGATAATTTTGTGATTATGTCAGTCACAAGAAGCAAACGTTATATTGTTTTAAGAAATTACATCAAAAAGTTTAATACTACATAAAAAATGTAGCATTCATAAAATCGTCAATTTTTCATCGAAAGTCTGTAAAAATAACTTTCCTTGGGCAAACAGCACACGTTTGTCTTGGGAAAAAATGCATAACTGTCCGCAAAATGCAACTAAGCAATAATTAACTTGGACGTTAGCGCAGCAGATGTCGCTATTAATACGATATAAGAAATATTCAAACGGTCTATTATGCCTTCAGGGTCCATTATGTTTTCAGTCCCCCTACAGTTTTTTTCAAATGAGGTATCGTAAGCTCAATGTTCCTGTTTAAAAATCATGGGGGCAGCTACCCCCTCCCCTAAGGAGGGTAACGTAGGAAGTAACATTGTTACTTAATTTTTTTTTCAAAGACTAAAATCGAAATATTTCACGATTACTCTTAAAAATTAATTATAAAGTCAAAAATGAATTTACTAGCTAATTTTACCGCGCATTATATAATTACATATTATGTATACGTCACACGGAAATTATTTGGGATGTAAAATACCTGTTTTGTCGCGTATTATCCGAATAAATAATTGAAATGGGTAGGTAGGCAGCAGCCCGAGCCGGGAGGCAGAAGGAGAGCAGCTTGACGTGGCCGTAAACGCGGTAGATGGTGCTAATGGCATGCAAACACCTGAGATCACCTATCAGGCTGTTAAGTACAAACAGTTTAGTGTGTTGAAAGCTCGCCTCTATAAAGTAAAGCACATCAACTTGCATAAACGTCAGAAGACAATAAAAGCCCTTGCGTCGCGCCCCCACGGAGGATCATCGTGCCGCGCGGGAAAAGTCTATTTCCACCACCGGTAGCGAATCGCAAAAAGGGTGCTTACTTTCAAAGGAAAGGCCATTAGTCCATATGAAGCCAGTAGGAGTCATTGTAGCCGGTTTCTGTATATGGTAATGTGGGTGTCCCAATTTAATGTCTCACTGCCGATATTTTGGGTTATTTTTGATTTAGAAAGAGAATTCGAACGCTGAAGTTATGCAGAATTTTCCAAGGAATTTGAATTTGGCCTCGGGATTATTATACAGGGTGTTGTTAAAAAGATATTATAAAAAAATCTAACTTTTATAAAATTATTGGTCGAAGTTTAGTGAGGAATATTATTAAAGAGGATATATGGAGCATTATAAAAGCGTCTGTGGTCACATCCGCCTGAAGTGGCTATTACTTCATCAGTTTTTTAAGTTATCCTATATAATATTTCTATAAACTGTTCAATTGGGATACTCTAAAAGATGTACATTGGTGGTAAAAAATTTGTAAAAACTAGCGTTTCTAATTTGTTACTGTAATGAGTAAAGTTGGCGCTGCAGATGCATTGTAAATATAATACAGGTACGCATTATAAGTATAATACACGAAAGTAACTAGTATCCTTTTGCACGTTTGCCATATTTTGTTATGAAATTATATCACACTATTCACCGTATTGAATTCACCGGAGATTGTATAACAGTTCCAACAGTCACAGGTCTACTGCAATCAAATAAAATTTAGGCAACCCCCATCACATGCTACACGAGTTGCCTATGTGTTGATAGACACCAACAATATTAGTATATTTGCAAATTTCTTGATATGTTTTTGCTAACATATTTTTATACTCAATCGCAACCACTGGCGCAAAGACCGACGCCGTTCATCCAGATCGCGGAGAGACAACAATTCTCCGTGTTAATTATTGATTGCTTAGGAAACTCCAAATGAGAGTTGACGGCCGACATTTGGTTACTTCTTGCGAAAGCATATGCTTGGCATTAATTGTTGACGTAACGTTATTAACGCCGGAACGCAGGGCGCTTATAATACACCGCGATGTGTGGGGCGGTGGCGACGACAGCGGGGAGCGGGCTCTCGGTCCCGCCAAAGTGCCCATCAAAATATCCTCGTTTTATGCGGTGAATTTTCTTCTTTATATTTTAAGATAGGTGCCTATTCGCGATGTTAACTGCTGAACAGGTCTAGGAATATTTTGAGAAAATGATAAACGGAACAGGTAATTAAAAATGTATAGTTTCAGTGCTATGTGTGCTATGTGAGAGTAGAAACCACTAAAATTTGAAATTTAAATATTGGGCTCAAACCATATTTTAAAAGTTTTATTATAATTTAAAAAATTTGGTACTAGACATACAAGGGGCCCCCCTCAAGATTGAGTAGGTACCATTTTTTCGATATCAAATAAAGACCACATGAGAATTTTTTTACAAATTTTGTACAGTTTTGTACAAACAAGAATGATTTTTGTACAAAATCATAAATTTTGTTTTGTCTTGTAGTTTTTATAAAAATTTAGAATTTAGTACACCCTTCAAAAATAAAAAAATCAAGTGTCAAAAGTGGTACACAATCTTCACAATTTTTGAAAACTGTGAAAAATTCATATGTTTATACGTCATAAAATGGAGTGATTTTTGTACATTTTTGTATAAGCAAGAATTATTTTGTACACCCTATTTAACTGGCCGAAATCGAAATACAAAAATGGTACTCAAACTTGAGGCCCCTGTACAATTTCACCAAAAACAAATTTTAACTATACCAGCAAAAAGATCGAATTTTGTAAACCCAGGCAAAAAATTTGTACACCCTCCCAAAAATGAAACAATTGAGGTGTAAATTTGGTACTCAATCCTGACAATTTTTGAAAATTTGGAAAGATTCATATGTTTATACGTTATCTCACATAGGGCGATTTTTTTACTTGAGTACTCCAACTTGAGGCCTCTGTACAAATTCACCAAAAACAAATTTCAACTGTCCCCAGTAAAAAAGATCCAATTTTGCGCATTTTTGTATACACAAATTTTATACACCTTCCCAAAAATGAAAAACCCAATTTGCCTTCAAATATCCCCAAAGAAAATAATCCAGGGGTATAAGATCTGGAGATACGAGCGGCCTCCGAGGTCTCCAGAACTTTTGTAGCTCTCTGTAGAATAGTTTCATTAGCAAGTACAAGCGACAAGTGAAACTATTGCAGTTGATAATGAGACGTTATTAGTGCTGTTAAAGAAAACATTTAAAAAAATGAAAACAGCTGAAGAACTTTAATTACAAAACGATTTCCTATTAATAGACAACGTAGAAAAATAAAAAGTGTATTCTCAACGGTATCAAAATAAGAAGAATCTTCAGCAACGGGGAAATTCACTTACCACTTGTTCTTTGTTGATCGCTTAGAAGTAAGAAGCTAGGAAGATTAGAAAGGTAATAAGTAATAATGATCGTACTTATATTTTTGTATTTTAGGTACCTATTTGTCAAGAAAAGTTAACACCAACCAATGTAAAGGTTTTTGAAAGTACATGATATTTGGATACATCTATGAAAATGAATTTTTGTGATAATAAATAAAGTATTGTAGTATAATGTATGTGATAGAATTAGGTAGGTTAAAGATATTCATGTGCTCTCTATCTAAAAATAATGTTCTCCTATGTCATACGAAAATGTTTTCGCGAAAAAAATCCTGAATTGTCCACTGTTAATGGATTTGTTTTTTTCTCACAATCCACCTGGTCTGCCAAATTTAAATCTCTAAATATTTAATTTCACTTCATTTACAATTTATGGAAATTCGTAAAGTTCATCATTTTCGCCGGTTAGTAGGGACTGGTGGCCCACATAATAAACGCTCTTGTTAGTGTCAATAACACGGCAACGTCTTTGCCGAGACATCTTGACGATGATGATACTGTGACAGTATCGATGAAAAGCAGATGTTATTTGTATTTACCTAGTCGTGCCATAATTTCTGTCCCTCATATCAAGTTGTCTAATTCATTCAAAAAATGAAACAATCGAAAGAAATTAATAATTAATTATTGCTTATCATATTATATAACACAAGTACAAGAAAGTTATTCAAAATGTCCACCTTTGGCCTTTACACACTTCTTCAAACAGTCCGGCAATTTGTCTATGGCAGCACGCACCACTTCTAACGGTATAGAGGCGGCTACCTTCACCAAATCGGCTTTTAATGAGTCGATATTTCGGTGAGGTTTACTGCAAGTTTTCTACTCTAAAACACTCCACAATCTATAATCTAAAGGATTTAGGTCTGGGATTGCCGAGGGCCAATCTACAGCAGCAATAAATTCGGGGACATTCGTCTCCAACCAGCGTTGTGTGGACTTAGCATTGTGTGCCGGTGCTGTCTTGCTGGAATATCCAATGTTTTCCACCAATAAAGTATTGTTTAATGGCTTTACCACCTTCTCCAAAATGTCACTTTGGTAATTAGATGCCCGGGTTTTCACCCCTAGCTCACAAAAATGCAATTTGGTAATGCCGTCATACGAAACTCCCCACCACACCATTACTGCAGCCGGACCATGCCCTCTTTCTACCTTTGAAATTTTTTCAGCTGCTTCGCGAGAGCTGTGAGCATATACCCTATCATTTTGGCCATTAAATTTTTCCTCCACAGTAAAAATTTTCTCATCCGTAAAGAGAATGTGTCGGTGTCCACCATTTGCGTGCCGCACTAATAAGATTTTAGCTCTAGTTACTCTTATCTGCTTTAACGCCGGTGTTAAGCGCTGCCCAGTAGATCTCCGGTAAGCTGTAAGCTTCAGGTCCTGTTTTATAATGCGAGACATAGTTCTTGGTGGAATTTTCATTTCACGTGCCATTATTTTCTGCTTACGGAGAGGATTTCGGCGAATTATCTCGGCCACTGGCTCAAACAATTGGTTTTTTGTGCTTCGCGGCCGACCGCTTCTTGGTCTGTCATGGATAGAAGACATCTCATTGTATCGATGATAGTCTGATGGATAAATTTCTTCATCATTTTCAATGGTTTTAAAATATTGAAAATATCGACTGGCGATTTATCGCACTTGTGTATCGCAATAACGGCGATGCGATTCTCGCTTTTGCCCCACTCCATGTTCAGTGTGCGACTGTTGGCATCAAACTAATGTATGACGAACTGTTTAGGTTCTCACTTACGCCGCGGTAAAGCAAACAAGTTTATGTACGTTATTTGACAACGTTGTAGATGCACTTCAATATGAGGGACAGAACTTATGGCACGACTAGGTATATGCGAGGTCCGTGGATTTTTTTAAAGAAAAGTCTGTGTTAAATAGCGAGTTCAGTCATCCTCAACCCGCCACTGGGTGGCATAATGCAAGTCAACGCGACGAAAGGTTTTGATGGTATCGGTACGGGTCCAAGACGGGGTCCCGCCAGCCCGTGGGAATAATAAACAAAGCGGTAATAGAGAGATGTCGCGTCCCATCGCAACGCCACGGGTTGACGCACGAACGGCCACCTGAGTGACACCACAAAGTGATCAGCGATCGCAACTCAATTCGGATGACAGATACTATTAAGGAATTCTAATTAAACATCGTTCTGTGGCGTGATTTTTGCTAGCGAGGTCGCGGAACATGGCGTGGACGTCTGCCGGGGAAATTGACAGTTCTCATACTTTCATCTTTGTGTTGCGCACTTCCGCATAGGATTGCGGAGAGCAAAGGCTAATGGAGGCTATTTCTGCGTATTAGCGTCTTGGCATGTGAACTGAGGTCACTTGGAGAAGTCAGTTGGAGAAACGAATGATGGCTTTTGTTTCCGACATCGTTTGTCCATATAAATCATGTAATTAACTGTCCGTATAATATATGATATAACTTGCATTTCCGAAGGGCATTTTTTCGAATTAAATAATACCGATTTCAAATAAATTAAGTGATGCCAATAGAGATTATATTGTGACAATATGTACCTACCTACTTTTCCTATGAAAAAAAGGGGAAAAAAAGAGAGAGGTTAAGAGAACATACATTATTTTTTGTTCGATAAATCTTTCTGTAACAAGTATGTATTTATATATTAAGTTGGAACTTTCATTTTTGAAAATAATCTAAAACGGGGTTCATAATTAAAAATAATAATAAAACAACTTTTCATAAAGCCGTGACTTATTTTTTTATGCCCCCAAGTGATTTATTTTAAACCGTTTTGTACCTTTTTTCGAAAACAAAAAGAAAATGCCGATTTTCATTTTTGCTTATTCCTCATTTACTCTATACCGTAGTTGTGCTGAATACAGATATAATGTTTTGTGAAAGAAACTCATAAACGAGGAAACGATTTTTTGCACGAATACTGAAACACTACATCAGTGCCACATAGGCTAACCATATGAATCTCTTAGAGAGATTATTGGTGAACTTTGTCAAAATAATTAGTAACCTACATAAACTATGGAGATATATTTTGAAAATTTCGTTAGTAGTTTACCTACATAAACGTAGCGAAATCATATACAGGTTGTGTAAAGGCAACATCGGCCACTTTTGAAAAAGAACAAACAGAGTGAGACGACAGATAAGAAGCAACCGCATACGCATCGAAAGTAGTGAGGGAATAAGACCGGCCCACTCACCACCTGCCGCTAGACAGAGCGAGAAGTGTACTTGAAGTAAACAGTATTCTTGTTAAAAAATTATTAAAATGGTTTATTCACGCGAAGAAAAATATCAGAATGTCGTATAGCATGGCATCATAACGGCAATTCTGAATGTAAATTACAAGATTCATTTGCTAACATGTGTTTCCAAATAGGCCAACACTTTCTATAAACACTAGGTACCTATCCAAAATATTGCGCATAATCTTATTCGACGGGCGATAAGCATCGCCGTGCCGTGTAGAAGGGTTGGGATACCTTTGGCCACGTGAGAGAGGACTCGGCCGTTACTCTGGTTTCGGTGTCGAATGTGTGCCTGCATTTTGTTTTATAATTAATATTTCATAAGAGATCAGATTACTTAGCTATTATAGTTTATTTTAGCTATTTATTTTCTGCTATTGTGCTTACTAATGGATGTTCACGCGTGCACAACAACAAAATTTTAAACCAAAACAATATTATCCCTTCTCTTCAAATACACTAACGTGTTGATTCGTACTGACTAGCGGTAGGTGGTGAAGGGCCGGTCTTATTTTCCCAATACCTTCGACGCGTAAAGATGGTTGCGTCTCATATGTCGTTTCACTTCCGTTTGTCCTTTTTCATAACTGGCCGATGTCGGCTTTACATATACTGTATATTAAGACCAACAATAGGTAGCTAGCCCTTTCGTTTGTCTTGTAATAATTGTAATATTTGTCTTCCCGTTGTAGTCTTTATCTAGTTTGGTCCTTTTTATCACATTTCGCAGCCTCGATGGGGATTCTCTTTGTCTTTGTCTTTGGATTTTTGTTTTTGAGAATTTGGAATTTCATTCTGGTTACGATGACAGTGTCTCCAAGTAGAATTTACATGTTGCTTATTTTACCATACCAATTAGACTCATATCTCTTTAGTCGGCAATATCAAGTTAATAAACTTATTATCCTTACAGCCTTTCTATTTGTGCTCAATAATTATTTTGAAAATAGAGGTGATTTATATTTTATGAAGAACTGTTTCGCCTGTCTGTATCCTGGAAAGTTTTATCCCAATTACTTTTTATTACCTTTATATATGTACTGGTGTTATTCTGTTCTGAATTAGTTGTTGCCTTAATGTCTCGTTACCGTCCTAATATAGATTTGTGATAATCTATATAATGAAACACATAGAATTAGATATCTTAAGATATAGACAGATCGAGCATTTCGGTAATCCTGTCCATATTAGAGCAAATTCGACGTGCTTTTTTAAGTGAATATTCTAGAGTATCTGCATCCATAAGGCAACTTGGGACATTTCGTCAAAGCCATTTTATTTTCCCGTCAAAATGTTCATATGTAAATATTTGCTCCTCGATAACCTTGGCTAAATGAGATTTATTGGGATTGTATCCCGTTTATCCCCTCTCATAATCCACTGAAATGTGGAGCGGAAGGGGGATTTTTTGACCTCGATGGAAAGCGAAGAAAAGCAGATGTCGAAAATTCTGATTTTTGCCTCCTGGATAATCCATTTCTAAGCCTGAAAAACAATGAAAAATTTAATTCCCCAAAACAACGATTATTATCACAGATTCGTAAAGAAAAAAAGCTCTCTTTCGAATGAATATAAACACTTTGACATGTGTATGTCAAATGTTAATTAAATTAAACTGTACCTTTCTACTAATTATAATAAAGTTTGTATACTGCAGCTCTGCAACGCCTATGCACTAGCCGCTATTACGCCACATAGTACTCCGCAACATTTATTTATATAATACTGTCACTAATATATTCCCCTTAGGAAGACTAAAGGGGTGTTAAAGAGTGTCCACAAGTTTTCTTGTCTGCTAGATCCGAAAAAGTTAAAAAACTAAACATTGTTGCTAAAATACGAATTTGTGGGACGGCATATCAATAATTACATAATCTGCTCTCAAATGTTTCCTAGACTTTAGAAAATACAGATGGACATGCGTAAGTTTAAACATATGTTAAACATACGTTTTAACATTAATATAAAGGTTTTTATTATTGTAGATGTCATTCTTGTTGCAAACTTGCAAAATCTAAAACAGAAAAGATAAAACAAGTTGTTAAACAAGCTACAACAACATATGCTCCAAGTGTGGTAGATACGTTTGTGGAAGATATGGTTGTGGATGCAAAAAAAATCAAATGTATGTATAACTTGTGACATTCCAGCCGATACTGATGCTGAAGGATCGCACTGGAAATGGCCGTTCAATAAATTTATAATTTTCTAATTTTAGCTTATTGCTTTCAGCATTCAGTTCTAACTTGTAGTTGTATTATTTTTTCATATAAAAAAGTGACCCCCGTGGTTTCAACTAAAAACCAAAAGAAGCTTGTTTTTGCCATAGAAAATGACGTAAGATGAAAAAAACTGACCCTCATTTGAATCAGAAGAATGTGCTAAATTACTAATTGCTATGGTGTGCGTTTCAAAGGAATATCATCTAGTCATCAATTTCTAATCTAGAGTTTCTACTGATTTTCTCTTACAGAGTAGAGTACACTATCGAGTAGGCGGGAAAGACGAAGGCGTTGAGGGGGAAAATTGGCCGGTCGTTTGGTGACGCGACGGCGGAAGGCGGGCGGGCAGGAAGTGAGGGCCAAGTCGCGGACAGCCGATGCGGCCGTGCTTGTTCCGGTCCCGGGAACGCACTTGTACAAGTCTGGAGTGCAGATTAGATCCCGATATCCAATATCTTCGCGAGAATACGGCGACGCCACTTGTGTCGCCACTCGTTTAAATCAAGTGCAGATTACCTACTGCCGCTCTCCCGACGTGGTCAAAACGGCACTGTCGAATTTGACGAGTATCCCCCAAAACGAACGGGTTAAGAGAGGATGAGTTATTGAACTAGTAGATGTAAAAACGACAGTCCATTTTTGTTCTTATTACAAAAGTCGTGTCTAGATACCGAGATTGAAATAGACTAGAGAGTAGTATTGCTTTCTCTATGCGTGAAAAAGTAGGTATAGAAAAAGTGATAGCAATATGGCGGCTTCGGTAGAAACGTATTTGCATTTGGCCCTGACAATTCATTACACAGGCCATAGTCTCAACAATGATTTTGTTTTTAATCGTTGCAGAACACCTTATAAATTTTGAACTAAATAAGAGACGAAAATTGTGAAATGTCACTCCCGAGATATTTTCCTTGTTTACCAGGCGATTGTTGTATTTGTAGCCTTGAAGGCTAATTTTACCACAGGAAATTAAATAAAATCAATAAATCAATTTGCTTCTTTCACGGTGATGTCAAGATGGCCGACTGACATTAATAATAATAATAATATTGATAATAATTCATTAAAATTCATTAAAAGAAAATTCATTAAAATGGCTTACCGATGGTTACCTGTACAGAGTAACCGAAGGCTTCTTGACTGCCGTTCAGGGCAGGGTTATAAAAACAAGAAATTACCAGAAGCATATCCTGAGAGACGACGTTGAAGACATATGTAGGAAATGTGGATCTGCAGGTGAAACTATAGAACACATAATAGGAGGGTGTCTCGCGCTATCAGAGTCGGCATATCTCGGCAGGCACAACCAACTTGCGAAGATGGTCCACCAACAACTGGCACTCAAGTATGGCCTGTTAGCGATGGCTCCGACATACTACAAACATACCCCGGAAGCTGTGCTGAAATTGGAAATTGCAGTGATTTACTGGGATAGGCTAATCATCACCGACCGAACAGTGGACTTTAACTGACCAGATATAGTGCTAATCAACAAGGAACAACGAAGAGGAATCATTATAGACATCGCAGTGCCACTTACCCACAACATTCAGAAGACTGAACGGGAGAAGATTGCGAAATACGAAAATCTATAAATCGAGCTGAACCGCCTGTGGAAACTGGAGAAGGTGGAGACGTACGCCCTAGTAATATCGGCGGAGGGAGTGATGGCGACCAGATTCACCAAAAACATCGCGGCATTAGGACCGTCTTATGGAGAAATGGCCAGAAAGCAATATTATTACAAACATGTCATGTTGTAAAAAAGGTTTTGGGATAGGATGGATTTCCTCCCATCACCTGAGCCTAATTCATGCTGGAGGCGGGGATGAGATATCAAGCCACTACTGTCTGCAGCAGAAAAGGGTGAATGTTTCTCACCGTTTACGCTGAGAAGTGTGACTATAAACTCGGCGAAATAATAATACTCAAGGTGAGTATTATTAAATACTCCGAAGAGTAACCCTGAAAACCCTCGCATGGATCTGTGCGAGAAAGGGATGGCTATTATTACTATTATTTGCCATGACGCCCTGGGAGCGACGGATGATTATTTCGGTAACGCATTTGCTTTACACTCCTGAGAACACCCAGAAAATTCAAAACATTACCAAATATATGGCAAGGACGATTGGGTTGGCATCTTATGCATCGACACCACACTAATGTATTGGTCCTCTTTCCCGGCCAGGACATAAGGTGACACAATGTGAGAATATCCGTATTCTCTCTAGTCTGTTTTAATCTAGGTGTGTCTAGATATACGCTACTTTTACATTTAACGCGGGCTTTTTGCGTCATATTTGCATCCACAGGAAACTGAGAGTTAAAGCATTAACAAACTGATGGTTATCGTTAATTTTAATGTGATGATGATGGTTGGCGAAACGTATGTTGTCATTTCGTTGTCAGTGGAAAACGTGTATAAGTTTGTGTTAGTCAGTTTGATATATAATATAGGTAAACTAAATATCTGGGAATTGAAAGAAGACGATTTAAGTCAACTTATTCAGTCATAGTTGCTTCGTTTAGCAGCGAGAAGCGTCAAATATCTAAGAGTAAAATATGGGGTTTTCTTTAATGATACTAAAATGTGAATACAGAGCTAAAAATACGGGACACGTATTTTGATATAGCGGCCCATAAGGTTATTAAGGGGGTGAAAATGGGAGTTGACTTTCACACCCAAAAGTCATTACTTCAGAATATCTTGAAAACCAGTAGATATAGAAAAAAATTGTAAATTGACAAAATGTTTCGCTACATGAGAGCTACCTTCTAGGCTATACAACGTGGTTGTCTGCTTTATGGCGGGTTGAAGGTAAACTAAAAATTATCACACAGCGTCATGAAGGATGAAATTTGTATCATAAATAGAAACTTGTGAAAACTTGTATAAAATAAAATGTAATTATCCTTCTGAGAAGTAATTGTAGTTACGAAGAGGAAATTACAAGAAAATCAAATAAAAATATCCTTAATTACAATAATTATAAATAGGTACAATAAAGTAGGTTATGATAGAGTAACTAAATTTTATAAATGTACGGGCAGATAAAATCAATGTTTCTTGTAGTATTTTCCAATCAGACCTTTAAAATATAGGTATATGATTGTAAAAGTATTATCAATACTAATTTTAATACTACACTTGTTGTGAAAACGTCTTTTGTGAACCATATTGATATATTAGAACCGTTATCTGGTAAAAAATAGCTTTAAAACCGGAGTACGCCCTTCAGGTAAAATGATCCCTCTTCCGATGAGATGAAAGGAATTGGGGATCACCTTTCTGACACACACATTCAAATATGTACTATATAAAATTCATATTATTTTATAATAGTTAATATATTCTATCAAAATAATATTCTATAAAAATATCATTTATATTCCATTAAAATTTAACTTTGACCTCATAATTATTTTTTTTATAGTTTAGTCTTCACAATCTTATATTCTATAATATGGTGAAACCAAATATTATTGCTTATCAAATAAATCATCATTGCAAAAGAAACGATTCAAGAAGTAATTAAAAAATGGGTTGCCGCATCCCAGTCCGCCACAAATTTTGACGGCTACCCCATTTATATAAGATTCGTACATAACTTGTCATTCGATGTGACAATTTCGAAACCGGGGCCCAACTCCAAATTCCGTAGCCATATTTTCGGAATAATTGCGACCATTTTGAAGCTAGAATGTCGGACGAGACGTAGTGTAAAACGTGAGTAAAAGATCAGGAATGGGATTAACGTCTGTCGGTAGAATGCGAACGGGCGTTTAGATGACCTCCTCTTAAATGGGACCTTCGATTCCTTTGGGCCGCTATGTAAAAGGAAATGTAATGCAAGGGAACTTAAATGCATTTATTTATATCATTTTCGTATTGTTCGTAAATTTCTCCGAAAACCCCGCTACACACTACAATTTCCATCACTACACGCCAAATTTCCATTCCTGTAACTTTTTTTGTCCGAATGACGGTTCGGCAGAAAAATAATAAAAAAACATTAGTAATAAAAAAAAATTTCATTGTTTACGGGTACTTGCCGCCGTAATAAGTAAGGCAACCTAGGCTCCTTGATTAAACATATACCCGACCTTTAATCCCTTCATACCGCATTGTACACTATTATGAGGATACAAATCATGAGGTCAGATCTTGAACTAATTATACATACAGTTCGCTCGTGTATAGTTCGATTAATAACTGGAGTCTAGTAAATTTGTTTTGGTCTGCAGCTGGTAGCGTTTAGTAGTTTAATATAAAACTATTGTATGAACTTCTTATGAAATATTGTATGTACTTCTTACCTCGCATCTAGAGGAAAAGGAAGAAAAGGAAGATGCGACACCTAATTACTCTCTAATTAAATACACAGTATGTGGACCTTTTTTATTGTATTAATGATCAATATGTCCCCCATTATTCCTGATAGCCTCAAGTAAACGCTGTAATAAATGTATATATATGCAATAATAAATTGTATATATTGTGGCGGCAGTTGCCTCCATGACTATTGCAAAGGTGTTATCAGTTCCCTCCAGGTTCACAAACTCGCGCCCATCAAGCCAACCCCATACATTTTCTATTATGTTCAAATCCAGAGACAGGGACGATTTAAAACATTGACATTTTCTTGCTTCAACCACTCTTTGACAATGCGCGCCATGTAAATGGATGCATTATCTTGCTGGAAGTACTAAGGACTCTCAGCAAATACTTCACGTATTGTATGCATGTTGATGTTCCAACATGTCTTTATATATACTTACTAGTTGTCTGTCGTCCTTTTAAGACCACTAAGTCCATGGTCCTGTGATATTACACAGTACCTCAGACTTTTACCGAACCACGAGTACTGGGCCACCGGGTTAAAATTCGCTCGTCTTTCCTCAAATCGTGAAAGTATTAGGAGAACCTATCGGGGCCGTCTAAATTATTTGTTTGTGTCCGAAAAAAAAAAAACACTTGGCTACTGTTCTTTCCAATACATGTGCTCTCGTGTAAACATGAGTCGAGTTTGGCGATGATGTGATTGAAGTTGAGGTTTTAATTTCAGATCTCGCCTTTAAACGTGGGGTGCTTTAGCAATAATACGTTTCCTCAAAGTCAAACGACGTGCTCGAGCAGTCGTTACAATTTTTTTGCTACCTTTTTTCCTATTATCATGGTTTTTGGGATTTTTAATATGATTATTAAGTACCTAAGTAGTTCTTTGCAGTCTAATTGCAATCTGACTATTGAAATACCCCTCTGCTTTAGTGCTTGTATTTTTCCAATTTCTTCTCGCGTTAATGTCTTTCCTCGCCCTATACTCAAACGTAATAAACTCTAAATACAAATATGTATTTACTTCTCTGCGCGCAGATTATACACTAAATTAAAATATGTGGGCTGGCTAAAACAACTGATTTTTTACCACCGACGAAAGTCACGTGTCGTAGTGTTAACATCTCTTGCACCGAGACGGATGCAACTATTATTCTTAGGATTTATTTATTTATCAGCTTGCCTGGTACCCTTAGCTACACTATTGTAGGCACTACCCTATTAATAAAGTTACAGGTAGTACTGAGTGTACCATCATCATCTCTTTGTTTTTATGCCTATATTCTGAGCTTGAAGTGAGAGTAATCAATTGTCAAGGACGTATGTACATTGTATATAATATCAAATATATTATATACATTGATTTAAATAAACACCTATATATTGATTTAAATAAAGTATTTCGTGAAAGCACTAGTGTCGCTAGGTTGTCCTTTAATTTTATATTTAAAAGTTGGCAACCCATGTGATATCTGTGAATATTTAATCTTTCAATCATTAGACAGAAGAAACAGTAGTTCATTACCCAAATTAAAGTTAGTTGTGTAAGTTTAAGAAACGAACACTTATTGACTTATTAACACGCAGCTTATTTTTGGAAACAAATAATTACTAGGGTTCCGAATGTGTGCTGTAACTTAGGGCTGGACTCATAATCAGTCATGTTATTGACGGAAGATGACATATGAGACGATTTGGCATGTATATATGGTTTCGGAGGGAAAATGATCGTTCCACATCTACTGAAGCTAAAGATGCAAATTTAAAATAGTTCATATGGACAGAGGACGATACAACACGCACATGATGTTTCGAATTTCGCATAGTTGTTTGTATCACTAACAGTTTTTTGTTGTCACTAACATCAGTACATTATTATTTTTTTACATCTACAGAGGACAATACACGTGTTACTACTATTTCTATACTTTTAGCCGCTGTTTGCAAAATCCGTTTATTAGCTATCAATATCGGGAGCATTAATGATCTTATTACTGCAGAATCTGTTCTTTCGTCCACTGCCAGCCACAAAAATGTATTATTGTACTTCTTCTTTGATATTTTCTATAACACGTTGATATCTTCTGAAAATATGTTTTACGCAATGTGTCACTACTAGGGAATGGAAAATCGGATACACATTTGGCAAAAAAACTTCTAAAGTGAATATTGTTGACCACATTCCACGCTAGGCTACAAGCACAAAACATTATGCAAAATTCCTCTTTTCTAATCGTACCAGGTATATTTTTTGATGGATATTCGAATCTAAATAATGTCTTCGACACTCTCAGCGATCACGAAAAATAAATCGACAAATGCAAGGAATACATAAAATATGTGATCCGTCTGTTTTAAAATCATTGTAATTTTCAATCATCCTTTCAAGTCTATTCATAAATGGTAACGACTGTGCTATTATTGCAGGAATTCACACAAAATCGAGTAATATGTAAATACAATACACGAATTCACAGGAATGTAACTGACAAAAAAATGGTTTTCAATGCAGTGGTCGACCCGTTTACACCGTCGCACAGTGGGGCTGGCGTAGTAAACTGGTTATTTAGGAGTGTAAAATTATGTCCGTTCATAATCATAACATAGTATAAAACAAAGTCGCTTCCCGCTGTCTGTCCATATCTATCTATCTACTACCTATGTATGCTTAGATATTTAAAACTACGCAACGGATTTTGATGCGTTTTTTTTTAATAGATAGAGTGATTCAAGAGAGGAAGGTTTATATATATAATACATGCATAATATAGTGGAGAAATACTGATAATTTTAGAGGTTTCTAATGTGATGTCGTAAACCGGGCCAAACCGGGGCGGGTCGCTAGTAATAGATAATTCTGTATTACATGAGTTGTATATGTATTAAATAAGTATAAAGAAGAGTATTAAAGTTGTTCAAAATTACTGAGGTAGTTTCCGTTAGGAAAAAAGGGAGTTAATATAATTTAGACAAAATTTCCATCTCATTTGGATTTTTTTTATATTTACATTTATTTATATTATTTTTATATTTAATAATGTTCAAAAGAAACGAAATTAAATTATTACAAGATATATATGTAATGAAAATATATGAAAAACCGCGATTTGCTCCAAAAAAATTGTAAATTTGAAGTCGTTGATTTTCATCTTTAATTTTCTGAATCTTACGTACTCTTCTGAACTGGGCTGAACTGAAAGTTTTTATTTCTTCTTCAACATCATCATCTTAGAAAATCGATATTGTTTTGTTTCCGAAACTTTTTTTAGTACACATGATTGTGGAAATATAATAAACCGTATTAAATGAAGATATATTGATAATTGGTATAAATAATGAAAGTTAAAAGAAAAGTTAAAGTGATTTTAGTCGAATCAGATTTCAAATAATATGTTAAAGCTTTTGCAACTAATTGTAATACATATTTAAATTATATTTTAAGTAGATATTCTTTCATTTTATAGTCACATTTAGTGTTAGTTGTTTTGTTTTGCACTCTTTGTATTTAGATCATTTCATAAATACATTTATGAAAAACAATTAAATATACCGTACTATATTATCGTATTTATATATATACATATATACTTGTTTAGAACTGCAAATATTGTTTTACGTTTAGGAATAAAAACTAACTAAATCTGCTAACAAACTAAATTAGCTTTCCCTTCAGTCTCTTAATAAATCTAAATGAAATAAACAATTATCAGAATCAATCAACAACATGTTATCGTTGATATACTCAGAGGAACTTAATAAAGTGAACCTGTCAACTCCTTTATCTGTCATATTAAATGAGTCGTTTCATCGTAGGCGCGACAAGGCGGTTGAAAGAAACGAAAACACTTTGATCTTAAAGTGTTTACAGATAAATGTGTACTACATATTTAAAATGAGATCTGTTGTTAATTCTAACCATTTTATATTATAAATTTAACAAAATCATAATAAGACAACTTTATTATATGCTGTTTATAATTAACAATAATAAATAGTATTCCCAAATATTTTCTCTGCATAGGAAATCAAATGAAAATCAATTTTAATTTTGAGTACTAAAATGTCGGAATGTGGAAGAATAATTCGCATGGTGAAGAAAAGCTAAAGAAGAAAATAGAAACAATAAAAGCATTGCTGCATAGTTTTAGGGTTCTCTACTAACGACAGTACTTACACCCACAATTAATTTTTTAAAATAACTACTATAGATAGTTTCAAGTTATGGTGCTAATGAACAAAATTTAGAAAAACCGGAAATGACTCAAAATCGGTAAAGGTATAGGGAAAGATAGGTATAGGGAAGTCTCATGAAAATATACTTGAAATAACGTGTAGAATCGAAATCTGGAAACAGAAGGTACCATTCCATTTAAAATAAGGAAGTTGATGCCGACTTCCGGTATAACCGGAAGTGCAGCCATCTTGAAAATATTTTCATCAAATCTGCCATAGACCTATGAGCTTCAAGTCCAAATCTCCAAAAATCAGTCATTTTTACAAGCCCTCAATACTTTTAATGAATGGTTTCGATCAATCGCCAATACATACAATAATATAACATATTGTATACACAATAAAATAACTCGTCATTAAAAAAAAAACACATTATGAACAAACACAGGTTGTCACATTTTTAACATAATGTGACAACCTTGACAATTAAATAGGGTTATTAACTTAAAATTAAAGGGTTATTAACTTAAAAACTGAGTGACGTGTAAAATAAAATTAAATAAAATAAAATTAAGATAGAATAGAATAGATTAGAATAGAATAGAATAGAATAGAATAGAATAGAATAGAATAGAATAGAATAGAATAGAATGGAATGGAATGGAATGGAATGGAATGGAATGGAATGGAATGAATGGAATGGAATGGAATGGAATGGAATGGAATGGAATGGAATGGAATGGAATGGAATGGAATGGAATGGAATGGAATGGAATGGAATGGAATGGAATGGAATGGAATGGAATGGAATGGAATGGAATGGAATGGAATGGAATGGAATGGAATGGAATGGAATGGAATGGAATGGAATGGAATGGAATGGAATGGAATGGAATGGAATGGAATGGAATGGAATGGAATGGAATGGAATGGAATGGAATGGAATGGAATGGAATGGAATGGAATGGAATGGAATGGAATGGAATGGAATGGAATGGAATGGAATGGAATGGAATGGAATGGAATGGAATGGAATGGAATGGAATGGAATGGAATGGAATGGAATGGAATGGAATGGAATGGAATGGAATGGAATGGAATAGAATAGAATAGAATAGAATAGAATAGAATAGAATAGAATAGAATAGAATAGAATAGAATAGAATAGAATAGAATAGAATAGAATAGAATAGAATAGAATAGAATAGAATAGAATAGAATAGAATAGAATAGAATTAAGAATAGAAGTACGTCTTTTTTGGCCCGACCAACTTTGATGTCTTTTTTTAATGCTCGTTACTTTCAATGAGATTTGTATTACTTTTACTACTTGTTTTGTCTCGAATTCATGTCCATTACTTACAATTCATGACATTACTTGAAGGCTCTCGAAGTTGGCGGAACACACTGCGGACGACCCACTGTGCCAGCACCTATGAGGCAGACCACCCAAACAGCACTTTTTTCCACTAACTTTCCGAGCGAGAGCATGTTTGGATGGCCTACCTAGGCGCTAGCCTAGTCGAGGTTTCATGAGCCCAAGTCATAGTGAACATTTGCCGCGCGTACCAAGCATCTCTCATGAATTTTGTGATTGTCGATTCACACAAGTGCAAAGGAAGGTTCCGCCTACCCTACGAGTCTTTTTTCAGGAATTTTTACCAACTCAAAAATTGTTTGGAGTGTTCAAGTATCCTCAAGAAGGTTTTCAGAGTCACCCCACACATCAAGACCTGCTTACAACCCCTCATCAGATCAACTTTATAGAATGACCTGGTGATTTGTCATTTACGTAACGCAATTGTAACACCTGAACAAACACTACGGGTGTCAAATATTACAGAACTCGAAAAAAATAGATCGTGTGGGATTTGCTAATAGTAAACAGGGCATAAAATTTCCCTTTCCTTGCGCGGTCTTATTAAAGTAATATTCGCAACACACGACTGAATTTCGTTAGTGGATGATGACTAAAATTGCCAACGTGATATTGTAAACTATTAATAGTAGTTGTTGAAAGAAGGTAGCAATGCAGAAAAGGCCGTGTATGTTTGTTGTTGCAACCGCTGTCAAGTGTACAAGTACGTCGGGTAACGCTATTCTGGGAACAGAGGAGGTAGACTTGATGCGCCATCGATTCAGTGTGGCTGAATGTTAAATCTAATTCAGTGAGAACTATCGAGTAATTTAATTTAAGAGATTAAAACATGATATTTGGTTTCTTAAGCAGTCAGTTAGTCACTTCATGTAATAAAAGTCAATACAATAAATAAATAAATAAATAAATAATAATGAATAATAAACAAATAATAAAAAGTATATAAATCAAATTTCAATAATAATTGATATCAATAGCAAAGCATATGTATATGTGGATGCGGATGATACGACCTCTAGACGCATACATTTATTTTGTTCATTTCTTGGGCACATTGCTTACATTTTATGCATTATTTATTTATAACTTCAGAAGTGTTGCAGATTTTGAAAACTGATATTTTATTTCTTTCCCTTTCATTTGTTAGTGCAACAAATTCCGGACTTGCGGATGCATATAACTTCTCTAATAAAGCAACTTGACGACAATCGAATACACAACGATTATACTTCTTCATATTTAATTTTTTGTGCTTTTAAAAACACAAGAGACACATAAAATTCTCTTAATCTCTCATGTAATAGATCTTTCATAAAAGTGAATAGCTGCCGCCAGACAGTATCATAACCAAGTACAATTAGCAAAGAGCCACGGTTCAAAATTAGCATAAACCTGGAGAACTCAATAATCGTATTTCAAGCATAAATAAGAGAATTCAGATCGTCAGATAGACCAACAGTAGTGTGAGTCCTGGAAACTGTAGAAATAGACTCCCAAGTAGATAAAGACAGTATGGATTTGCTACTACAACTATTGGAATACGACATCATCATTTTGAAGTGGGTCAAAGGAAACCAGGGTCATAAAGGGGATCAAAGCGGAATTTCTCGCCAAAAAGTACCCATTAAGATGAAATATCTCATTGGAAGGGGGTTCCTAGAGACAATCGCGGAAATTCATTGAAAAATCACCCTGGAATTAAAGCAGGATAGATGTGTAGTAAGTGGAATGGAAAAAATTAAATGAAACTGGGCTTTAAATGAGACTCATGCAGCATCTAACCACAATTAGGGTGAAAGATAATCCTGATTGTAGGAGGTGTGGAGAGGAAAAATAAACCCCCTTTCATATATTATGGGAGTGGGACCCCCTTTCATATATAAACCCCCTTTCATATATAACAAAGTGGGAATATTTTTAGTGCGCATTTTAACACCACACATACATTTTAAATTTCGGAACGACAAAACATGGGTAATTGGTCCAGCTGCGCATTTAGAGGAAAAACGTAAGACCTAGTTTGCTAGAAATGATACCCTTAAATTAAAACGCTATTTACTACAAAATTGTTATTATAGCCTGTAAAATATTGTGAATTCCAACAATTTCATAGACAAATAAAATATTTTAAAATACATTCTCATGACGGTAGTTTATGTTTTTGCATCTGTTAAGTTTTTTTGAGAGTGACTAAGACTGAAATCAAATAAAATTCCACAATTTTAAACCTGATACGTACAAATGTTTAGCAAACTTTGCTGTTGACTCTCAGACATTATGAAAATGAACTCCCGATGATCTTCTTTCCAACAATTTGTGAAATTAAATTCAAGAATTTGTGTATTCCATTCTGATTGATTGAATATTATTCAATATAATTTATATATTTAAAAAAAAAAACGAGTTTTAGACAGAAATAAATAATGCTGGTCACTAATTTATCCGTTTTCGTTACAATAATTATGCCGTCATTTTAAAAGCGACTGTTGGCGAAAGTGGTCTCTGTCTCCCAGAAAGGCAAATGGAGCGGCCAGAAACACGGTGCACCTCTATGTAATCGTGATTGCGGGAATTAAATGCAGTACGCCGTGGCTTTGAACGTCGCGGTGAGGTGTCATATGCCAATCAAATGCTACATACGTACTGAATTATATGTCATTTCAATATACCAAAATGCCAACGTTCACTCGCTACTGCAATATCATACTCGTTCGCATTTAATAATGAATGCGATCCTATGTAAATGAAAATATTAGGTCGGTGCAAAAGTCCGTAGCGTTTTATTTTTTATATCATGGATGCGTTGAAAGTCAATTCGTTTGAAATATATCTATAATTTTAATGTCATATCATATTTTCATTGAATAAGTTGCAATTTTAAATTCCAAAAATGTATGTTTGTGTCTAGTGAAAATAACGAACATTTCCGAGATATTCTTATACTTGAATTTTTAATCCATAAGGAGCAAAAGCAGCATAAGACGTTAAAACCTCCTGCAAGGAAAAAACAGTGGAAGGAAATATAGTACAAAAATGTTTCTCAATATGGTTCTCATGTTTCAAAGAAGGTCATATAATTGCATATTCTCATCCCAGAACTGGGGGGGGGGGTCATAATATATATTTTTATATTATGACACTAGTATTCAAGCATTTGGGTTATATTTGAGCTAGTATGTTAAGCTGTATTCATCTTAAGGCGTTTTGGTCGAACTTGTGATCTTTGATAGATCACAAATATAAGAGAAGTATAACATAAAACTGTTGAAAATAAAATTGTAATACTGCATAATAAAATTAAAGTAGGTTCATCATCAATTACGACACGTAGCTCTCTGGAAACAAAAACACATATTTTTTTCTTAATATCTTTCAGCGTTTTTTTAGAAGTTTTTCTCCGGGAAAATTACTTCGAGGTGCCAAAAAAATACCAAAATTGACATAAGAGTCCTTTAGAAATAAACGTACTCTAAAAATTTTCATATGGCACATCTTTGAGGTCCGATTGGTTATAACTACTGCCCTTAATTCGCAGATCGACGTAAAATTCGTGGGTTTGGTTTCGAGAGTGAACTATACCTTCATTTGATTACCAAACGCAAAAAAAATAGAAAGAACATTCTCCAGGCCTCAATCATATTTTGCGATCCATCTAAATAGACTTTTTAAGGTTGTTATGACTTACTGAAATGAGCAGAATGGGTTCTATCCCAAGAACGAGACATGATCAATATTTTGTTACACAGTATTATCTAGCCTTTTAAATAAAGAAAAACCTCTCGATGAAAATGGAGATTACTGTACATTTATCAGAAAATAATTTCGACCATTTCGAAGCGAAAGACATTTTCAATGGATGTGACATCCAGATCGTCTTTTATTTGATTTCGAGCTAACACGTCATCGGTGATTTTGAAAAATGACAATTATATTTCCTTAACTAAATATACGGAGACGCAAAGGAAACAGACAGACCTCGACGAGCCGTGCCTGAAAGAGTTGAGGGTTCCATCTGTCAGGTGTGTGTAGTTTCACCCTCTCCACGTTAGTAACCAGGCGGACGTTGTTGTAGAAGAATCTGATGATATGTTGCTTCTACGACAACGTCCACCTGACTACTGACGTAAGAAATGTACATTACACTTACCTAGAGACGGAACCCTCGATTCCGATCAGGCAGGGCTCTATGAGGTCTGTCGTTTTTTGAGGGGGCGCAGGGGGGGGAGTTCCCCTATATAAATTAGTTTAGTATAATATGAAGAATACATTTTATAATAAAGTCTATAGTGATTTTCATGTACTTTTTGGCAACAGTCCATCCGCTGCTGGAGTACCTAAAGAACCTTGTGGGCGTATCAGGTTGATTTAATCGCATTTTGTTATACTATTTCTAATGTGAATGTGAAGACCTAAAAAAAATCAAGGTTGTCAGATATATTTTCTAAAATTGCTAAGCTCACTATACAAATGTTACTTCATACTTCAGTAAACTGTTAGTTCGTCACGTTCTTAGTAAGCTAGGTTGGAAATATTTTAAAAAAATACATAGATATAAAATTATTAGTTAGCATTAAAATAAGGCGTTTAAAATTGCTGGAAAAAATAATTATAAATTAAAAAAAAATATGTATATTACTATACTTAAGGAAATTTTGAAGAGCCGGCAACAGCTATCCAACAGCTAACAACGAGCAACGACTTACAGTGACCCAATAAGAGTATTTTGCATTGCATCGAATACTTTAGTTAGCTAGTTTAGTTAGCGGTCCACTGTGTCGTAAAGTGATTTAACGACATTAGTAATTCCCTTTTGTTTCTGCCCAGTGACGTGTTTGTGTTTTATTTCAGCTAGGTTTATTAAAACAGACAATTTTTTCAGATTGTCTGGCTCAATGAGCATTATTTACAGAAAATTATATTACAAATATTATGAGTTTTGTATGCGGGCTAATTTTAATCTCCTAGGTATGACTGAAAAAATTATTTTACGATTTTCGAATTTATAAAAGATATATGCACGCCATTGGGCGGCGTTAGCCATCAAAGGAATTAAAAATATATCTCTTCACATTGAGTTTAGAAGGACTATACATATTCTGTCTTTTAGTTATCAAGAGTGGTTGGTCTGCCCAAATAGATTTTGCTTTCTAAATAACCCCATTAAAAGTGGTCCAGATGAGTAAAGTCTGGATCAACTGGATATTTGACAACCTGTAACCCTGTAAACATTTCATTTAAATAATCCCTAACCATCAATGCAAAATGGAGCAGTGCAAGGCAAATAATTTGGGTAAAGCACTGCCAGTACAGGGATCAGTTCCTCTCTCAAAAATTCAAGGAATTTAGTAACACGAGCTAAAAAAATGATCATGCAGATTTTTTGTCAAATTTATTCAACTTTGTGAATCTAGTTTTGAAATAAACTGCTCTCAAAATTTGCGTAATACTTTTTAGATTAGCGCCATTTGCGTTCTATTAGATCTTCTAGAGCATTGCGATTAGATTATCTAGAGACTTGCGGTTTTTAATTTTCGATAGCCTATAGGGTTGGTTTTTAACGCCCCGAAGTCGCTATGCTGTGACCTCAACGGTTCGCCATCCACACCCCAAAAAGTAACCCCATGTAGAAATTTGAACTGAAATCTTGAATTCGCAAGATTTTGACGGCAATATCAGAGACCTACAGGATCGACTAATGTAAGAAGGACGCTGTCGGGTAAAAACTCCATCCCAGCACACACTAAGACTTTCTCAATAAGTTCTGTGTATTTGATTACTTTCCCATCTATTCACTTACTTTTACATTTACGCAGGGTTTTGCGTGGCTTGACCTCTGTTGGGCGAATCCGTTGATCCTAATGATGCCTAATAAATTGGTGTGGAGTACCACAACGCACTTTCACCCTTTGACAATTCAAGCATCCCTCCAGGCCACAGCCACACCGACCCCACACTCACCCCCTCTGGTTTTGCCCCTGTAGAAGTCTGCGTGATATATTTATTTGTCTTGAATTCATGTCATGGCATTACTTGAAGGCTTTTGAAGTTGGCGGAACACACTGTGGACGGCCGATTGAGCGTCAAAAGTGATATTCCAACTCCGACCCACCCCCTGAAAATTTGCCACCCTAAGGGGTTCTAAGCAGGTCTTGACGCGTGTGGTGACTCAGAAAGCTTTCCTGAGGATGCATGAACTCATTTTGGGACACCTGAGTCGTCCGTCTCCTTCAATTCCTTTTTTGCGTTCCACCACCCTCTTTTTTTTAACCACCTCCACAAATTTTTTTTGAGTGGATGAAAACCCCTGAAAGAGAACTCGTAGGGTAGGCGGAACCTTCCTTTGCACTTGTGTGAATTGACAATCGCCTAATTCGCGAGAGATGCTTGGTAGCCCAATCAACGGGGAGAAAACCGGTCACTAATTGTTATAAGCAAACAAAAAATATGGTCGTATAGAGAAGGGAATTCTAAGAAAGATAGCGTTTTTTGCGACTCGAGTTTTAATGGCGAACATAACCAAAAAAATTCACAAAAGTCAAAAAAACGTTTTTTTTGCAAATAAAAAAAAGCTTCAAGTCCTACACAAGAAAGTTAAATTAGAAAGTTGTAGGTCTTAAAAATGCGCGTCGAATGAGATGTGAACGAAAAAAATCGGTTCATAAACATTTGAGAAAAATTTAAAAAAAACCTCACGAATCGCGTTTTAGTATTTTTTGCTGTATGAATTCCAATTTTGTGTGAACAGACTTCTTGTTAACTACGAATATAGCCCAAGACAAGCGGAAAATGATCCTTTTTTCAAAACTTCAAAAAGAGTCTTATTTTTTCGAGTTATAACGATTAAAAAAAAAATACGTTTTCAAAAACTTTTTACAGAGGCAAAAATGATCGTACAGAAACGATCATTGGCTCATTTTATTAGCGAAGACTTGTACTTTCATGCTATTAAAAAACCAAATCGCTTTTATTTAATTTTTGCATAGAAAAATGCGTTGTAAAATTGTATAATTTTTTTCGAACCGGTTTTTCGAATAATTTTTTTAATTTAGGTTATACATTTTTGGCCGTTGCATATTTGAACACTGGCATTCAAAACTCGCGTTTTTTTTTAAATGAAGGTTCTACGACCTCAGGGAGCCGAGATAATTTTTTTTTTAAGCGGAGGAAAAGATAATTTTGCGAGCGCGATCGATTGAAATCGTATTTACTCCGGAAGCGGAGTGTCCATCCACTCTCTCGCCGTGTGTTAGCTAGCGCGTGCCGCACCCAACGCGGTACTCTCGCAAACAATTATGTCAACTTAATTTATGCGAAATAATTTGAAATATTTTTTTAAGAAAGTAAAAGTCTGAGATCTATTTCGTGTAAAAATGAAGTCAATCGGACGTATACAGCGCTGTCAGGAATTAAAAAAAAAAAATTATCTCGGCTCCCTGAGGTCGTAGGACCTTCATTTTTTTTTTAAAAAAATACGTGTTTTGAATGCCAGTTTTTAAATATGCAACGGCCAAAAATGTAAAACCAAAATTAAAAAAAGTTATTCGAAAAAAAACCGATTCGAAAATATACAATTTTACAACGCATTTTTTTATGCAAAAATTAAACAAAAGCGATTTGGTTTTTTAATAGCATGAAAGTACAAGTCTTCGCGAATAAAATGAGCCCACGATCGTTTCTGTACTATCATTTTTGCCTCTGTAAAAGCTGATTTTTGAAAACGTCTTTTTTTTTTAAACCAATATAACCCGAAAAAAACAAGACTTTTTTGAATTTCTGAAAAAAGGGTCATTTTCCGCTTGTATTGGGCTATATTTGTAGTTAACAAGATGTATGCTCAAACAAATTTGGAATTTATACAGCAAAAATACGAAAACGCGATTTTTGACGTTTTTTTACATTTTTCTCAAATGTTTATGAACCGATTTTTTTTCGTTCACATCTCATTCGACGCGCATTTTTAAGACCTACAACTTTCTAATTTAACTTTCTTGTGTAGGACTTGAAGTTTTTTTTTATTTGCAAAAAAAAAAAGGTTTTTTTTTTTACTTTTGCGATTTTTTTTATGTTGGCCATTAAAACACGAGTCGCAAAAAACGCTATCTTTCTTAGAATTTCCTTCTCTATACGACCATATTTTTTGTTTGCTGATAACAATTAGTGACCAATTTACATGGGGGCTTTCTCTCGTTGATTGGACTATGGTTGCGCGACAAGTGTTCCCTGTGACTTGGGCTCATGAATCCTCGACTGGGCTAGCACCTACGAGGCAGACCACCCAAACAACACCTTTTTCCACTTATTTTACAAGCAAAAGCATGTTTGGGTAGCTTACCTCACAGGGGCTAACCCAGTCGAGGCTTCATGAGCCCAAGTCACAGTGAACACTTGCCGCGCGTACCAAACATCTCTCGCGAATTTCGGGGTTGTCGATTTACGCAAGCGCAAAGGAAGGTTTCGCCTACTCAACAAGCCTTCTTTGAGGAATTACCACCCACTCAAAAATGTTTTAGAGGTAGTCAAAAAAAGAGGACGATGGAACGCAAAAGAGGATTTGAAGGAGACAAACGATTCGAGGTGGACTGAAAAGGGTTCAAGCATCCTGAGGAAGGTTTTCAGAGTCACACTACGTATCAAGACCTGCTTACAACCCCTCAGCGCGGCAAATTTTCAGAGGGATGGGTTGGAGATGGAATATCACTTTTGGCGTTCAATCGGCCGTTCACAGTGGGTCCCGTCAACTTCAAGAGGCTTCAAGTAATACCATGACATGAATTCGAGACAGACATCCCACGCAGAGGGGACGGGTGGGGAGTTGGAGTAAGTGTGACTTGGAGGGGTGCTTGGGTTGTCAAAGGCTGAAAGCGAGTTGTGGCACCTCACACCAACTTATTAGGCAGCATTAAGATTAACGGAGGTCAAACACGCAAAACCCTGCAGAAATGCAAAAGGGTGGCTTAGGATGTCTGAAAATGAGTTGAAGAGATGGGACAACGACCAAATACATAGAACTTATTGAGGAGGTCTTAATGTGTGCCAGGATGGAGTTTTTACCCGACAGCTTAGTCCATCCTATAGGCCTCTGAAATTGCCGTCAAAAACTTGCGAACTCAAATTTCGACATGGGGTTGCTTTTGGGTCGTGGACGGCGAACTGTTTAAGTCACAACGTAACGCCTTCGGGACGTTCAAACCAACCCTCTGAGCTACCGAAAATTAAAAACCGCAAGTTTCTAACTCAAATAGAACGCAAATGGCGCTAATGTAAAAAGTGTTACGCTTATTTTGACGAGCAGTATTATTTTGTGGTAAACGATTAATAAATATATTTGTTACTGAAAATTCTGATATTTGTTTAACATCTTGGATAGCTTGGATAAAATGACTAAAGTCAAATATTTATCTTGAAAATTTCCTTTTTCTAAAATACTTTCTTTTACTACTATCTACACCCTGTACACAAAAAATGGTTCTCCTTCCAAATATATTGAAAAAATTTAGGGTTGTCATTTAAAAAACGAATGACAGTCAATAGCTCGAAAATAAAAGACGATCTGGAAATGGCATTTATTGAAAAAAGCGTATTCTTGAAAGAAAGTGAATAAAATGAAATGACCTACCTGAACATTTATTTGTAAAAAAAATCCTCAAAATGATATTCCCATCGAAATTATATTAAATTAATACCTTTTACGTTAATACCTCACTGAACTTTTTCAAATGCATACGTGTTATTAGTTTTTGAGCATGATTCACCACTGTATTCTCGATTAGCGTATGCCCTTCTTTCCACGCCATTGCATTGCCTCGGTCTCCTCCTTTCATTCGATTCATCTGCGGCTATCCGGACATGATTATTTATTGATCTCTAATTATAGCTCTCCAAGACATAAACCTTTCTGGTTCACGCCCACATGTCGCTCTATCTTCAGTTCGTGTAACACACTACGCCTTCTCGTTGTTTTTGATAGAATATCCATCACGGCATTATCCATTCTATTATGTGGTAGTTTGTAATTTACTAGTTTCCTGACTCCTGTAAGGATTCCCGAGTAATTGCTTCCCTTTCCATTACGTTTCTAGCGTTGCTGGACAGTGTAATAACAAATAAATCATTCATCCGTCAGAGAGTAATATTATCATATCGGCGGAGCAGATAAGAGCAAGAATTTAATATTACTCATTTATGTATTTATATGTAACTTAGTTTAACTAACCTCATATAGCAATAGCACTGGCAGCTGTTGAAACTTTAAATTCTCGTATCATTTGGGAGAAGCATGAGAAATACATAATATTTTAGGACATGTCAACGAAATTTAAGGAGAAGGCTGCTGTTGCAAAAGAATCTCAAACGATGCTTGGGAAGAGAAATTGAAAACAAAAATGATACACCTGAAAATCTCAGAAGGGACAAATATTTAGTATTTTTTTTCTTAGTCATCAAGTGAACACAAAATATTGTTGTTAAGTTAAGTGGTTGTTAACTAGGAAAAATGAATTCTTTTTAAAGAGCAGAAAAATAAAAATATAGATTCACTTGTTCAGTATGAAACAATTATTCCACTAATATTTTGTGTACCACTGTGTTTTAGAAGTTTCTTCTATTAGTCACTTATAACCTGTACGAGATTTATCTTTTAGACAACTGGATAATTAATTCGCGTAATTTCTAGATTTGCGCCAAGACTTCATAGATACAAGCCTGTAATGTTTTATTTTCACCTTGGAAGAACTGGCTTTAAATTTATTGTAACATCAGTTGTTGCTGAAATATGGTTACAGACATTATGTGTTACGTATTTGTGAAGCCAACTCTCTATATTATTATAGTAGCGGCAGACTACTCATCAATAGTAATACTGCAATAATTATGCCTCAAATAAATATAACAATAATACAGATACAAGTACACCTGACGAAAGTTATTTCTATCTGATCTGATGAATGTTATTTTTATGCATGATTCAATTATAAAAACATAAATGTTTTCTATATCTTACTAAGTTATAAATATAAATATATACAGCCTGATCCATTAATTGGTATTTGCGCACTAGTAATTGGCGCACCATTGGTAACTTCGTTATTGAAAATACAAAATCGGTTAAATAGGCAAACTAATAAATGTTTCGTGTATGTAACAGTTGAAAAATAATAATCACATTTTTGAGTTTTTGGACCATATTTTTATGGAACTCATAAAGCGTTATATTTATGTATGTATGTATATTACAAATATAATATTTTTTAATTAAGAAGATTATAATTTAGAATAAAATTAGTGGTGATAAATTCGCTAGGACGAAAAATAACGGGGTTATAAGAACGGAACGTACCACCAAAAAAAAAAAAAAAACAATGGACAGGTTGAGCAAGAAGTGGGTTATAACTGCTGGTAATATTCTTCTCTCAAAGAACAATTTCGACACGAGTACATACGCTTCCAATATATCACGTTTGTTAGAACTTACAAAATTTGTTTGACGCATTATTAACATTTTTTCCATAGCTTTCTGTGGTAACTTCGCACAAGTTTTCGATTTTTTGTGATACATGGAGATCCTAATAACTTCTATTTTTATTCGTTTATAATTATTTTTCATCGTAGCGAAAAACTTATCATAACTATTTTATTTCATTATAATATCGTTCGTAAAAATATAACATAGAGTGTTCTAAAAATGGAAAAAGCGATGTTCAATTGCTTCTTCAATATTTTAATCAGCGTTAAAAAAACTACAAGTTTCCAAATTTAGCCGACATCATACCTGTTACGAAGTTACCAATGGTGTGTACTTTATTAGTATCAGGCTGAATAGATCTCTAATTTGACCTTGGTAACATGCAGAAAACATGATTTATCTAAAAAGTTTTTTTTACAAATGAACCTTGCAAAAAATAAACTACTTTCATAGATGATGTACATATATGTATTTGTCATATTTGTTTGAGATATAGATATTGCACTATTCCAATTAATTAATTAATAGTTTGCCGCTACTATGATAATACAGAGTTGGCTCCACTAATATATCACACAGATCTTCTGTCACCACATTATTTAAGCAATATTTGATGCTACTAAAAATCTAAAGCTAGCTTTTCCAATGTGAAAATAAAACGTTACTGATTTGTATCTATGAAATCTTGGCACAAATCTAGAAATAACGCGAATTAATCTAGTTGCTTAAATTATAAATCCCGTACACCTATGTACATTGTCGAAGAACAGTATAATTTTTTAGAGCTCTGTCCACTGTGCAATTACTGAAATTTATGTAAAAGATTTTATTTCACCTATTTTAAATACTTATCCCCATTCAGTTCCCTCAACCTCCACACTATCTAGTTAAAAACCCTTACATTTTTTACTGTTCTGTTGTACAGGTTTAGTTCCATAAATGAATACCCTTCCTTTATTTTTTTAATTTTTGTTTGATTTTAATAAAGTGGAAAAACAATCACGTGGGTTTTTACGTAAAATTCCGGTAGGATAACGGTTCTACTAAAGCTCTTTATACATACAGGGGATATGCAAAAGAATTTTTTTTATAGTTGAACACTGTATATTTTTATAAATTTAGTTTCCTATATCTTTCAAAATATATATGTGTTTCTCATTACTTTTTGTGTAACTGTCAAAAATACCTATTGAAAATATGTTATTAAATCTAGAAAAAAATCATCTCATATAGCGCATACACATAGTTTTACAGAATTACATAAAGGGAAATAAGAGAACCATACAACATACATATCTTCGTTCATTTCACAAAGTGACGTGTCTCAAAAAAACTGTTTTGAGATATGATCAAAAACTTTTACCCTATATAAATTATTTTCATCTCACAAAGTGTCGTATCTCTATCTATGTCGTATCTGCGTATGTTGTATCTAATTTAGCAAATGATTTTTAACTTTTATCGAAAGGCAAAGATGGCGAAAATCTTTTAACCTCCGTCCTGGAAAATTACAAAAAATGAGATACGACACTGTGAAATTAACGACGATATGTATAGTGTATACTAGGGTGGCCCAAAAAAAATGGAATATTTTTTTTCGTGTCTCGTGTGAAAATATATTAATTTATCATGTTATAAAAACCCCCTAAAAAAATCAGCCCAAAAAAATTTTTTTTTTAGAGGTCGCTCAAGATTTTTAAAAAATTTCCAAAATCGTTAAAAATTGAATGTTTGATTTTTTTTCCTCGTCATGTTATTATTTTTTAGGTTGCAAAAAATGTCGATTCTGAAAATTTTAAATCAATATTTTAATTTCTAAAGGTCACTCTTAATTTTTTTTATTTTCAATGTAGTGTATCTAAAATGTTTTCGATCTCTAAATATAAATATTAACGAACTAATTATATTTTTTTATTGAATTTGACGTACAAAAGAATAGAAATAAAACACGAGCCACTTAAAAAAATTTCTCGAGACAAAATTGAAAAAATCACATTGTAAGTACTAAATATTTATTATCTTTTAATTTATTTCATTTTTATAATTTTTTTAAGTGTCTCGTGTTTTATTTCTATTCTTTTGTACGTCAAATTCAATAAAAAAAATAGTTCGTTATTATTTATATTTAGAGATTGCTCGAAAACATTTTAGGTACCTACACTACTTTGGAAAGTAAAAAAATTATGAGTGACTTAGAAATTAACATTGATTTCAAATTTTTAGAATCGACATTTTCTGAAAACGACACGAAAAAAAATATTCCATTTTTTTGGGCCACCCGAGACTGTATACATTTTTAATGAACATGAAATGAGGAACCTAAAATTATGAAAATATATAGTGTAGCATTTAAAAACTTACTCTTTTATACCCCTGTATATATAAGTAGTTTTAGTAAAACTGTTATTCTACCTGGATTTTACATACAAAAACGTACTGTCACAGGTTTTTACTTTCTTAAAATGGATAAAGAATTTAAAAAAAATAAAGGGGGTAGTAAACCCTTTACATGTGTATCATATTTGAAGTGAAGATCTTGCTAATTAGACAAAGAAAAAGTGTATTAAATCCGTTTATGCCTGACAGACAGAACAGACAAAAAAAACTTATTTAGGCCTATTAAACCTTAGGTCTATTTAGGCAATAAGTCTAAAAAAATAGGGAAACTACACTTTCACACCATCAAACTACTTGCACATATGGGTGTGGAAGTAATTAGATCATTTTAAAAATTCAGGAGAGCGAGATCTACATACAAAAACTGGATTTTACGTACAAAAACGTACTGTCACAGGTTTTTACTTTCTAAAAATGGATAAAAAATTTAAAAAAAGAAAGGGGGTAGTAAATCCTTTACATGTGTATCATATTTGAAGTGAAGATCTTGCTAATTAGACAAAGAAAAAGTGTATCAACTCCATTTATGCCTGACATACAGAACAGACAAAAAAAAACGTATTTAGGCCTATTAAACCTTAGGTCTATTTAGGCAATAAGTCTAAAAAAATAGGGAAACTACACTTTCACACCATCAAACTACTTGCACATATGGGTGTGGAAGTAATTAGATCATTTTAAAAATTCAGGAAAGCGAGATCTACACTGAAAATTGATCCTTTGTTCGACCAAAAGACATCATTACGCCGTACAGAACATCATTATGACAATCTGCGAACGATGTAAACAATGCTAATTGTTCCTAAACGGCGACGAGGCGGCGAGACGTCAACGCGGCTCACTGCGATCTTCCTCCGGCTTAACTCTTTCTCCGCTCTCCGAAGTCATCCCGGCACTAAATCTGATAAATGGAAGAGTGACGCGACGGAGTGATCCGACAATACAAACACTCAAATGCGATGTAAATTCGCATCCGTGGCCCGCTCGTGGCTGAACTTGGCGGGTGACGGGGTTACATGGGTGGAGGACGAGGGAGGATTCATGGAGGATTTTTGAAACTGTTATATTTACTACGATCAGAAAATTCAAATCCGATAAATATAAAAAGTGGTAAAGTCATCAGGTATTTTTAGGAGATGTTTTTTACTTCTTTTAGTTTTAGTTTTAGTACACTGATGCGTCCAGTATCCACGTATACTAAAAATCTTCTTCGATTTCTTCTTATGGCAAATCATCTCCCTCTCTGGAACAAATACATTCTTTTGACCGATACCTCTTAATGAAGCTGAATGATATATATTTTATATTTGCAGTTGAGCAACAGGCTGCGTCTTAGAGGATACATGATAGATGCATGATTCAATTTCACTGAAGGATATCAGTTTCCGGATCGTCATTGAGAAACCTCCTAGGTCTGACATTTCTTCGCAAACATTAATGTTTTATTTATATTTTGGCCTACAGCTTACTTACATATACATACGTACATACCCTATCTTCTATAACTTAAGGACATGGTGTCATATAACACCAATAAAACGGTCATAATGGTAAAAATAACTCAAGAAAATAGAATACAAGTATTGCATATATATATATATATATAATCCTCATTTTCAAGATAATCGATTAAACTTTTTTTGTTTTAAATAGCATCAAAAACTTGATGTTTCTGATCCTGTCGTCGCTTTTAAGATGCAACCCCATATCCTACTTCAATTTTTTTATTCCACCAAAATTAAATATGACCATTTAGCGATTTTTGCCAAGAAATAATAAATTGAATTGACATACAATCTCATCCTTTAAGGGGATATTCTATTTTCCAATGAGACAACGTTTTGCCTAAATGGCTTCTTTAACAGACATAACCAAAGGCATTGGACCAGTGACAATCCCTACTGGATGACAGGACCATAAACGAGTAAAATGACCGCACAAATTAAATGTATGAGCAGACATAATTGGAAACGATACATAACAGTATAGGACCGTTTTTCTCAACGAAAATTCGACGACCAATTCCTATTTAGACTTACTTCGCAAAAGAATTATACCCACTTTAATCAATATCTTTCGTAGTCAAGACACCAACGTTAAGAAACGACGTTTGGTTTCAACAAGATTCGTCACCATCACATTTGGTATACACATTAGAAACTATCTTGATGAAACTTTTCCAGCAAGGTAGATAAGTAGACGAGGAGGCATTAAATGGCTCCCTAGATCTCCAGACCTGATCACTCTAAAAACTGTTGTCTATCGTACCAAACCGGAAACTTTGGAATGTCTTCAAAATAGATTTTAAATGCAGTGCAATATTTTCCCCAACAACATCTCCGGAAGAACGTACTTTCGAAGTTCACACATATGCTTGAGTCATGTCACTTGACTAAAGGAAATCGTTTTCAACAGTTATTTAAATCGTTTTTTACTCAAATTACTCTTGTTATCGTCGATTGATCACTTTTCACCTGTAATTAAGCCGGAACATTTGCCCATCTCTGTATGTATCTGACGCAGAATTTTGAACTAACGCAAAATTTAATCTTTCAGAGAGCGCATCAATAACATTCTCTAAATACATCTAAATACTGATAAAGTGAGTCCAATGGTTCTAGAAGTTTAGAAAAAGTGTTTCGATAGAAAGTCTTTAAACAGAAAATCGATGTAAAACTTGAAAGAATTAAAAATAATTTAGCAAACATTTATTTCTATAACTTTTGGCCTGTTTTAAGACATGGCCCAATAAGTTATATTATAATTCATCCCGCCCATCTACGCCACTGCTTCTTCCGCCGACACTCTCGACTCCCGCTAAATCTGATGGATGGATTTGCAAACAGTGCATCCGCTCCTGCCGCCGGCGCTTGCAAAGCGGGTCCGGTCCTGATACCTGTTGATGCTGCGGGCCGAACACGTCAAGCGGCATCGCCGAAAAATAAACGAAAACGCCTCGTCACCGATCAGTTTCACAAATTCGCACGTTCGTCGTTTACACGCTTTTTTTATGTACCGATGACAAAGTGCTATCGTGATTTGTGACGCGAGCCACTGAGTGCTATTTTATTCCCTCCCAACGATGATAACAATAACGCTCCATCATCTTGCCTTGGTGTGTGTCGGGTAATTTTATGGACGTCTGTTTATAAGAGGAAAGGATTATTAGATTTTGCGGCTAGGGATGTGGGATAAGGGATATAAGGGAATGAATATTTCAATGACGGCCAGGATACGATTATTATTTTGATAATACATTTAATGCAGAAAAAACTATTCATAAAAATACACAATTTAATACTGGCTATAAAGGATATAGCTTTAGATTTTGTAGAATTGTGGTAATTATTTAATTCCTTCTACAAAATATGTAATAAATCTGTTCATAGAAGCATTTCTGACAGTTTACAACCGTCAGAAATATTAGACCGGTTACGTTCGACTTTTTAACTCGTTCCATTTACAACAAAACTCAGATATAAACACTATTTCTGACGGTTAGAAACTATCACAAACAGGCTCTCAGAGCCAATGTAGATATCAGTAGGGGAGACTGTTGTACCATGGGAACACTTTTTGGTTTTTATTTTTTTTTTAAATCTGAATATGAATTTTAAAGGCTATATGAAGACAATATTTTGAAGAACATACTTTTAGATAACTAATCCAGTTATTTCAAAAATTTTAAGAAAATGTTTTGGATTTTACAGCCTACTTGAAATTGTAAAACAATATGTTCCAAGGTACATGATGGTGTTGTACCTTGGAACACCACCTCTTGTACCTTGAGATGATGTTAAATAAATGAGTAAAATAAGTAGAGCAATTGCACTTAGTAAAAAAAGATGAAAGACTATTTTACATTTCAGGTAGACATTATTTTACAATATATTTGGAATGAGTGAAATTTACTTCAAAAACAAATTGCTCTTCTAGTCTTTTTGAACCGCCACATTTTTTAGGATTCGGAAGCTTTATTACTACGTCTAATTGTGCTACATCAAAGACTGTATGACACTCATACCAAAACTTATTTGATTCATTAATTCGTTTGAGAAATTTAACATGTAGATCAGTATCCTGCATAGTACATACAAGTATTTCTCCAATGTAATGTTCTGCGGGTCCTTTTTTCCTTAAGAATTGAACTAAAACAAAATCACCAATCTGCAAATCCTCAACTTCAAACTTTTTTATGATCTTCAATATCGACCAGATCACTTTCTAAATCGATCATGAACCTTCTTCATCATACTCATCAGACAATTTAGATAGAACCTCATCGTCATTGGAATCGCTTTCCATTAATTTTCGGGTAACTTTCTGAACTTCTTGACTATGTATTATTATGTATTATTGCAATTTTCTGATATGAATTTGAAAAAACGTGAAACCTTTTGTACCTTGGCACAGTTCTAAGGTACAGGAGGTAATAATGTTTCAAGGTATACGACACTACATATATGGAAAAAATGCATCACAATATTTTTAGGTTATCTTTAAAATTGACACAAATCATATCAAAATACTCACCAAATATACGTTTAGTTACTACACAAAACAAATTTCAAATAAATGACAAAGTATAATTGTAATAAACTCGAGAATTGGTTTTGAAAACTGTTACTTTTCAAAGCCAAAATATTATGCGACTCATAGTTCGAAGCGCGCACAACAGATTTTCTGCTAAATCGGGTTACAGAGCCCTGGCTAAAGATGGTATAACTTAATTATACTTAGTGAATAGAAGTGTTATAGTTACCTTGCACAAAGAAGGACATAACATACGTACTATTTCGCAAAAAACAAAAATATCACAATCGACCGTCGGATTTTTTTTCTGTGTGTGAGGGGCCCTCACTCGGAGAGGCTGCTCATTGAGGCTTCTGGGCCCATTGTGATCAACCCCACGTTTGTAGGTCAGAGAGACTCGTGCCGCTCTGCCCCACTAATGCTGTTCAACGAGGCCTTTTATATTTCCATGAGTTCCAGATATCTAGAGGTTAGGTGCTGTGATGCTCCCCTGTCAAATAATACCTCAGCACTTACCTTTAAACTGCAAAAGTATGATTAGCAACTAGCCAACTACAATGGAGATGGGCTAGGTTCAAAAAAATATATGATATATGTATATGTGCACATATACAGGGTGACTGGTGATAAAGTGTATAAACGCTGGGTGGTGATTGTACACCTCAAATGTTACAAAAAGTTCCTCTTGACCATGGTCCGATTTTCAAGCATAAGGGAGAAATTTCAGGATTTGTTTTTTTTCGGAAAAATGTGATTTTTCATCTAAAACTTACCATATCACCTGAACTGTTAGCCCTACATCAAATAAAAAAAATGAAAAGCTTGTTAAATTTTCTTGAAGGAAACGCACTTAGCAAGGTTCCCATTTCATTTTTGTAAGCACAGACACAATTGTGCCCAGAAATGTGCACATTTCACAAAAAAGCAGGCTTGTGTAGAGGCATCGAAAGCTGGCGCTTTGATATTGACCTGATCCAGGAACCCTGGTTAACAGGAGGGCGGGTCAAGGGCACACACGAAGGAGTTACCCGATTTGGCATTGAATCGAAGACCTCTCCTTGGCAGAGGAGAGGCCTTGGTGCAATACCTTGGAACTGGAGTGGGTACTGGAACCTTCGGCATAGAAACAAAAAACTGGACGTTTTCCACGAAACACCGAACTACTACACTTTTCTCGAAGTTGGCATCTTCAGGAGAAGATTAAAACAGTTTTAATCTTCTCCTGAAGATGCCAACTTGGTTGGCGAAACGCGCGTCGAGAAAAGTGTAGTAGTTCGGTGTTTCGTGGAAAACGTCCAGTACCTTGGAACTACTGGTATAGATATTCTAAATTTGGAAAACGAACCAACTTTTGTCACCTCTGTGAGACAAGAAGTTACCAGGAAGGATGGTTGCGGTCACTGTCACTGATCGCTCTTACAGCGTAATGATACCGAGGCCTCTTCTCTGAGATTGAAATTTGAGCTCCCCCACACTATGTAGTGAGAGTTCGCGTCTCACCAAATGATAAGTGGCCAGCTTCTGTTCTTGCTGGGCAGATACGCAAAGTAGACTACAAGTGTCCTTCTGGTGTTTCCATTTTTGTAATTCACTAGGACCGCTACTACATCCCCGGGTACGGGGGGGGGGGGGGGGGGAATTATAGCTAATTCGTGTGTACCCTTGACCCGCCCTCCTCTTAACCAGGGTTCCTGGATCAGGTCAATATCAACGCGCCAGCTCTCGATGCCTCATCACGAGCCGGCTGAAGCCTCGACACTATGCTGCAAGTTGATTTGCAGAAAGTTAAGTCGGTCCCCAGGCATTAGCTTGGGCTCCGACTCGCACCTTCTTCGCGTCGTTCTTGTGGCCCTAGCTACTTGACAGTCGCCCGGTCCAGCAACTCACGGTCTGAAATCCAGTCCCTCCAGGCCCCAGATTGACGGTTCCCACAGCCCCACAGCAGACGGATGGTATTGAAATCAACCCGCTCGAACACTCCATTCCCTAGCCTCTAGTTCTGGGTTTTACCTGTCAACGCGAGCAATGGTGATGGACTCATCCTGACAAGATGAGATGAGTCCGTCAGGAGCGAGCCCATCTATCGCTCTGTCCAGAGCTATCACTCTCTCCTAAATGGCGATATTCTGTGCGTTCGTCAATCGCCTCTCTGGGAAGCCTTCGAGGAACACACAGATTTGAAATGCCGGGTCCACCTTCTGTTTAGGAAGAGGAGGCCTGACTGTTTGTGGCTTTGGCTGGCGTCCGGAGGAGTCTGCCCAGGCACGCGTCTCCGCTCACCCTAGCTAGATTCTGTCTCAAACTTTCAGACTGAGCTTCTCCTGATCATCGAATACGTCGTCACAAACTTTAAAGAAAACAGGTCACTTAACGTTAAAAAGAGACGTGGACAGCCTAAAAAACTAACAAAAAATATTATGCAGTACTTAAAAGTAACTGGATTGGGTAACAGAAAAGTGACAAGCAGAACGGCAGAAAGCCCAAAACAAGCACAATAAATGAGTGTTGATGCATCTACTGTCCGAAAATCTTTAGTACATTCACGTCTTTCCTGGTACAATTTTTATGTTGCTTAGCACAAACTAAACGTTTCTGGTTATTTCCTCTATGAATAAATGGTTTGCGTCTAGCTACACACCAGCGAAGGCTCGAAGCTCAAGGCCTGTTATGTTATACATGTCAAATTTGAAGTGTACATCTCATATCCTTTGCGGATTACCGTAGATAAAGAAAAAGTGTATTAACGTCGTTTGTCCCCCAAACCCCTAACCAATTAAGCCCAAAATCTAATCAGCTCGAGTTGATATCTCAAAGCATCCTCAAGTTGTCGTATATACAAAAAAGGTCAACATATCGACAGATGGACAATTTGTTTTCGCTTAAACTAAAAATCTCAACGTTTCAGAACATTCGAGGCTACACTCTACACTCCCATATAAACAACAATATAAACATACCTACACTCACAGCAACAATATAAACAACATACAGTTGTCATCCAGAGAGCCAAACAGGTTAGAAACCACTCAAACCGGGAGGAAGTGGATAAGTAAAATCCCGCGGGAGCAGAGAAGCCAGACCAGAACGGCATCGCACCAGGCGATGAGGTCCATCTACGTTCGACGCGATGGCTCCTGAGGGACGTAGATCTCTTCTTGGCCACATACAGAAATAACACAGATTAATTACAGCTGTCATCCCCCGTTGCTTCACCGACGATAAACGATATTTAACAATTAATTGTGACATATTGCGTGCGACTTTAATAACCACCCTTATTCCGCTCCTTCGCATCCGATTATATACGGATTCGGTGGACGGTGGTGATTGGACGCTGGTCGGGCACGAAATCGAAGATTTAATGTGTATCCCTGAGGATTTATGAAATTTATTCAAACTGAGGATTCATGAAAATTTAGAGTCGGTAAAAAATGTAAATATGCTGACCTTCGAGTTGTGTTCATCTACGATATCGTTTGGAAAAATATATTTTGCAGTTGTAACATATTTTACTAATATTACAAGAAAATGTAAAGCGTGAAGACACTAATATTAGTGGCAAAATAATATCCAGGAGTGGGTACTGGAACCTTCGGCGTAGAAATAAAAAACTAGACGTTTTCCACGAAACACCGAACTACTACACTTTTCTCGACGCGCGTTTCGCCAACCAAGTTGGCATCTTCAGTTTTTAGTTTTAATCTTCTCCTGAAGATGCCAACTTGGTTGGCGAAACGCGCGTCGAGAAAAGTGTAGTAGTTCGGTGTTTCGTGGAAAACGACTAGTTTTTTGCAAAATAATATATTAAAAAAAAATTATCAAAATAAATAATAAAAAGACATATCGATGGTGTCAAATCAATACCACGTAAATAAAAAATGTCTTTTTTACAGAAATGAATAAGAAGTGTTTCGAAATGAATAAAATTCGCGCGAAAATTCGAATAAGATTCGCGGAAAAAATTCGAATAAATCCGAACGGAATGGTAAATTATATTATATTATATTATATTTTTCTAGCTCCTAGTAGATGAAGCAGCACGTTTTAAATTTTGCAATGGTAAAAAAATCTCAAATTATGTTTTTTTCGGACTTCATCACGGACAATACTTCGATTGAGGTATTGATTAGACACCATCGCTATGTATCCACAAAACTCATTTTTAAATATTTTACCACAGATACAAAGTGAGAAAGGGGCCAGATATAGGGAACGAACACTACTTAGTTGTAACAAATTATTTATTTTATAATTATTAAGTTAAACAAAAGTGAATGATTTCCCATAACACCACTCTATTTATTAATATACCTGTAGTAATATAAAAAATAATATTAAAAATTCCTTAATTAATAAAAAAGGCACATGTATCAATATCTCCAATCACAATAAGAAGTTATATACATAGCTAAAATATAAAGGGCGTTCTTTTCAGTGGTGGCTCGTGGGTGTGTTACATGGGTGGCCACAGGGTGTGTCAGTAGGATCACTTATTAGCTACCAATGGCGCCGCAGGCGAAAATTTTTAAAATTTTCAAGGTCATGCGTTTTACTGACACTTCAGAATTTCAATGAAAAATTCTTTTCTACAAAGATATAAACCTTCACAAGAATGATTTTTGGGATTTGGTAGCTTTTTGAAATAATATTTAATCACGAATATTGAAGGCTTAAATATATTAAAATAATGGGTGGCAACGTGAAAAAAAATTGATATAGGTATCTTACCGTTATTTGTAGAGGAAATCAGCTCGCCTGTCCTTATTGTTCACAAAAAAATGTTAATAGCCTTTTCATTAAAGTCCCGGATTTGTTTCACAAAATTTAATACAATTAATTATTTGGTTTAAAATATGTCTGTTTTTATCCACATTCTCATTGTGACGTCTTATATTTTCACGATAAGCACTATCAAGCTGTTGCCTTGTGTCTACCTTTCCCAACACACTAAAATCTAAGATGTTATATAAATGTTTTTCATTGTGCCCGCCTTTTTTTTTAGCTCGTTCCTTTAAATGTTTTAAATTACTCACCCCTTCTTGAGTCCATGCGCTTCGGTTGCCACCCATCACTAAACAAATAAAACAGAACAGTTTGTTTGTTTTAGGACACATAACCACTTAAATCTGTCGTAGACACTACTATTAAAATTTCGTGAATAATTTCGCGATTTTCCTACGTCTGTTTTGGAAATAATTAAATCGGGTATCGGCCTTCCTAACCGTTTAATTTCCGTTCGGATTTCGTATAATATCTTTATTAGTCAATATAATATCTTTATTAGTCAATAAAAAGTCCACCGATTTCATTTTGAAACGTTTCACAATCAAAAAACAGTAAAAACACACTTCTCAGCGAAGAAAATAAACAATCACTAAAAAAGTGTGACCCATTCAGATGATTTTCGAACGATTTAACGACGTCTGTCTGCTGCAAATTGTCTCCAAACATACCAGTCACCGAAAAAGCCCGATTAAAAACGAGGGCTGGGATACTGTGTGCCCTCGGAAACGCGCGCGAAATGCGACTACGGTGGCTCGGTGCTCGATCGATAGTATGTCATATATATGTGATAAAAATCATTATTTGTGGTATAAAAGGAATAATAATTAGAATATGAATAGTTTGTCGTATACAATTAATTGATATTATTGTAAGAGTAATTTATAGTAAATTAACACAAAAGAAATATTTCCTATTGAAATTTGGGCTGGGCACGTGCCCCTGTGCCGTTTATCACCAGCCGCCACTGGTTCCTTTACTCCTTTTGTTGAAATTTATGTGGAATTCTATGTCTCCGGTCGCTTTGTTCCACAAGGAAAAAAAGTTACGGCTCACCGAACCGCAACTTTCACGGGTCAGTGAACCGCAACGGAACATCAGGATAAATAAGATATGTACATAATTATATGATTAAAAGTTTTCAAGTGTGGATATATTTACGTTGACTTTTGGTTCAGTTTAATTAATATACAATATTAATTAAACTGAACCAAAAGTCAACGACGCAATGACTGTTTAGACAAGTATTATAATTATAAACAAGTCACATCATCAGTAACTCAGATTGGAAAGAATAGAAACATCAGAATGGATAGTAATTTGTTTGAATAAGGTATAATTATATTTTCCTAATCACTCCAACGTGTATATCAACTTTAAATTGTATGAGTTTTATCAATAATACAACCTACTTTTCGTATTTTTTTTTAAATACAACCTTTGACTCTCTTAATCATATTTTATTTTGTCTCTACACACATATACTACCACAGTCTTTGTAAAAAAATGTATATAATTGTTATCATTTTCATCCATCTAATATTTAAACTGAAATTAAATTGTTAAGAAATTACATTGTCTCCATTAAAAATTCCGTTGAAATATGCTGTAGAAAAGCCTTCTATTAATCCGGCTCCTGACGAAATGTAAAGTGGGGTAGAATAGACGGCCACAAGGGATGAGGAAAGAGCTGAGGCTCAGAGGGCGCGAGATTGATGTCGTCGGGAGCCGAACTTGATAGTTGGCGTATAATCTAAACCATAATGCTGTAGAATGTATTCATTACTTCACATTAACTCCTCAAGCTATTTGTTACTTACACCACCCGACCTGGCGCTCTGGCTTTGCGCCGTATATTATCTGATGGCCGTGATGGATTCTTTTCCGACCGTAATAATGAGACACTAACTTTTTCTTCTTATTACAAATTCAAGAAATAATTTTCAACTTACGTAGTTAGTGTAGATTTTCAAAAAAAACGTAAGTTATTCTGTATAAAGGGCCTCCATTCTTGGACAAAAAACTATTTACAAAATATAATAATAATAATAATAATAATAATACCCATATCAATATATTCCAGATTAGAAGAAAGTATATCGTCTTTTAATTTTTGTTTTACTGTTTGCACTGACAAATTGCGATAGCGAGTTGGTAGAGTGTTAAGAACATATGCAGCCATGTAGGAAAAAGAAGATTTGAACAATTCATTTTTATATGGAGGAATGGAAACCTTACTTCCTATCTGTCTTAAAACCCTGCTGTGAATGTCAGAACGCCAGTTAATTTTTTTGTATAAATATTCAGGCCTTTTGGTCTTTACAATATTTAGAACAAAACCAACAAAGTGTATAAATCTCCTTTCAGACATGTTCAATAAATTGAAATTACGTAAATGAGGAGTAATATGTCCAAACTGTGGCACGACTGTAAGACATGATAGACGACTGTAAGATATGATAGACATACACTGATTTGAATAAAAACCACAACACTTTCTTCAAGATCTGTAGTCCTTCTAGGACGTCCTAATCCTCGGCGACGCCCATGAACACCTTCTTTAGTTAAAATTCTCCGAACGACGAATTAATTCTAGACAACGTAAATAATGTTTACTATAGAAATTAAAAGCAGGACCAATAAGGATTAATTGATATTAGGCAGGAACTGATTCAAAATTGTTTTTTGTTTAAATTTACTTCGATTTAGCATTTCGTTATAGAAACGGGAAAATAAGTTTAGGAGATGATATGTTCAAATTACTGTAGTTGCAATAGAATGAATATTCAGAAAAAAAATCCAAGACACGTAACTTTTCATTTTTAATGCAGTTTACGGATATAAAGAAAAAAAATAAATTGTCAATATATACGAGGGGATGGTAAATAATATACATATATTTTTCACCCCTTGGGTGCGGCACTGACTTTCGTCCCTTCCAAAATTTAGAGCTAATGTAGTGGAATAATATCATTTTTGAACGAAATCGATAAATCTTTTTGTTCCAGACATATAGCAGCAAAATATGTTTTTGGGAGGTAACTTTGAGGGTCAGTTTCGCCCCCTTAGACCGTTTATTAGCAGCTAAAAAATATACGTGTCACTTAACTTTAAGTGCTCTGCAACCTATACTAAAATTTTATGAAAATCTAAGATTGACAGTTCCGTCACTTTGTTTGTGAGTGTTTTTTTTCTTTACTCTTACATGATTATAACTATTCTAGGGGTGATGAGGTGAGTGCTCCATCTGTAACTGAAAGCACTGGACTTCGTTGTCATTGAAAGCCCATTGAAAGAGACATATTTACTGTATAACCTCAGTGATGATCGATGGGCAGTGTAAGTTCCGTTGCATAAAACACAAAGCCGTAAAAGCTGTAAAATACATTTGCTTAAACTTGCTACAAATAAATTGTAGGTATAATACTTGAAAATAGAACCTATAAAATACACCATCAATTAATGCTAATATATACGAATAAACAAACAAATATGATATAAAAATATACTTATTTTTATATCATTTGTCATTTGTCTTCAAGAACATATATATGTATGTTAGGAAATTGAATCGATGATAGTGATCTTTACCAACTTAGTACCTCTCGTAGGTAAGAACAGATACTTACCTCCGATTGCTACAAAACGTAGCTCCAGCTAGCTCAGTCTTAGTTGTGGGTGTGATTTTTTTTAAATTTTAACTATAACTCTGTCGGTTGGACGCTAACCAATGTGAGATAAATACACACTTTTAAGATAAAAGATTATAAAACATATTAAAAAGAATTATTATAATTATATTGATAATCCATAAAATGGAACAATACATTTGCAAAATCGTTTACAATATTCTTTGGTATTTCAAGCTCTGATTAACAATTCTAAATTCTTCTGACCCATTAAAGTAACTAAAGGGATTACCGAGCAGCTGTAGGAGAGACTGGGATGTATTCTGTCCGAAGACCCTTATGATGTAAATTTAGCCAGTGCACTGTTTCTATAATCCTCAGGTCAGGTAGTCAGGTTACCTTCGTAGTGGGGTATCCGCAGAATCTCCTTTACTCAGCAGCATTCAGCCCGAAATCCTTCTTCTTCCAATGACCTAGGGATGTTACAGAACATATGTGAAATATTTGAGAAAAAAAAGAACAAGTAGCAGAGCTCGAGTTTACAAAGAACTAGACCGAATAAAACTGCTAATTTTGCAAATCACCCAAATAAACTAAGTTAAAATTTAAATAAAAACAACCAGTAGGAGGTTATATCTTATTTACCAAATGCACACATAGTGACATTACAAAAAAATATTTTTAGCAAAAAATAATAAAAATTGCAATGAGACAACCGGTATATGAAACCTATGTCTTAACTTTTAGTAAAACTCCAAGAAATTGCTAAAATAGAAAATTACAGCAAAAAATTTAGTTTAACAAGATAAAGAAGAAACAAAAATGCGTCAGTGGTGAAGCTTTTGAGAACGAAATTACATTTCTTTCTAGAACAGGAGTATAATATGTCAGTAATTGATGTAATGACAATACATAAAAAAATAATACAAAATAACCTTAACATTTGTCGAGTGACTTAAAAATGTCAGTATAAAATCTAGCTTTGGAATTCAATAAAAAATTAAGATAAGATAAACCTGTCGGCATAAAACAAGAATAAGAGAGATATGTAAATAAATAGACCTACTGAAAGAAGATTTAAAGCAAATCCCAGGTATGGCTTTTTCACAAATTTAAATTAATTAATGGTTAATATTCAAAAGAAAAATAAACCTTACCTGTGATTTTCTGATCCTGGAGAAGCGTGTAAGTCCTCAAATTTTCCCAAGCTAGGAAACCAAAAATGGCCACGACATCACGATTCCAGTATCGATTAGGTTTATCTATCGGCTATCTCCTGCGTCCAACAGTTGTGCATATATATATTTCGGATTCAGGTTACCTCACGTACCTAAAAATTACAGAATCCAAAATAATAAAATCTGTTTAATACCAAACCAAAAACTATTCCAAGTGCACCTCGTGTTCCAAGAGTAAGATCACCGAAATTCAATAAAATACTAAAAAATATAACTACCACCAGCTAGAATTTATAATTCACCAATATGTCAATCAACAAAAATATTAAAACCCTAAAGGATTAAGAAAATAAAGAACGATTTAAGAATTCAGCTAATCAAAATGGATCATTAAATCAATTACCTGCTGTTAACTCGAACGCTCGCTGAAACGTTCTTTTCGCACATGAGCAATGCGTCAAATGTTAAGATGGATTTACAACTTCATTTGTAGTCAAGGTACGTTTATATATTACTAATGATCTGAACTGATTTAGTAATTGAGAAGCATGAGAGAGTACCTAAGCTTGAAAGAAATAAATGATCTAAATCGATGCTTACCTGTTTTAATTATTTATATGCATCTGGTACACGAGAATGTAATGAAATTGACTAAAATTTCGTTACCACCTAAAATATGATATTTTAACATACTTATCGCATGAAATAATTGTAATCAAAAAGTGGAAAAAAATTTCAACCAACTTACGAAGAAAAGAGACAACGTTAACACGAAAAAATATGAGACCCGTCGGGAAAAACGATACAGAAGAGTTTTCTCCAGCAGTATTGCTAGTTTCACAGAAAAATATAGAATGATCAGGATTAAAATTAACTAAGATTTACGGCTTAAAAGCAATGAAGTTACGAAGACTTGTATATGAAATGTATGAAAACACACACACCGATTTTAATAAAGTTGCCAAAATAGCAAAAATGACTGGATAAATGCTTGTAATTAAAATATTATATTTCAAAATATTAGTGAGGTTTATAAAAAATATAAACGCGAGACAAAATATAAAACAGCTTTCATAGTCGCACAAAAGCCTAAAAAAATGTTAGGGAACTAGTGCCATAAAATAACTTAGATCGGTTCCTTCTGGTGAAAGAGAATAATATTAATTTAATTTTAAATTGGGTTATCTAATTCATTTTAGATGTTTGTCTACTGAAATAAAAATGGAGGTATGAGACAACTAACAAAGCTTATTGTGTGAGTCGTAGGTAGCCTTCACTATTAATTTGGACAAGACGGTCGATTCTGTAAATTCTTGGCGACCTGAAATATCACGTTAAAAGCAATAAACTGTACCCAACACCGATATAAACCGTCCCCAATTAAAACGGAACCCGTAGTTCACGCGAGAAATTCGTTTCTGCCGGCTGCCGCATAATTTCCTAGTTTAATTTAATTAGCCGAAGCCCAGAAAGAAACTGGGAATTGTGACGTGGCGTGGCTTAAAATCGACAATATTGTCGGAATCTCCGGTTGGCAGGCACGTATTAAGAAGATATCTGTGTAATTTATGTGGGCCGCGGCCCCCGATTCCCATTTCTCCCTGTAATATATTCCGACATTAGTCCCACTAATGTCTGGCGGGATGTTTGAGTGTGCGGCGTATCCCGGCTAAGCCAAGTCGAGCGGGAACGACTCCAAAGCCGGCTCAGATACACGAGCCTGACGTCGCAGAGGTGACATCTAGCGCGATTCTAATCCTTTTAATGGCCACGTGATAACCCTGATTACTTTAATTGGCTCCCATCTGCACGTGAAGCATAAATTCTCTCCAGAGCTCCCTGACGGATGGATGGGCGGCCGGGATATCGTCTTCGAGAGACGGTAATGCTGCAGAATGAGGCGCTTTGAGCGGATGCTGGTCTCGGTCTTGAGTTTGTCTTTTGTCCACATAAATTAATTTCCTTTTAAAAGTATTAGAAACTTTTATAAGACTGTTATATCTAATTTTCTGTGTTTTTGAACACATCCACACGACCCCTCGATCGAAATCACCTTCGTAAACCAAGTTCAACACTTCTCTAATGTTTCAATTTACACAACGGTTTTGTCAGAATTTCAACTGGCATATCGTCTGTGTTAACATTTTTCCATTTCCTCAGCAATATCATCTGGTGACGTTTGATCCGATTTGATCAGTCCACACCAATATGTTAAAGACGTTGTAATACGTGTTTAGTTAGAAAAGTTAAGGGTGTCAGAAAACCAAGAGGATCATAGATCTATGCCAGTTCTGACAGTATCTGGCGTTTAGTACATGAAGCATACGTAAATGTTATTTGATATGAAAAGTTTTCTGATGATGCCAGTATAACATAAAACTTTTATACCACCGCCCTTATTCCAAGAATGAAGATCGCTACACAAATAAGAAGGCGGAAAATTATTAAGTAAGTTTGCATGTGAAAGAAAATTGATTCATTCGGTTTGCAAATATTTAGCACTTTCCACCGATTTGTCCTATATCGCCCACGTAAATATCACAACGCAATAAAGGCTGCATTTGCAAAATCTGTTGAGTCGTCATCAGCTAATTTTAGGAGAGTCGTATGGCTAAGTAGGGAGCAGATGAAACATTGTAAGTTACAGTTTTTAAGCGATAATCTTGAACTGCCTCCTCCGGTGAAAATCTCCATAAACTTCTTTGATAATCACATTGTTAATGAAAGAATTCAAAGCCAGGTTACCGGTCGACACCGGTAACTTGATTATTTAATAAAATTTGGGGCAAAATGTCGACACCTAAAAGAATATCATCCCATTATCAGAATGTCTCAAGTGAGTTATTTGAGGCCAAGAAAATTTGGCGATTTGAAGATCTGAAGATTTGAAGCCAAAGAATCGCATATTTTCGCATAAAATCGCTGCGATTTACCTACAGGGCGTAATATAATATTTGTGAATTCTAATTCTAAAGAAGAGTGCATAGGCCCTAAGCTGCGAACGAATAGTCATTTTTGAACGCGTTAAACCTAACTTATTAGTACACTTTTGTGAAATAAATGTACTTTGCGAGCCAGAGTCGTGTAGAACTTGACACAGATGAAAATTTCCAAATTTTTCAGATATTTCTATGTATAAAACCAGTCGACAATAAAACTGTTTTGCTCCAAGGAATTAGTCCTGTTAGCGTATGCGAAGTGGTGTAGTTTGAATTGGAAGAAAAGCCTTTATTAAGTTTTAATTGATCACCCTGTGTATGAAAACTTGTAGTAGAACTGCGAACTACACGGCGTTGTGTCATTCTGTACATGACCGTCATGTGTCATGTTTATTGTGTGAATATCGGAAATAGAGGTAGTATTAATTGATTTCAAAATTTACAAGTTATATCGTTACATGCACAGCATTTTAGCACTGAAGTAACTGCAAGATAGCACAATCTGTGGTGAGTATAAGTTTGTTCATGTTTATATCCCCGGTCTACAAAACTCAGTGCTCGTTGCCCATCAAGAAATGACAAGACCAATGGCGTCTTGTGGAATTTGAGATTCTCGTATTTTCTAAATAGAAGCCTGTAATAGAAAAAAAAACTCAAACGAAACTAAACAAAAAAATTTCAAAAAATGTCTACTTCACAAGATTATCTTGGAAACTTGCAAAATATTTGTGAAATGTTTTTTTCATAATAACTAAGTAAATACAACCCCTTTTCAAAATTTCGAGATTATGAAAATATGGTATTTCGAATTCTTATTTCATCCCGGCATTTTGTATTTGAAATTTTAAAATAGCTGAGTCTTTGATGAAAATTTTGCAAAAAAAGACAAGAATAAAAATTTTTATATTCACAAAAGTTTTTCCCAAGTCATTTCCAAGATTTTCTGATGGGGCAGATGTTTTTTTTGAAAAGGCTATAGCCGGGTAAGGGGCAAATCGGCCCTTGAACCAATCGAGATTCTAGTTTGGCAGGTAGGAAGGATAAATAGAAAGACTCCTTCAGCTAGATTTTCAGACCTCTAGGTCGTCTCTAGAAGCTCCTAACCTCAAAAATGTGATTGTTCGTTTTTTCTCGATTCTGGGCGCAATTTTCAACCAAATGTTTTGAACAAAATCACAGAGTTGCATGTTTCTGTTACAAATATGCTCATTTTTTTTGAATTTTTTTATTCCCAATGGCGCTCAAAAAAAATTAATGAATATTTCAATCAATATTTACATTAGGAGGCTTTACATTGGCCAACTTTTAAGGCCGTGCTTTTTTTTGTATTTTTTGACGCTCTTTCACGTGGTGCTGCTTAAATTTAATTTTAGGTGGTGGAACACCGTGAAAAATCCAAAAAACCGTTTTTTTAGGCAGTTTTTTTGCATTCATCTGGCTTGGATTACGTTTTATCAAAAAGTTACTTACTATTTTTTTCGGATTCAGCGGAAAAATACGTCAAAAACATGTGTAATAATCATAAAAAAAAATCTGACTAATAAAATCTAAGTGTGAAAATAAGTGTTCAGGAACCTCATCTCTGCATATCAATTATTATTGTGTTATGTAAAAAAACTTAAATCTTAATTCAAAACATTCATTTTTATACATATTACTTTTATTATATATAAAGAATAACATTCATCAAATGAAGAAATGTGAATGAAATCTTGAGTGTGATGAAAATAGAAATTAGTAACTGAATCAGAAATCTTCAATCGATATTTTTAACAAGTTGAGTACATTGAAAATGAACTATCATGTTATAAACGCCGCCTTAAAAAAATCAGCTCAAAAAAAATCAAAAAATTTATTTTTTTTTTAATTTTTTTTCCTCATGTTATTATTTTGTAGATTGAAAAAAATGTCGATCCTGAAAATTTGAAATCAATATTTTAATTTCTAAAGGTCACTCATAATTTTTTTACTTTTCAAAGTAGTGTACCTAAAATATTTTCGAGCAATCTAAATATAAATGTTAAAGAACTAATTATTTTTTATTGAATTTGACGTACAAAAGAATAGAAATAAAACACGAGACACTTAAAAAATTTCTCGAGACAAAATTGACTACCATATTGTAAGTACCAAATATTTATAATTTTTTAATATACTTACTTTTTTATCATTTTTATAATTATAGTGTCTCGTGTTTTATTTCTATTCTTTTGTACGTCAAATTCGATAAAAAAAATAATTAATTCGTCAATATTTATATTTACAGATTGCTCGAAAACATTTTAGGTACACTACTTAGAAAAGTAAAAAAAATTATGAGTGACCTTTAGAAATTAAAATATTGATTTCAAATTTTACATTTTTTCAACCTACAAAATAATAACATGACGAGGAAAAAAATAAAAAACAAAAAATTCAATTTTTGACGATTTTGGAAATTTTTAAAAATCTTGAGCGACCTCTAAAATTTTTTTTTTGAGCTGATTTTTAAAGGGGGCGTTTATAACATGATAAATTAATATATTTTTACACGAGACACAAATAAAAATTTTCAGTTCATTTTCAATGTACTCAACTTGTTAAAAATATCGATTGAAGATTTCTGATTCAGTTACTAATTTCTGTTTTCATCACACTCAAGATTTCATTCGCATATCTTCATTTGATGAATGTTTATTCATATATAATAAAAGTAATATGTATAAAAATGAATGTATTGAACCAAAATTTACAGTTTTTTTTATATAACACAATATTTATATACAGAGATAACGTTCCTGAACACTTTTATTTTCACACCTAGAGATTTTATTAGTCAGAAATTTTTTTTATGATTGTTACACATGTTTTTGACGTATTTTTTTTCCGCTGAATCCGAAAAAAATAGTAACTTTTGGATAAAATGTAATTCAAGCCAGATAAATGCATAAAACTGCCTAAACAAACGGTTTTTTGGATTTTTCATGATGTTCCACCACCTAAAATTAAATTTAAGCAGCACCACGTGAAAGAGCGTCAAAAAAAAAGCATGGCCTTAAAAGTTGGCCAATGTAAAGCCTCCTAATGTAAATATTGATTGAAATATTCAATTATTTTTTTTGCGCCATTGGGAATAAAAAAATTCAAAAAAAATTGAGCATATTTGTAACAGAAACATGCAACTCTGTGATTTTTTTCAAAACATTTGGTTGAAAATTGCGCCCAGAATCGAGAAAAAACGAACAATCACATTTCTGAGGTTAGGAGCGTCTAGAAACGACCTAGAGGTCTGAAAATCTAGCTGAAGGAGTCTTTCTATTTATACTTCCGACCTGTCAAACTAGAACCTCGATTGGTTCAAGGGCCGATTTTACCCCTTACCCGGCTATGGCCTTTATTTACGTTTCATTTGATTTTTTTTGTATTAGGGCCTTCTACATAGGTCTAGAAAACATCCCCTAAACTATTATGTGAGTTCCATAATTCGTTACGAAGATAGGAGAATCTCAAATTCCACCAGCCATCACCGAACAAGACAAATATGCAAATGTCAAAGTCAAAAAAAATATCAAAAAGGCAAGAGACACGTTGTAATATACAATTAAGTTATTTTGTCCAGATTCCTTACAATCATGAAAACTATTTGTTTTATGTTTATGGATTTAGCTTTATTTGTCTTCTGCTTGATAGTTACTGTAATAAAATATAATGCTTGGTTTCTGTTTTATAATTAAACATGTAAAAAATAACGTGTTATATGAAGAAAAAAAGTTTACATTGACCAGAATAGTACACATGTATATTAAATATGAAAAGAACAGCAGGGTTAAGCATGAAATCAAATTTTTGGTAATATTATATGTTAAGTAAAAGAGGGTGAAGACACTTGTGGCCTTATTTTCAAAAATATCCTCATAAATCAGTTTAACAGAAAAATAATCGCGATTAAAATCTTCACGAATTTGTTTTTCTGATTCAATATCAGCTCCTTCTAACCTCGCTAATAATATTAAAATATTGGAATGCTGCTTTTTAAAAGTAGAACTAATTTCAGAAAGTTATTGAAATCTATGTTTAATTTCCTTTTTTGGAAGCTAAATTTGAAATAGTCGCTTGAGCAACATAGAAAGTTTCGTGTAGCTGTAGCTTCTTGGCGAATAGTTCTATCTTTGTTAAGTTTTTTTTTTACTTTATCTGCCATTTTAAAATATTTTCTGATTGACAATAAGTTGAAATAAAAAGTGGAAAAAAAAGATAGCTATTGCATGCGAATGGTAGTCTAACAAAAGGAAAATTATATTATATGAATATTAATTTACCTAATGATATAATAATTAAAGATTATTAATTTATTTATTTGATTTGATATACATATCATATGGATATTAAATGAAATATAACAATGGAAAAATGCAACGTTTTTTAAGCAAAAAATGTAGGTTTTGAAAATGAGTCCACTACTGCACAAACTATATTAAGCAGGTATATGTTTACTATTTAAAATTTAAAATATCTACAATACAACAACAATAAGAAAATGAACATTCCATTTGCGTTTTTATTCGACGTAGAAACATCAACCACTAATTTAACCAAATGAGGTATTCCATGTCACCTAAATACATGTAATTCGGTATAGAATAAATGTTCATTTTGGCACTAAATTAATTTTGGTTTGTATTGTGGGATCTAAGTTTCAATTTTGAATAATTTTCTCCCATTAAGTTTTGTGAAAGTTATCAGAAGCCATGTTATCCACAAACATATAAAATATTCAATTACTCCTGTGAAGACTGCTTAAATTGTTCCTACCTGTATTTACATAGATATCTCTTTATTCAAATAACCTGAATCCTAAAAGATTAATCTTCACACACTAAAAAATTTTCACATCTTTTTCCTACATTCTGTAATACTATATAATAATATGAATAGTTTAATGGAACAAAGTAAAAAACAATATTGTCACAATAAAAGTGTACTCACATTCAACACAATTTCTATTTTATTTATTGATATTCGCTGTAGTTATATTACAAAATTATCTATCACATTCTCTTATTGCTATTAATCGTCACTTCAAGCCTGTGAACATTCCGTAACGGGCTAATGGAGCGGTAATGAATGTCTGTTATTTGTTTTACGAAGTAGCCAAACATAAAGGGCGATAATTCGGTAACGATGTACTCCATCCATCCATCTCCGAGGTCGGAGCCAACTAAAGCTGTGTACACACAAATAGAATTGGCAGGGGACACGAGTAACCAATGTTAAAAAAACGGATGTCTCACCAGTGGCGTAGCTGACGTTTTATACCATAAGGCAAAAGGTTTTAGAGTCCCAAGAGAGTTTAGCACATATTTTTAAATTTATTAATTCTGGAAGAGACATTCGTTTATAATTGCATATACAGAGTGTCCCAATTTAACGTCTCACTGCCGACATTTCGGGTTATTTTTGAGTAAGAAAGAACATTCAAACGTTTAAGGCATGCAGAATATTACTTCATCAGTTTTTTGGAAGTAACTATTAGTATGATCAGTTTCATCAGTTGTCACCATATATGTTTTGCATTATTTTTATTTCTAGATACTTCCGTCTTCCTAAATTTGCAGACATATACAGAAACAAAAAAAAATCAGAGAACTCAGACACCGACTAAAATTCAAATAGAGGGTCCATCACAGCCAAGAAAATCAAGAAATCTGCGTTCTGTGGTGAATAAATCTTACTCTGAAAAATTGTAAATTGAATTAAATTAATTACTAGAAAATCGCACTTTTGTAAATGTAAATAGATACAAAACATGAAGCGAAATAACGTAATGGACAACTATATTCGAGATTATAATACACCAAAAATTAATACTAACATATCTGAGAGTAACAGAAACGAAGTCAACAGTGTCAACACTAAACAAAAACAGCAACAAAAGTACTCTTAATATATTTTATAATAACATGAGAGGACTACAAAACAATTTTGATACACAGCAAGTTTTGATGGAAAGCTTGGATAACCCACTTGATCTTTTTTGGAGAGAAACTGGCGACATTTTTAACTTGGATCTTTTAAAAATTAAAGGGTGGGATACCGTATATAATCAGGGAGATATAAATATATGTGATAGTTTGGTTGTTTATATACGTAATACCTTAAAGTGCAGTTGCAAAGTAGTGTATTTGGGTAGCATTAATGCGATTGAAATATTATTGTATATAATTGAAATATGTCCATTTTAATTTACTATAGAATTATTTTATCTTAATTTATTAATTTATCGAAATTATCTTAACAATAAAACAGCTAATAGACCAGGAAATAGAACTAAAATAAGAGCCAGTTTCTGACAAAATTGATATCCGAAAACCGACTACAGGACATTTACAGGACGTTTTATGCAAAATTAATTTTTGTCGTTTTTCGCTCGTAGAACCGAGCTCGTAGAACCGTAGAACCGTAGAACCGAGCTCGTAGAACCGAGAACCGTATTAAAGTTAACGCGATACATCCAATAGGAAAGTTGTAGATAATCGAAAAACATTTAAAATGAGCTGTGAATCGACTCTATCGATGCATTTTTAGCTGAGAAAAGTCGAAAAAACCACGAAAAAAAACCTGTTTTTAAAAAAATTCATAACTCGCACCATTTTGCTTTTGGAAAAAAAATGTTTCGGGAAAATATACTTAATATTATTTAGAATAACTGCTCGGAAGCTGGATTCTGTGGGACGAATAGTTTTTGCACAATCGTCGATCAAAGTTTTTTATGATGTTTTTTCATTTGTTCATTCTTGCCCGTACGATGAGTGGTTAAAAAAATAAGGAAGATTTGGAAACTACAGAATGTCAACTTTCATTCGTCCGTTCATACTATACCGCTAAAATGACGTTAAACAGGTGAAAAATGCGTTTGAGCGTCGAGAAAAAAGTGCTGGTGCGTGCCGAGAGCGGTCCAGCGGGAGCGGTGGTGGGGGCGAGCAGCAGCGGCGGTAAAGGCGAGCTCTTTCTCGACGCGCTCACGCGCTTCAAACGCAAACTTTGATCGACGATTGTGCAAAAACTATTCTTTTCACAGAATCCAGCGCACTTATTCTACATAATATTAAGTATATCTTCCCGGAATATTTTTTTTCTAAAAGCACAATTGCGCGAGTAATGAATTTTTTTAAAAGAAGCTATTTTTGCTGTTTTTTTCGACTTTTCTCATCTACAATGCATCGATTGAGTCGATTCACAGATCATTTTAAAGGTTTTTTTGATTCTCTACAACTTTCTCATGGATGTATCGCGTTAACGTCAATAGCTTTAGTTCTACGAGCAAGAAACGGAAAAAAACTCTTTAATTTTGCATAAAAATATTGTTTAAATAAATAAAATGAGTTTGATACAAATTTTTGAGGCAGGATATTATAATTATAGGTTAATGTTGCATTATTTATATTTACTTGATTAATAATTTTTTATACTGAACTTTTAAAGAAATAATATAATTTTTGGAAAATGTGAGAAATTGACAATCTGGAAGTGGGTATGTAAGATTAATTTAATTATAAATTAAACTTTTGTTTTAAATTAAAAATATAATAATGCCTGAGTTTAAGTACTGTAATACAATCTGCTCATTAAAAAGTTCAAAATTAAAAAAAAATTAAAAAGTTTAAAATTAAAGAATTTTTTTTCGTTTTTCGCTCGTAGAACTAAACTTATTGAAGTTAACACGATACATTTTAAAGGTTTTTTGATTATCTACAACTTTCTCATGGATGTATCGCGTTAACGTCAATAGCTCTAGTTCTACGAGCAAAAAAACCTAAACAATTCTTTAATTTTGCATAAAAATATTGTTTAAATAAATAAAATGAGTTTGATACAAATTTTTGAGGCAGGATATTATAATTATAGGTTAATGTTGCGAATTATTTATATTTACTTGATTGATAATTTCTTTATACTGAACTTTTGAAGAAATAATATCATTTTGGAAAATGTGAGAAATGGACAATCTGGAAGTGGGTATGTAAGATTAATTTAATTATAAATTAAACTTTTGTTTTAAATTAAAACTATAATGATAGCTGAGTTTAAGTACTGTAATACAATCTGCTCATTAAAAAGTTCAAAATTAAAAAAAATTAAAAAGTTTAAAATTAAAGAATTTTTTTCGCTCGTAGAACTAAAGTTATTGAAGTTAAGGCAATACATTGTATGAGTACATGAGAAAGTTGTAGATAATAAAAAAACCTTTAAAATGAGCTGTGAATCAACTCAATCGATGCATTTGTAGCTGAGAAAAGTCGAAATAGCCGCACAAAATAGCTTCTCTTTAAAAAAATTTATAACTCGCGCAATTTTGCATTTGGAAAAAAAATATTCCGGAAAGATATACTTGAGATATGTATGATATAAGATATGTATCGCGTTAACTTCAATAGCTTTGGTTCTACGAACGAAAAACGAAAAAAATTCTTTAATTTTGCATAAAAACATTGTTTTACAAAGGTTTCCAAAAAATTTTTTGTTCAATTCATATACGTTTTGTTTATTTTATCGTAATTAACAATGTCCTGTAGTCGGTTTTCGGATATCAATTTTGTCATGCAAAAATGCTTTATTTCCTGGTCTATAATAATGATATAAATATTTTTAAAGGTGACATCAATAGCAATATTTTGAACACTGATCATTGGTGCGAGGACTATCTTAATGTCTTACAGAAATTCGGCTATATATCAATGATAAATAAAGAAACTCGGGTGCAAGGTACTAGCCAAACATGTATAGATCACATTTTTATAAAAACAAAAATCTCACTTATTGTTAATAATTTTGTACCAATAATTTTTAAAACCATGTCGAATCACTTTTCCATTCTCATTCAGTGGACATCCGAATCTGAAAAAAAAAAACAATACTCTCAAGATCAATTGTAGAAAATAAATATAGATGACAAAAAAAAACAAGGGAGAGTTAGAGAAGGAAAAGTGGTTAGAGCTTTACCGAAATGTTGATCGTGATCAAATAGTTGACATTTTTATCTCAAAATTACAAAATATATTGAATGCGTGTAACAAAAATCTGAATTAAAAAATATAATATCAAACTAACTCCTAAATATAACTAAAATGTTGGGTTTATAAATGCCAAAAATATGAAGAATGTGAGGTACAAAAATCTGCAGAAAAGACTAAATGATATTAGTCTTCTATAGGATTTATAGAAATATAGTGTCTGATTTAATTAAAAAAGCAAAATCTAATTATTATAAATAGGAAATTAATAAAAATCAAAATTGCCCCAAACATATGTGGCAATGTGTCAAAAATATTGAAGGTGAGAAAACCGATACGGAAATAAAAGAACTTAGAATAGATAAGAAAATCATTACTGATTAGGTAGTTTAGCTGAAGAATTTAATACTTATTTTTCAGTGGTAGAAAATCTTGCAAAAAAATACCAAAAACTAATAAGATTCCTCAGAGAACTTTACATAATACAGTATTTCTAGAAAAAGCAGAAAATAAGGAAATACAATGTATTATAAATGACCTAAAAGCAAATAAGGCCCCTGGCATGGACAAAATTTCTAATAAAAATATTAAAACATATGTGCAGTACTTGTTAACACCTATAACGTTTATAGTAAACGTATTTACCATATAGAAATCGGTGTTTTTCCAAAGGCATTTAAAGGTTTAATAAAATGATAGTAGTTACTATAATTAAACCTTTATATAAGTCTGGTGATTTGTTGGACATATCAAACTATAGGCCTATATCGTTAATCTTAAAATTTCAAAAATTGTCGAAAAGGTCATCAAAAGAAGATTAAGGAGCTTTATAAAAGAAATATTTGTTATCAACAAATTAGTTTGGATTTCAAGAGGGCCGCTCAACGCAAGATGCAATGACCTTTCTTCAAACAGCTATAGATGAGAAGCAACCAGCCATTTATATCTACATGGACTTTTGAACATGGCTAAAGCGTTTGATACCGTCAGCCATCTTATTAGAAATATTAGATAATTTGGGAATTACAGGTACTGCTTATAATTTATTAAAAAGTTACCTTAGTGACCGAGAACAATGTGTCTCTACTAATGGTACAATAAATGAGAAAAAGTGTGTACGTTATGGTGTTCCGCAAGGAACAGTATTAGGGCCAATACTGTTTATATTATATCTAAATCCTTATTTTATTTACTAATAACAGGACAAATTACTAGTTTAGTAGACGACACTGTAACCTTTTATTATATTTTTATTTCACATACAAGATACAAAAGAACAATCGCCCCCCTCTTCTCCAACCCATGTACTACAACAAGAACACGGTCAGCCAAATGAACATAAATTTTAGATTTGGTCTGGCCACATAAAGCACGTTTTCACAATTATTATCCTAATATTTTATTATAGTGGAGGCAAAGAAAACCTGAAAAATTTTTTAGAGCTCACTGTAATTACTAAAATTTATGTTAAAAAAATATTTTGAATACTAACCCCCTAAACCCCCTACCCCGTCAAACTAAATTCTTTACATTTGCACACTCTGTCATGTTGTACATGTATCTCAAGTTTGAGGTGCATATCTTGCCTTGTTTGTGAATTACCCATAGACAAGGAAAACGTGCAAATCTCACATTTATCCCCCAACACCACAACCGAAAAAAGCTCAGAAATCTAATCAGCCTCTGAAGTCAACGCTCTGAACCAATTTCAAGTTGATATCTTAACGCGTTCTCGAGTCATGTACACAAAAAATGTTAACATACAGACAGACAGACAGAAAATTATCGTCCTCCATTCCACTACATGTGTGAAAATAAAAATTCCTAAAAATATCAGACGAAACTTCCTTACAATTTCCAATTTACAATTTCCACCGATTTTCCTCGAAGACCGCGCCAACGTCGTCTATCGGCGTGTTCCCGACGCGTGTTTCGCAGTTTCCGGCCGGCACCCCACGGCGGCCCCACCTGTTGCGCGCGACGTGGCCAAAAAATAACGTCGGACGCCACGAGAAAAATCCAATGAATTTTAAACGGTTCTGCCAATATGCATCTGGCTCAACTGCTTGCCGGAAATTAAAATTAACCTAGCTATAAAACCGACAATGCCAGCCACTGCCAGCTCTAATTTTTACATTATTGCCTTCCGCGCGACCTGTTTCTGTTTTGTAGATGGTTATTTTTTTTGTTAATTAGATAGTCTAGTAGAGCTAATTATTGTGCCGATAGCCTGTGATTGTAAATCATGGTGAAAATAAATGATGATTTTCAGAAAAAAAGGTGATATAGACACTTAAGAGCCCATACAGTCAAGCAATGTGGTCTTGGTGTCTTACAATTCATGTAGATGCTGTAAAACTTGATCTTACAAAGGCATCCATTCATTTTGTTCGCCGGCAAACCTGCACCATTTTTGTCCGGCTGAGACCATAAGTATAAATGTCCAATCGGAACTACTTATAAACACCTTCCGAATAGACCACCATGTCGGTTCTACTTTTATCTGAAAATTCTTTGTTTTACTCGTTGTGAAGACTTCATCAAATGAAATTATCTATTTTTTTGTGAGTGGAAATTTGTACTAGTTATTAATATCTGCTCTCTTTAGCGCTTACGGCTATTGTCTACATAAAGCACCCACGTCTCTTCATTAGTAACAATATTATACAATCTATTATAATGTACTATTTCAGAAAAAAGTCTTGTTGAGTAAGCATGGTACACATTTATCCAGTTGCTGTACTCAACCTAGAGCTTCAAATACACTTACATCCATACCCTGACTACTGCTAACCTCGTTTAGGTTTGTATCCATGCAGGTTATGTACTTCCAACATTCATAACAGCTTCATCGCTAGGTCTAGTCTAGTTCGTCTAGTACCCGAACTTGGTTTATCATTATCAGGGATGTCTATCAGATGGCGTTCTCCAGGGTCCATACCCATCGGGGGATATACTTTGGGATATAACATAGCCATTGGGAGTTGCATTGCAGCTTAACAAGGCTCATACAATAAAGCATAACATATGTATATCAGTTGAAGTTTCATTAATATTTCGATCATCAAACAATCGTCACTGAAAAGTTCAGTTCAAAAATTTCAATAATTTGAGTCGATTTTGATGATTATTGCTTTTAAATGAATACACGCATATTATTTTTTAACAAAGGATATCTATCTCATTAGAACTTGAAGAATATTAGTAACCACATTGTTCGTTTATTATTGGTCACTGTTTGTTTATTATTGGTGGCATTTATTATTCAAAATGGTTTAGAATTACGTGATATTTTTGGTTTTAAAATCTGCTCTGACGCTTCGGCATAAGGCGAAACGTGAAAATAAATAATGCATTGTCTCTTTGATGGTGCTAAACAACGGCAAATGGACAATTGTTTCGACAATAAGGTGAGTTGTGAAAATTATTCTTGTATCTTGTGTCTTGTATTGATCTTGTAAATGAGTAAAATGATGATTTCGCTGAGTGATGTACCTGAAGGTCCCATTGCAATTCTAATAGATACTAGAAGTCTCCACGATAGACAAAATGTTGTATGGTACAAGAGTATAATGTTGTGAAAAGTATATAAAGCATCTACTAGATTACCTATCGTAGAATATTTAGCGTAAATTAAAAAGTATCCTTATGTATGTTCACCCCCGAATTTATTTCCGATTGCGAGTAATTATTGTAAGAATTAAGTCCCTTAATTGTTTCAACAAGATAACTTCTGTAAACTATCACACCAAGATAAACAGATTTTCATACTGTTCCAACACAGATTAACTTTAAAAATAATTGTTAGTGTTTTTGTGAAAAAAACACATTTACACAATCAGGATATCATTTCAGGATATTTCGTAATATTGGAGTTTGGAAGATAAATTTAATTTCTCGTTTCATCCCCAAAACGACCTTATAGGCCTCCATAAAATATGTATAATATATGTAGTCAATAGGCGAATCGAGGGGGGAATAACTGAAAAACGTGACAATACTAATTAATAATCACTACTTTTATTTAGTTCTACCTTTCTACAACGATGTATTAGAGCTAAATGCCCTGAAATTTAGATCACAGCATCATTAGATATAGATATATGTAGTTGGCATATACATATATACCAACAATCTTTGGTGACTAGATCTGTCGGTGTGTCGGTCTTCCTTAACTTTATTTCGGTCATTTTGGGAGTATTTCGACGACCTTGGAAGGGCCTCTGATTTTGAGTAAAAGTTTCTTGCTTTCGTTGTCCGATCTAATAGAATTTCGGTGGACTACTTTTTTTTATTTATGTCTGTTTTTTTTTGTTTATGAAGTTTATGTCTTGTCTCATCCTATTCTCTTCATGTTTGTTTGCTGCGTCTTTGCGAATTCGTGTTACATCTATTATATCTTCTTTTGTGGTATCATGGCTATATGTGCTAGTTTTCAGGTGAAACCTCAGGAAAAGTTCTGCAGGCATGTATTATGTGATGTGATGTCTTGTGCTATTTATCTCGTTTCAAGATTTTCGTTTCGTTTCGAGACTTTCTTTTTCTTGACCTCTTTTGTGTTACATTGTTGCGGTAATGGGTCTTACTACTGCTGCTTGAAGAGAAAGATGAAGTAGAGCTGCAGATGACGACGACGACGTGGATTGATGTCGTCTTGTTTTTTTCTTTTGTTTGGGCATTTTTCTTTTTGCACTGTACACTGCTACTCTGTTCAACCACTTCTGACGTAGTCAGTAGGCGATTCGAGGGGGGAATAACTGACAAACATGACAATAATAATTAATAATCACTACTTTTATTTTGTTCGACCTTTCTACAACGCTTTCTTAGAACTAAATGCTACGACCTTTCTAAAACTAATAACAAAGTCTTATCGGTTTGATTGGAGTCTACAATACAGGGTGATCGCGTCCGTCCGCATATGTATAGCGAAAACATAGCGGATAACAATACAAATTCAACACACATTCTCGAAGTGTATATTATTAGTTCTTCGGAATGTTTCTGTTGACGAATTGGCGGGGGTTTGTAGCAATAACCCACCTCATTGTTTTATTTCAGAGGCATGAAAAATAACATATATTTATTTAATGAATAATTCTGAATAAGAAATATATGTACGTTTCTTTATTATTTGAAGTTCATATAAATTAATAATAATAGTAAAAAAATCGCGTGGAATTTTAATGCGTATCTTGTGTCGTTTGAGAATTATCTGTTTGTATCCGTCCGTATCCAAAAAAGTGTATCCGTCCCATTTAGTCAGTTAAGGCGTTGAGGCAACTTAATCCATTTAACGTGTTCTCGAGTTATTGGTCAAATAAAAAAAGTTAACAGTCCGACAGACAGAGAGACATATTGACAGACATATAGAAAATTATTTTTCAATTAAACTTCGAAACAAAGAGTGACCGCAAAAACAAGCCATTTTTCGCCTGTTTGGCAGCCCTCGAAATCCAACTTCAAATGTATGCTAAATGATAGTTTATAATGAGACTTTAATCTCCTGAAAATTTCAGATTGAGGCTGCATTCGGTTCTCGAGATATCGAGGGTCAAAGTTGTCAATTTTACATGAGCCCGAAATCCAATATTACTTAGCTTATATCGATCCATTTTTTCTTAAGATTTATTAAGCATTTGGGAATTAATATTTCTTTATTTTTTAAACGTAAATTCATTTTAAATATCATCTTTTAGTCTTCAGAAATTATTTAAAAACCTTTAAAAGTATAAACAATTCGATACTGATTTGCGATATTTCGGCTATGAGTAGTGTAATACAAACCATATTAGACTTTTCAACTTTTTAAACTTCTTCTACATTGACTTACACTGAATAACCTTCAGAAAATGATAGTAATGCGAAAAATTCCGCAAGCGATTTTCTGAATACCCCTTTCTGACAATGGACTCGTAATCAGGAAATAAATATGGTTGCCATTATTAGAATTTATGTTGAACCTTATTAATTATATTGATTTATCAACCTATGAAATGTTTGAATAATGTAAGGAGGAAGGGAAGAATTTGTAATTGTTTAAGTTTAAAAAAATTATTGCTGTATGTAATAAATCGCAAACGATAACTTGTTGTCTCAAAAGAATCATTATCTCCTGAATGTAATGAATTGTGAACCCATGCAAAATTGACAACTTTGACTATCGCTATCTCAAGAACCAAATGCTGCCTCAATTTAAAATTTTCAGGAGATGAAAGTCTCATCATAAACTATTATTTAGCATAGATTTGAAGTTAGATTTCAAGGGCTGCCAAACAGGCGAAACTTGCGGTCACTCTTTCGGTGTTTCAATACGTTTTAGAAGTAATTTAAGCAAGAAAATATTTAGAAACACTTTTTGGCGATATTTCCACTCCACTACTTGGATGTGGAGTAATTACATTATGATATTAATAATGTATATATATATATATATATATATTTAATAACGTAAACGAAAAAACTGAATTAAATTAGTATAATTACAAAAAATACAGTTAAACCATTAAGGTATAAACGGTCCGACCGCCAGTTATGTCTATAACTTTTTATATCTCCTAAAGTAAGTGGCAAGAAGCGGGAGCAAGTAGAGCCGGAATGCGGAAGAGAAAAATTGGAAGAGTTGTCGGAACAGAGTGCATAGGCCACGAAAAACTCTCGACTAACGTTACTAAGTGAGCTGTCATGATACGGAGCCGAGATCAACAGTTTATTCCCTTTAACCGTTCAGGGAGAAGCTCCAGTCAGAGGATAGACGGACGGAAACGAGTTTTACGTTTGTGCTTTGGAATTTGCGTATCATACTATTGAAATTTCGGTGTCATACAAACGTCAATTTTAATGTCATACAAAATAAAAATATGTAGGTACGCACTATATGAGGATCTCTTTTTGGGACCTTTAACCCATTTCTTAGAAAAAAAAGTTTTCAATGGAAGTTTATTTATGAAACAAATACTGCAATCTCATACCCATAACATACAACGAAATGTCGGAATATGCGTACATTGTTTAAGATATTGATAAATACAAAAATAAGGGGAGCTTATAGCGTAGAATATAAAATAATGATTACAATGACTTTTTTTTATACTTTTTTATATTTATAGAGGCAAATAGGTAGCGAAAGGAGTTTACCCATAATTAAATAACTACAATATCTGCAAGCAGGTAATTTACTCTACATTTCAAACGCTTCAACGTTCGTGCGTATGCGTTATTCTTAAGGTGCGTGAAAATCGCAGCACACTACCGCGTAAAGGTGGATTTATATTATCCGGTCAGACACGGTGCGGGAACGTAGCATTAACGTTCCGACAATGAAGGGAGACGTTTATATTATCAGTATTTTATATTATCAGTACTATTTATATCTCTCGTATTCAGATATATAGATATTTTGCAAGAACACAGTGAACTCTCGTTAAGAAATAATAGACGCGTATTCTGGCAGACAAACATTCTTCTCAACAATGACGGACGGTATGTGTATGACACGCAACGTGCCTGAACGGAACCGATTCGCTAAATATAAATACTTCTATAAGAAATACATATAAGAATGTTTGCCTTGCTGAACGAGTAACGTTTCCGCACCGTGTCTGACAGGATAATATAAATCCACCTTAAAGCGTTCGCGAACGTTCACACACAATTTACACACAAGTTCACAAACAATTTTAAAAATGCAGTTTGTTGCAGGTAATTGTTGAAATGTTTAACATTCGCGAATGTTTTGGGCGGTATTGAACTGCGATCTGGATGCACTTTTAACCCTACGTTAAGCTTTGATTTTCTAGGAAGCGGCACCGTCATAGCGGTTTATATTGTGACATTTGTAAAAGTGACATTTGTGACAGCTGACATTTATTAAGTTTTATAGATTACATACTTAGTTTATTTAGTGTATACACACTAGTTATTAGTAAATAATTGTATGGAATGACATATTGAATATTCTGGATGTCAAAAGAATTTTCTAGAAATGTAGAAACTATAAATACTGGTTTGTTGCTAGGATAGAGTTAGTTATGTTTTGAATGCTACATGGTTAAGACCCACGAGTTGTAAAGTGTTTAGAAGTGAAGAAGTAAATCATTTAGAGAGAAATACGTAACATTTTGGTGACAGCGCGCGGTGGGATCATCGAGCCCATGGTCTTCACCCGTTGTTTTAGTTACGAAGAAAGATGGCACAACAAGATTCTGTGTGGACTATCGCAAGCTGAACAATGTGACTAGGAAAGACAGTTATCCTCTACCTCGAATCGACGACACCCTGAATACACTTTCAGAGTCAAAATGGTTTTCAATGTTGGACTTAAAGAGTGGCATTGGCAAGTTGAACTTCATCCAGATGATAAAGAGAAAACAGCATTCTCTGCTGGTACCGGACTTTATCAGTTTAAAGTTATGCCATTTGGTCTTTGCAATGCACCGGTCACTTTTGAAAGACTGATGGAGTTAGTACTCAGAGGAATGACGTGGAAAACTTGTTTGGTATACCTTGATGACGTCATTGTAATGGGGAAATCATTTGAAGAACATCTTAAAAATTTGGAGGATATCTTCGGTCGATTCAGAAATGCCAACCTACAACTGAATCCAAAGAAATGTTCCCTGTTTCAAAAACAAGTAGAATTTCTAGGACACATAGTGTTCGATACTGAACCCTAAACGGGACGCCTATGCGCGAAGCCTTCTACTTCCACGTCTATGCCTTGTTTATATACCTTTGACATTTTAACCTGATTGGTCTGGGGTGGCTGGTGAAACCGGTGGTCTTTCCTGTTAGTAAAACATTAAGCATTTCCTGTACCTTGTATGCTGTTATTAACAAATAAACCCGCCAAAAGTCCAGTAACATTTTTTCCCTTAAAAAGACCAAAAGATAAACATTCAAGAAGAGTTCTTCCCCCACCAAAAGGTAAACATCAAGTAAGGAGTTTTCTTGGACTGTGTACCTACTACAGGAAATTTGTAAAGGACTTCGGGAAAAATTGCCAAGCCACTACATCGGCTCACTGAAAATAATGTTACCTTCGATTGGACTCCAGACTGCCAGCAAGCTTTCACAGAACTGAAGAAGCGCCTAACTACAGCACCAATTTTGGCATACCCTAAACAAGATGGAATGTTTATTTTGGATTGTGATGCCTCTCAACACGGAATTGGATCAGTCTTATCCCAGGTTCAAGACAAAGAAGAAAAGGTAATCGCCTATTTCAGCAAGACACTAGGCAAGGCTGAAAGAAATTACTGTGTTACGAGGAAAGAATTACTGGCCATCATCAAATCGCTGGAGAATTTTCATAGTTACCTTTATGTAAGACACTTTTTAATTACGACAGATCATAACGCCCTGCAGTGGATTATGAATTTTAAGAACCCAGAAGGACAAGTTGCTAGATGGATGGAGAGACTACAACAGTATAACTTCAAAATAATGCACCAGAGTGGAAAAACACATGGTAATGCAGACACATTATCGAGAAGACCGTGTTTAGAACACAAATGTCGCTACTGCCAGAAGATCGAGACTAAAGAATCCTCATATGAGACCGGCAATGAACTGTTAATGGCAACAACAATACAGGTTGAAGATGAATGGTCCTCGGAGGAATTAAAGAAGAGCCAGAAGAAAGACAGTGACCTCAAATTAATCCGGAACTGGGTAAAAAATGGAGTTCGACCAACTTGGCAGGATGTTTCCAGATATGGTACGACTATAAAGGGATACTGGGCTCAATGGAGTTCCCTTTGTCTTCGCGATGGCCTACTGCATCGGAAGTGGGAGAGCCCCGATGGAGTATCCGCAGTCTACCAATTGGTCTTGCCTAAAGCAAGAATCCACCAAGTGCTAGAAGAGCTTCACAGCAGCCCATCCGGAGGACATTTTGGAGTAACCAGGACTTTGGCTCGAGTAAGGGACCGATTTTATTGGGTAAACTGTCGCCGAGACGTCGAAGAATGGTGCAAGAGATGTGATCTGTGCTCTGCCAAAAAGGGACCAAAAACAAGAAGCCGTGGTAAAATGGTGCAGTACTTATCCGGAGCACCTTTCGAGAGAGTAGCAGTGGACATTCTTGGACCATTACCTGTAACCTACCGTGGAAACAAGTACTTGATGGTGGTAATGGATTATTTCTCGAAATGGCCCGAAGCAGTACCTCTCCCAAATCAAGAAGCAGAAACTGTAGCCGAAGCGTTCATCGAGAATGTCGTAGCTAGACATGGAGTGCCCCTCGAACTGCATTCCGATCAAGGAAGAAATTTCGAATCAGAGCTGTGGCAAGAAGTGATGAAAACAATGGGCATCAAGAAAACCCGAACAACTGCGCTTCATCCCCAGTCGAATGGCATGGTTGAACGCCATAACAGAACCATATGCCACTACCTGTCTAAATTCGTATCTGAGAATCAAAGGGACTGGGACAAATTGGTGCCTCTGTTCTTGCTGTCGTATCGAAGTTCCCAGCATGAGTCGACTACCTCCACTCCGTCTATGCTGACCTCTGGAAGAGAAATTAAGTTGCCTACTGATCTCATACTTGGCCATCCAGTAGAAGAAAATCAGGAACGATCTTTGCCAGAATTTGTGGAGGACTTGCGAGAGAGAATGGACCGGATCCACCGATTTGCCAGGGAGAAGCTGAAAATTCACAGCGACAAAATGAAGCAGCGTCTCGACACTACATCAACAGAGACTGCATTTAAGCCTGGTGATGCAGTATGGTTGTACGCCCCAAAAAGGACGAAAGGAAAAAGTCCAAAGTTTCAGAGCAACTGGGAAGGCCCGTACACCATAATAAAGAAAATCAACGACCTGGTCTACCGCATCCAGCTGTCTCCAAGAAGCAAGCCGAAGGTGGTCTATCTGGAAAGGCTCGCAAAGTACACAGGACATAATCCACCCGATTGGTTTGTCGTCGAAGAACCACCGCCTAGGACTGAAGACAGTGTTATTCGGGACAAATAACTTTGAAGAGGGGAGCAATGTGACATTTGTAAAAGTGACATTTGTGACAGCTGACATTTATTAAGTTTTATAGTTTACATACTTAGTTTATTTAGTTTATACACACTAGTTATTAGCAAAGAATTGTATGGAATGACATATTGAATATTCTGGATGTCAAAAGAATTTTCTAGAAATGTAGAAACTATAAATACTGGTGTTGTTTCTAGGATAGAGTTAGTTATGTTTTGAATGTTACATGGTTAAGACCCACGAGTTGTAAAGTGTTTAGAAGTGAAGAAATAAATTATTTAGAGAGAAATACGTAACAATATTGTTAAGGAAACGGCGAGGGCCTCAACGTAATATTACGGCGCCATCATATTTAAATCGGTAGCTAGTATGGTGGAAAACGTCGTGAATCGTAGCGGTGCACTGAGAACTGAAGCAACATTATTTTTTAGATGATTAGATTTATAGATCAAATAGCGACAAATCAATATCTGGTATGCGCCCTCTCCGGCTCCTTCCTTAAAAATATCAGATGCACTTTTTCCTGGAGTATTTTCTTCCGATTATTCGTTTTCTAGTACAACTAACAGTGCGACGCGACGTCGAGATTGTCTATGTTACTTTTCTTCAACGTAAAGGGGTATGGATGCGCAAACTTTAACAATTTTTTTCACCGTCAAAAACATATATTTGTTCACTACTATACGACGTCACTTAACATTAAGTAACGGCCATTACATGACCATATAGCCACCATATATAAACCAAAGCTTTAGGCGCGGCGACTTTAGTAACACTATTAGCTCGGTCGCACACTGGAAACAGAAACGTGCGGATTAATCAGATGCGCGAAAATACGAGTATATGCATATATACGCACGGATTAAGCTCTCAGTACCGTCAGAGCTTGTATTTACATTAGTAGGTTGGACTCATTATTATCATTAATGCGTTTTGGTGCGGTAATGGACATTCGCACATTCGCACCTTTCTGCATCCAGTGTAAGACCGGATTGGTTTATTTTTTTAACGGTACATTTAATTAAATAAAAAACCACCCTATATATGAAATGAATGAGATCCCAGTATGACGTAAGAGCCAAATTTTCAAAAAAATGAAATGATGAATATATGTGAATGAAGAATGATATAATAATGCTAAATTTTATAAAAAAAATGGAAAAACATTGTTTTTCAAAAGAAAGTTTTAGGATAAAATAAGGGGGAAATGTATAATAATTTCAGTGTACAAAGTCTGTTTGACTTATTGCACACACTGTACATATTTTAATTAAATGTTCTTTGGAGGTACACTTTTGACGTTTTTTACAATATTTTCGAGTAGATTTATCACTTTTTTTTCGCATAATGAAACACCTCTGCTTGACTTTGGAGCAATTTTTTGTAAAAATGGTATCATCAGGTAGACTAGAACTATCCTCTCAATAAAAAAAACATATTCCATCCGAATTCAGGCGCACGAGCTACAATTGTATATTAAGTGTCATATTTGTAACTGTAATCATATATTTGTTTGGTCGAGATGCGAAGCACGTCCATTGCAAATGTTTGCTAACTTCACAATGTTTGCAAACATTTTATGCGTTTTGTGGATGTTCACCTTAAGAAGTCTAACTAAGTGCTAGATGGAAAATTTCTATGAGGAAGAGGATTGAGTTTAAGTGATACGATTAGCATATTACACTGGAGTGATGTGTTAAAGAAACAACTTTCTTCAAAACAATATTTTTTATATGGTGACCATGATGTGTTAACATCTACGCTCGATTAGACTGAAATTTTGAACGCATTTTAAACCAATTTGTGGGTATTGTCTGAACTGCAATAATATTGTAATGGATGAATAGTTAATTCATTCATAACAAAAGCAAGAGCTTTTATTAGAAAAATTTGAAAAAGTTGATCTTATTTTTAAACAGTCGCCAAATACTATAGTCATTAGGTGCTCAAAAAGGCTGTTTTGAAACAAAATGTGGGATAGTTATAATTTTTGGCTATTTTAACTCTTTTTTTTTTCGTTTTTTGGGGTGCTAATTACGAATCTGAAGTTTGCCAAATATTTTTCCTGGATTTTTAGTTGTAGACGAAATATATGCAACAATTTGACTTTTTTTGGGTTTTTTTGCTTCTAACTCAAAAACTACCACCTTTCGGGAAAATATCACCATATTAACACAAAATAAACTAGACATAATGTCCTATAAAATGAAACTTTTTACTTTTAAAAAATGTTTCACTAGCGCACCATTTACGAGCAAACGCAGATTAGTGACATAGTGACATATTTCGTCCTTCAAGTTAGATGTACCTTTTAGGGTGCAGACACATTACACAAAATCGTTTGTTACTCTAAATGACTACAAGAACCACGAGAACAATTCAGTAGCATATAGGCATTTTCTTTTCATGATTTATATTGAAAGAAGGTTGAAGAAAATAAGTCAATTTGTATTAATGCATACATTTTTAAATAGATAATCTTGTACCTAAGTTGGTCAATTCAACGATGGGGACCATTTCCTTGTAATATTGTAAACCTACTAGTGGTGCCTCGTGCTAAAATTATGTGGGGGTTGCAAATAGACACTGTTAAGGCTCTTAAAAATGTGATGTTTAAATTGGTTTGTTACTTTGTTCGTATATCCGATAATAAAGATCGAGTACAGAATCTCTGCTCTGATCTGCTGTTCTATGTACTTTGGACCTAATTCATTTTTATTTACAATGAAAGTACACAAGAGATACTATTGTTGTAGGCGAACGGACTGAAATTATAAATAGTCGCACTTGGAATGCAATCTGTTAGAAAAGAAAACATTCGCTATTGCACAGGCATGTATATGTAAAACGTAGGTTACTTTCTAGTATGCATCTTCGATAAGATTGCACAAACCTGCAAACTTTAGCATCAACCGCCACTGATGGCTACCCAATATCCACCTCAGATACTCCATCATCACTGAATAACGCGCGGTCCAAATGTTATGCCGAATCTTCATTTAACATGACTACCAACATGCCTCGCTTCCTCAAATCGAAACAATTGCCCACCAACATTCCCTAAGAAAGTGTCATCAAATCCAACATTGGCCTGACTGTGCAATCAGACCTGTAGACCGGGAATGTGAAAGAAAAAACAGTGAGCTCCAATCCGTCACAACTATGCAACCCCCTGCACCTGATTCCATCTTACACAAAATATCCCGCAATGGGTGCACTGGAAAGGCTACGACTATTTTGGACAATCCTTTGTCTTCGTTGTTGGGACACCTGCTTATAATATGAAGATGCGAGTTATCGATACTAATGAGGATCATGATGAGTCTGACGAAGCCTGATTAAAATTAAACTTCTTGTGCCTGTCACAGTGCTTACTTTTTCATTTATTGCCTACAAGATATGGACTTTTCTTACAAGTTTTTATTGAAAGGTATGTACTAAAATCATTTATGATTTTATGATATACCGCTTAATTGTCAACACATACATATTTAGTGTAACTATAACGGAACTGCCCTCGTTTGGGGACAGTGGGCATAAGACAGTGCAATATATTTTATGTTTGTTTCAGGGTGGATAATAATAATTGTCAATGGATTCAGAATCATTTGAACATATAAGTCCTCTAACATGTTATAGGACAACATAGGACACTGGACGCTGCTGTAGAGAAAATTGCGACCAGTTGTTATTATCAAAACTTGGATGTTGTCATAATTCCTCCAGATGTCGATTCGTTATCAGACTGATAACGAAGATATTGACGAGGACGATTTACAGGCCTCTTCTCTACCAAGAGATGTTCCAGGCGAAATTGAATTACATTACTATAGTAATGAAGAAAACAATATTCCTCTGGCTGAGCTGGCATGCGCAAATACAAAAACCACTTCCAAATACAGAAACAAGATGGACTACTGTTGTTATCGGTATAAGTATGCCACAAACTGATGAATACGTACAACGCCTACATACAATACGCGAACAAGTGCAGAATGACACCCCTGTAGAAACATTTGAACGGTTATTTGACCAAAATATTTTGACATACATTGTTGAACAAACCAATCTGTACGCATCTCAGAACAACAATCACAATTTTGCATATTTTTTTCCAAAAACTAACCTACTTCGATCTTAAATTTTCTTTTTTTCTTTTTATTTAATGACTTCTATACGAAATAAGAAAAATTTCGCATTTTTTTACAAAAAAATTGTTGTAGGATCAAATGGGTTAACTAATTGAATCACTTTCATTCGTTAGTCAATAATGTTTTGTCGTGAAATTGGCTATAGATGTCAAAAAAGATATTTACATAAGTTTCTCTGATCATAATAAAGCTTTTAAGTGTTCTAAAAAAAAACAAATATAACACTATTACAGTGAAGGCAGATGCATCATAATACCATCAATACAAAGCAAGTTCATACCAAAATGTAATACATAAAAAAATTCTCAAAGAACTAAATACAAAAATAACCAACGGACAGTACAATTGTACCATAAAATATATTCCAAACCGTATATACGAGTACATAGGAGAAATAAAATACAAAATTTGTTAATTAATAATTTGAAATCTTAAATTATTTTAATATCAGGAGAAACAAGGTAAAATGCAATTATTTCGGATAGTAGTATCAGTCCTTCAGTTATATAATACTTAGAAAAAGAAATCTCTCAAAATCCCAAAAAAAAAATTCGGTATTTTTAAATTTCTTTGTAATCAAGGTAGAACAGCGAAATATAAGCCTATTTTAGTAGAAGCCTATTTAGTAAAAGTAGCGTTTTACACGCAAAATTTAAAATAAATAGGTACTTCCTATTTTCAGATTCGGTTTTCATATTCAAATAAACTCTTCTTTATATTGTCTATTAGGCACTAAGAATTTAGACAAATAAGATCTAATTATAAAGCTATTCCATCAGTTGTCTGTAATTAATGGTACTTATTTAATTAATGAGGAAAAACCAAATATAGTTCCTGAAAATACAAAACTAAGGAAAACATATTATCTAAACTGCAAAATATTTAGAATAAATATGTATATTTTGTTTCCAAATAGTTTTATATAGGGAGAAAGTGTATTTCCTCCAACGAAAAAAGTATATAAATATTAGTTTATATTTTCTTTAAGAAACTAAAGATTTCTTTAACAGCCGAATTTACGAACAAAAATATGAAAGATAAAATAATCACAGTTCGCCAAAGGTAAACATGATTAACTTTTAAAAGTAGAAAAAAAAGGAAACTAGGCAAGAAAAGGAAATACAAATTGTTTTTCTATTCACTTCCGGAGTGTGACTAGATCTTCGGCATAAAAACAAAAAAACTACAATACAAAATATTAAAACTGATTTAGTCATATGTAAAGCTGGCTTATAGCAACGCGACACATAAAGCAACTCGCGTAGCACGTGATGAGACTTGCCTCAATTTGATTTGATTGCTGTAGTTCCGTGTCAGTAGGTGCTGTTGTACAACCTCCGCTATATGGAATACGGTGAACAGTGTGATATAATTTCATAATAAAATATGGCAAACGTATGAAAGGCTACTAATTAATTTCGTGTATTGCATTTATGATGCATACGCCTCTGTAGCGCGTCCCGTTTCTTCGATTCCTGTTCGTTAGCATTAATGTCAATAACGTGGTTAGTGCAACATATGCGATGAGCAAAGTGTAATATTTTGATGTGATTTCGGTGTAGTGTTTCGATCGTATTTTCTGGTTATACGATTAAGTTCTCGCCAATTCAGTTTGCTATCATCATAGTTATTCAACTTCTATCTTTCACTACTATGGATTCAATGAGGCGATATAAGATAGTAAACAAATGCTTTTAATAACTTTCAGTTTCTAAAATATTGTGATAACTTTTGTGTATTGAATGGCATATATTTGTGTTAGGTACATACATTTTCTATTTAATACCAAACTGCCGAATAGTAAAAATATAGGAAGTAACTCCCAAAATCATCTCCAATATGTTTTAACCTAGTGAAAGCGAAATTTCACCTCGTATTTATAGATGGCTTGCCTTTAGTGATGTGTAAATAGAGCAAAGTGCGTGTTAACTAACAACTGTCAATGGAATGTGCTGTTTATTTCCATAACAAACAATTTTAAAATATACACGATGAATACGTCATTTTTTACTTTTAAGTAGACCTAATGGGTGTTTATCTGTTAATTAGGATTGAATAAAAATATGGTTGAATGCGTGCTGAAAAAATGGATAGGTTTTTCTTATGGAGGATGCGTTAGATAAATATTTTCCGTAATATATTGAACTTTGATTACGTTTTTGAGTAGTTTACTGGTAATTAGTGTCGCAGGAATCGAATTAATAAACAGAGCGGTGGAATTAGAAGATATTTTCCGAGGGTCTGTTCGTACACATAAATGATGGTCTGTATCGTGCACAATATGGAAGGCGTTAAGTTTTCCACAAGTTTCCTAATATTAACGTGAAAAATTCGTGAAGATCCGCGTCAATATTTTCGGTAAAATTGTTATTTATAACTTTAGTATGTAAATAAGGTTAAGGTAAAATGTTAATTATTCATGTTATAAACTAAAAACAGCACTCACGGAATTTTCTATCTTATTCGTTCCGGAAAAACCGACTCTAATTAGTTGTGTATAATTTTTCTCCGAAGAGACATTCTGTTTGTCAGGTTTTCCTATGACTCAATGCCTTAAGTGATTTCCTTGCAATCAAACTTAAGAAAAAAAGTAATTTAAAGTAAAGAATACTATTTTTGAATATTATTCAATTCAGGAATTATTTTTCATCAAAATTAGACTAGAAAATGTTAGACAAATCCATGACTAAAATGTTTCACGTGATATTTCATCTACAGAATGAGCGTGGGCATTTTGAATTAAAGGGTATAGCAGTATAAGCATAAGTTAATTCCCCCCACACATTGTGTGGGGGGAATTAACTTATTCAAGCTTATGTCTTGAAAACTAATTAACAGATTTTTTTTTAATTTGGGGAATATCAAAAAAAAATCCAAGATGGACGACTTCCAGTTTTTGGGGAAAAGAGAGGAAAAGCGGGGGTTGGAGGGGGGGCCGGGGTTTTTGGGGGGGGGGGGGAAAGCAAAAGGGGGGGAAAAAAAACCGGGGGGGGGTTTTTGGGGGGGGGGGAGAAAGGGTGGGGCATTTTATTGAAGATAAAATTCATTCATCATAGCTTTTTACCTGTTTTTTTTTTAAGGAAATCTCATTTAGTTCAAATGAAACATCTAGTGGGCCATCCCTGTTTTCAATTGTTCATTTAATAAGGATTTAAACTATGTACTACTGTCGTTATTACCCTTGAAGTAAATGTAGAAAATTTAAAGAAATTTCAGGAGAAAAAAGAAAAAATAATTCCACCACCAAAACGAAGTTTGATACTTGGGTTGCATATACTCTGACGCGTAGAATCCAAATATGTAGACGCGTAGAATCCAAAGTCGACAATCTTGGATTTTTTCGTCACTTGGTTGGAAATGAATTCTAGTATAAACGCCCCAATTTTCAAAAAGATATGTTAATTAGTTTTCAAAATATAAGCTTGGCCCAACCTCCCGACCCACCCGGTAGATCCTGTCGAAATTCGTACCACAAGTTGTTAATGACATGAGATGAAATTTACCAAAATATTATGTTTGAGAAACAATTCTTTGGGAGTTATAGGGGTAACATAAATATGTTTTCTTTAGAACGGATCAACCGATTTCTATGAAAAAAAAGTTGTGTTACAGGCTTTAATGGAACCAACCTAAATAAAAATTATCAACTCAATATGTGTTGAAAAAAAAAATTAATTCCTTTTAGAAAAAAAATAAATAAATAAAAATTATAGGCTGTGCTTGAGGCGAGGCATACGGTGGGTATGCCTCAAGCATACTCTCAAGATACATTTACTCTCAAATAGCTATTTATATACGAAGTATAGACCTTCTAAACTGAATGTGAAGAGATATATTTTTAATTCCTTTTTATTTTTTTCATTCAAATCAATATAGGAGATTAAAATTAGCCTGCATACAAAACTCATAATATTTGTAATATAATTTTCTATAAATAATGCTCATTGAGCCAGACGATGTGAAAAAATTGTCTGTTTTAATAAACCTAGCTGAAATAAATCACATACACTGTCGGAAACTAACATTACCAATCTCGTAAATCATTTTTAACGGCACAGTGGATCGCATAAATAGCTAACTAACGTATTCGATGCAATGCAAAATACCCTAATTGGGTCACTGTAACTTGTTGGTCGTTGTTAGCTGTTGGGTCGCTGTTGCCGGCTCTTCAAAATTTTCTTAAGTATAGTAATATACATAAAGTTGTTTTAATTTGTAATTATTTTTTCCAGCAATTTTAAACGCCTTATTTTAATGCTAACTAATAAATTTATATCTATGTATTTTTTTTTTAATTTCCAAACTAGATTTCTAAGAACGTCACGGACTAATAGTTTACTGAAGTATGAAGTAACATTTGTATAGTGAGCTTAGCAATTTTAGAAAATATATCTGACAACCTTGCTTTTTTTTATGTCTTCACATTCACATTAGAAATAGTATACATAGTATGTACTTTTGAGCCGTACTGTATGTATGTACTATATACATACCGTGCGGTTCAAAAATGTCACCCCCGCCCCCTTTCTACGAAGATATTGACGCCACGCAAAAACCAGTTGAAATCGTTCTACTTTTACTACTTTCTGACATAAAAGTGACATACCATATTTGATCTATCACATAGAGGGCGCTGTTATCGCAATTTTTTTCAAATAGGGAAGGGGTCTTGTGACACCTCGTTTGAAAGATATATTTCAAATTGCTCTTCAACATAGCCCTATTTTTTAAAATCTGTCAGCGGTTCTCAACTAAAACGCAATTTTTGTTTTGAAATTTTAATATCCTATTTTATAAAAACAAATTTTTCGTGAACCGAAAAGTATCTTTTTATGAGAAAACAAAAAGACTTATACCCACCTAAAAACTTCCATCAAGTTTTTTAATTATCTCTAAAATGGTTCGCGTTCACCTCTGGAAAAAAATTAAGTTGTTTTAATATAAGCTGAAGTATGCCGTAATTTACATGCAGCAGAAAGAATTGTCCGCTTTCCTGATAATCTCATTTGTTATTATTGCTAATCTCTATGGATGGATCAGTAGCTATGGGCAGTTTCGATGACTGGCTCGATCACCCGACATGTCACCACGAGTTGCACCCTTTCTGTGGAGGTACGTTAAGTCAAAGTAGTTAAGTTATTTCAAACGAGGTGTCACAAAACCCTCGATCCTATTTTTAAAACATTGCGATGACCGCGCCCTCTATGTAGTGGATCAAGTGACGTGTGCCACCTTTGTGTTAGAAAGTAGTAAAAGTAGAATGATATCAACTTGTTTTTGCGCGGCGTCAATGTGTTGCTCTTTCAAAGTTAGGCAATACTTCGAAACGAAAAGCCAGTTTATGTACACGATGAATTAGGTATTTTATTTCAACTATTTTTTATTTTTCAGTCCTCGCTTTTTTTTTTTCCTCTTTTGGGAGCCGTCCTTGTCGCCGGATGCGGCCTTTGGGCTTTGTGCACCTCCCTCCTATCACACCACCCTTCCAGTCCGGGTCCCGGAGAGCTTGTATCTTCCCGCCGCTGGGTTGTATTTCTGGACAAATTTGGGGTGCCATATATGGCCTGCCCTTTCGGACTAAGCCCTCGCATCACACAGTATGTGGTGTGCTGTTTCCGTTCCTGTTGAGGCAATTTCGTTGTTCAGCCCCTTCTGTGTAGGTGTCCCTGGGGGGGGAATGTCCCTTTTGGGGGCCTACAACAGCCTTATCTGATCCTATCATTTTTAATACCACTTCCTCCCTGTTTTCGGAAGGAGTTATCATTTTGCCCCCCCACCCCTGCTTAGGGGGGGGCATGGGTGACATCCCTTTTTCTTAACGTAACAGTCCTCACTTGAAATTTTGTTGAATATGTCGAAAAAAATCCCCGAAAGTTACAGCCCTAAATATTAATTTTAAGTACTTTCCCAAAGCGTGAAAAAGATTTTCCATTTAAAATACACGTAAATCGATTTTTTTTTAAATTTCTTCGCATTTTATGCTATTACATTAGTCTTGGTCTCGATTTACTCAGAATAAAATACTCTACAAAAGCGAAAATGTAAGCAGCGAAAATGTAATTTGTACTGGTGAGTTGGTACGGGTCGCAGAAGTTAATTTTTACCCAAAATTCTCGTTTTTTTGCTGTTATCTTCGAAATTATTAATTTTACAAAAAAAATGTAAATGAAAAATTTGTTGAAAATTGAATTTACTACATAAGAGGTCCTATCGACCAAATTTCTGAGATTAATATTTCTTGAGATATTAGACTTTAACTTATGAGTAGTACAAAATTTTTGCGGTTCAAAATCGAAGCAAACGTTTGAAATTTTTGTACTACTACTCATAAGTTAAAGTCTAATATCTCAAGAAATATTAATCTCAGCAATTTAGTCTATAGGACTTTTTTTGTAGTAAATTAAATTTCCAACACTTTTTTTGATAAAATTAATAATTTTGGAGATAACAGCAAAAAAAAACGAGAATTTTGGGTAAAAATCAACTCCAGCGACCCCTACCAACTCACCAGTACAAGTTACATTTTCGCTGCAAAGGGCACTTTTGTAGAGCGTTTTATTTTGAGTAAATCGAGACCAAGACCAATGTAATAGCATAAAATGCGACTGAGTTATAGAAATAAAAAAAATCGATTTACGTGTATTTTAAATGGACAATCTTTTTACGCTTTGGGAAAGTACTTAAAATTAATATTAAGGGCTGTAACTTTCAGGGATTTTTTTTCCATGTTTAAGAAAATTTCAAGTGGACTGAAAAAATAAAAAATAGTTGAAAAAAAAAATCACCCTACGGTGAATATTTTTTGTATTCACATGTCTGGTTGTGGAGAAAAATTGACACGTCAAAACATTTTTTTTTTATTATGAAATATGGTTTTAGCACTTAAAAAATACATAGGAATAGTGGAGTCTGTGCTCAAGGAGAGAATATATATTTTCTTTAGACCTGTGATAATCTATTTATATTTTATGCTCAAAAAATGTCATTCTAGAATTAAAAATTGACGTGTTTCAGGATTTTACTCATAAATTGTAAATTACATAGATAATTAATTTATTCGTTACTTATGGACGTCACTGTAGATGGAATATAATAATAATAATAATAATTAATTTATTTACCAACAGTAAAGAAATTCTACATTATCAATTTCCATTAAAAATAAAGTATCGGTAAACAAATACAGAATCCCATTTAAGATCAGACCTTGATTATAGGTACATAATTGATATACTTATTAAAATTTACTACACAGATATAATCTAAAAATACACAAAACACCATACATTTAAAATAGTATTATAGAACAAATACGATAACTTAATAATTACAATACACTAAAAATATTTATTTCAGGACCGGGGAGTATGAAAACTATTAAAGTGACTGTTAAACATTAGTTATTATGTGCAATATTTATAGGGTTATAAAAATGAGGTCAGTATGTCCTATTACTATAAAAATATATATTATGTAAGTACAAATATAAGTGGTACAGTGGTACAGGTAAGTAATAACTTTAATATCACTATTTTTTTAGGAGTATTTTTTTAAATTATTATGTCATTTTCTTATACATTTTGCTTGTGTGGATTAGTATAAATATTCTTTGTTATTATTATTGTATCTTTATTTTGTTTTTTATTTTAATTTTTTTTAGTTAATTTTCAAGTCAATTAGCTCGTCTATATCTGACCTAGGTTTCTCTATCACCTATTTCTTATTTTTTTTTTTAATAAGTTTACGTTATTTAAAAATTTAAACTCTGTTGGTATTTTATTGTAAATTTTAGGACTTAAGTAGATAAGTGAGCGCTGTAGTATTGTTTTTTCAGCTTTAGGAACTTTTGATGTTACATTACACTTATACCAGGTATCATAATGATGGTCAATAGTTTCAAGTTCCTGTTAATTTTGTTGTTGTCTCACTAGCATGGAATAGCAATAGAGTTGTCTTATATCAAATAGTCTACTCTCTGTAAATAAGAGGTTAGTTGGATAATATAACTTTTTTGATATAATATTTTTGTTATATATTTTTGTATTATTTCTAGGCTTCGCATGTGGTTATTTGTAGCTCCTCCCCAGGCAATAATTCCATATGATATATGGGGTTCCACTAATGCATAATAATAGTATTTTTAGGTGTTCTATGGTAAGTATATTTGTTAAATATTTAAATTTATGAAGTAAGCTTGTAATTTTTTTTTACTATATTATTAATTTGAATGTCCCATTTTAAATGGGAGTCTAAATAAATACCTAAATATTTTAAATTTGTAACACTTGTAATTTGATTTTGTATATTATTTACCTTTACAATTAATGTTTCGAAACTTGGTAGTTTATTTTTGTAAGACGTGAAGGAAACAAAATAAATTTTGCTGAAATTTATAGTCAATAATTTATTATTAAACCATTTAATTATATGGTTAAAGTCACGTTCGGCCTTTAGCTTTACATTTTCCCAGGTGTCAGCCCTATAAAGTACTGTTGTGTCATCAGCAAAACTTATTATGTGTCCCTCTGTCTTTATTTTAAAGAGATCGTTTAAGAATATATTAAAAAGGATTGGTCCCAAAACTGTCCCTTGGGGTACTCCGTATTCTACTATCTTAAAATCACTAGAAGTGTCATTTATTTTAACACACTGTTTTCTGTTTGTTATGTAGCTATGTAATAGTTTATGTGAAGTACCCCTTATATCTATCCTCTCGCAAATCTCTAGAAGTTGGCAGTGACTAACTGTGTCAAAGGCTTTCTTCAAATCCACAAAAATACAAAGAGTAGGTATTCTGTTATCTAACGAATTATAGAGAGATTTAGTTAGTTCTAATATTGCATCTTGTGTGAATTTGTGCTCCCTAAAACCATATTGTCGACTTGAAATTATGTAATATCTATTTAAGAAGCTTCATATTCTATTTTTTGGGAATTTCTCGAAAATTTTTGATGGGCTCGAAAGAACTGAGATTGACCTATAATTAGACACATCCAGTTTGTCACCAGCTTTATACAAGGGTTTAATTACTGCCACTTTTAGTACCTCTGGAAAAACGCCACGTTGAAATGACCAATTTATTAAATATACTAGCGGTTTAGAAATTACACGTGCTACAAGTTTTAAAGTTTCGGATTTGATGTTATCGATTCCAGGTGATTTTTTGTTTTTTTAAGATATTTATTACTTCTATTATCTCTGTTTCGCTCGTATCCGATAAAAACATGGAATTGTTTAATGGAGTATTTTCATTTTTTTTCTGTTATATGTCTTTTTATTTTGTCCGCTAAGTTTTTGCCAATGTTTGTAAAAAAAATTATAAATTCATGGGAGATTTCATTAATATTAGATGTAATCTGCCCACTCGAGGTTAATATTTCGGTTATTACGTGTGATTTCGGTTTATTTCCTGTAATGTCTTTGACACAGTTCCACAATTGAGCTGAATTGTTTTCATTGTTTTTTATTTTTGTTTGATAATAATTTTTTTTGTAAGTTTAATTAGATCATTCAGTTTATTTCTGTATTTTTTGTATATAGCTTTATTTTCCTCTGATTTCATTGTATTTTCTTAAATAATTCATATTTTTTGTGGATGCTTTTTAATAAGCCCTATGTGATCCACTCTTTTTTCCTTGGGTTATTTTTTATTTTTACTTTGGATGTACATGCACCAATATGTGCTTATTAAAAATAATATCACTGCATGTAAAAATATCATCCCAATTTTCATTTTGTACGTTTACTTTAAATTTTTCCTTACGTTACGAACAGAATGTTATGGAACAAATAAGTTCCGCCGTTTACAAGACCCAGTTTGATATCTTCGTAGAATAGAATTTTTTGTGCTTCTATTTTATGATAGCTCGGAATTTTCAGGTCATATTCCTAACATTTGTGTGTAAATTTGAGACACATGTACGACATCACAGAGTCTGCAAATATAATGATTTTTTGCTAATAGGGTGGGGATTGAGGGGGCTGAAAGGGATAACTATTCAAAATAGGATTAATAAAATATTAAACATAAATTTTAGTAATTACACACTGAACAAAGCTTTAAAAAAATCCTTAATTCTTCTTATGGCCTGGATGAGTGTAATGAAAATAAAACATTAGTTAATTTGTTATCCCACGGCTAAGGTGTGAAAGGGGTGAATTTTTTAATGTGAATTAAGAAAGATGTTCATGTGACGTGTCGTTTTATAGATTTTTGAGGTAGAAGGTATGAAGTATAACATTATAAGACTCTACTCTCATTTTGCCACTATGTACATTTCCAATACAATAAATATGACAGATAATAAATGTGACATGGGTCATAAAGGTCATATAGTTAACACAATTATAAGTTCATATGGGTCGTTAACATCATATTAGCCATAATTACCAAATATGTTATAGAACTCAAGCAAGTCATATAGACCATAAAGACCTCAAAGACCACAAATGTCATAAAGCCCATAATGGTTATATCCAAACCTCATACTTTTAAAAATATAAAATAATGTTTTTAAAGACTTTAAAATCTAAATAATATGTATGTGGAAGTATTGATTCCTTAGGTAGTGTTTTTTTAGTAGTTACAGAATGAACAGAATTATAAAATTCATACGATCCTTCTATCTTTCCCCTCCCGGGCGCACAGGAACAGGTAATAAATATAATATTAGAAATATTAAAATTTTGTAAAAACGTATATGTGTCGCCAAGCATACATTTTTATTTGGCTCAAGGTGTTATTTGCTGTACCATGGAGGGAAGGGATCGTATTTAAATGTGAATTAAAAAAATATTTATGTGACGTGTCGTTTTATAAGGTTTTGAGGAAGGAAAATTTAAATATCACATTATTAAGTACTATCATTTTTACCATATCCATTTCCAAAACATGTCATATATGCCATAATAGTCATATACGACTTAAAGGCCATGAAGGTAATAAATTCCCTAAAGGCGATAAAGCGATATAGGTCAAAATTGTCATAAGTGTCATAAAGGCCATAAAGGTCATATTCAAATATCACACTTCGAATACAAGCTAATCTCTTTAGTGCTTTATTCTAATTAAATGTGAAAAAAAATAGATATGGAAGTAGTAAGTCCTTAGGCAGCGGTTTTTTCTCTGATCTTTCTGGAATATCTTTTACTTGTTATTTTTATTAAATTGGTACAGTGTTTTTACTTGATTAGGAAAATGCAATAGCGTTAGCATGCCGACATTTGCAATAGGGGTCCAATGGGGTGCAACTCTTCTTTACGTTGAAAGTTAAGAAAAAACTTTTTTTAACTTCCATTGGATCATCGACTATTATTCCTGTGAAGAACAGTTTTGTTTTAGCCAGTGAGCTATATTTTTATACGTTGAACACAGTAAAAGGGGAGATATCAAAGTCTAACGTTAAAAACCCTCCGATCGTCGTCAATAAACCACCTGACGCCATAAATTAGGATCGTTCCGCCATCCCACAAACATCGCGTTTTTTCCTCCGCCCCACGATGCCCCGGGTGCGAGCCAGGCAGCCATCTTAAGCCGTATTTTATAATGTGCTAGATTACGTTTAATTTATATCAATTCCGTAAATTATTTCGTATAAATCACGGGCGGGACACCTTAGGATTGATAAGGCTGGAACGGCGGATGATCCGTCCAGAGGGAGAGCGAGAGAGACAGAGAGAGAAAGAGACGGGATTTGATCCGGCCACACGCGCGATATATTCTAGATTAATTAAAGCTACATCACACTATCAACGCGAAGATCTATGCCGTCGTAATAACTTTATAATTTAGTACAGTTTAGGCAAAGTCGGCCTGGCGTCGTCGGCATCGTCTCTCCCCGCCGAAAACGCTCCCACCCCTTCCACAGCCACCTACGGCCCTTTCTTCGAGACCGAATTAGGAACGGTACTCGGTCCTGGGCCCGTTTGCGCTGCCTCATACATAATAGATCGCTTATATTTTACTCCAGACTTACCTTAAGGTGTTATCTTCGGTTCGAAGATAACACCGAGATCAAGAAGGTTAAGCAACATTAACTGTTTATTGCAATTTAGCGCGCTAATTTATTGTTTAACTTCGAGAGACGGGGTCGGAGCAAGAAAAGTCCTTACAGGGGACGGTCCGAGTGTTGGGGTTTTTCTCTTGTAGGGTGGCTCGGTTAATTTCGTCAACTTTGGCAAAGCATCATCGTTAATTAGTGTACTTTCATTTGCTGACGAAAGTTTACAAAGCATGTATAAAAGTAGTAAAGCAGGGTAATCTACATACTTATTTCGCAATTAAAATTCTGAAAATACGGCGGCAATATAAAGTCGATGTGTTCTATTTTATTAAAATATATTGAAAGATCAGGACTTAAGTGGTTCTACTATTCGGTGTAAGACTTCCAGACTTAAATGGAAAACCCTGTATATTATTGTAGATTTGAATTCTACGGGGTATTACAAGGACATTTCGCATATAACATCAAGTTATATGTTCATAACTTATACAATAAGTAACAAATTTTGTAAGATAACAAGTTATAGATCTTGAAAATTGACGATATTTTATAAATGATCATTCATTTTGCAACGTGTTTTTGTAAATTCGTAGAATACACTTTATTTTACTCAAACTCGTACCTCCATTCTTAACTTTTAAAACTGGGTGTGTAAAAAAATATATGTAAAATTTGCAAATGAGTGCAAACACTATTTTGTCCATATTCCATTCTACACCCTGTGTCAATCAGTGTATAAGGTCTATCTGAACAAATGTAGGTCTAAAATGAGTTAGTCATATTTCTGTCAGTAAAGTTTCTTTCAGTTCTTAATTTCCTTTTAATATTTATATTACCATATATTTTTCTGGAGGATGTTTATGTTTATTACATCGACCAGTTGCAATAATTTAATCTTCAATAAAAGCTTGACATTAGGTGTTCTAGTTTTTATGGAATCCCCCTTTGATGTTAAAGTTCAGTGTACACATCAACACTCCATCTTTCTTACCTAATGCTATCTGATAACGGCTAATTCCTTCCTCTGTTATAAAAATATTTCTTGAGTTTAATAAAATAGGAATTTTACGTATATAATTATCTACGAAAACTGTTAGCAACATACGTATATACAGTGCGTCCATAAAGTGACGCATAAATTCATTATTAGCTAAATGAACAATATTATTGAAAATTCCCGAGACAGGTCAATTTTTGATTGCGATTTACTATTTTGTCACATAATAATTTAATATACAGGGTGTCCCACCTTCGAGTAATGACGCCACCACCGATTTTTTTAAATGGAATACACTTTTTTTCAAGTTTCGGATGACCCTGGCCGAGCTGAGTCCAAAAATGTATCTGGTTGCTTCTATCTATTACAGGGTGGACAACAATACATAAAGTGTTTATGAAAAATTTCATTAGAAAGTTATACGTTTCTGTATTTTTAGAAAAGTCACAATAAATGCTCAAATTGTTCTCCGTTGACTGCTAAACAATGACCGAATCGGGCAATACATTCGCTTCTGACATTTTGTAACATAGCAGGTGTTATGTTTAACGTTTCTTGCCTGATTCGATCTTTGAGCTCACGGATGTTCTCGGGTCTATTAGTATAAACTTTAGATTTCAAATAACCCCATAAAAGAAATCTAGTGGAGTAAGATCAGGTGATCTAGGGGGCCATTCCACTGATCCTCTTCTTCCTATCCACCGATCTGGAAAGGTTCTGTGTAAAAACTCGCGCACAGCTATAGCAAAATGTGGTGGTGCACCATCCTGTTGAAACCAAATTCTGCCGTCTAAAGTATTGGCTATTTCAATATCAGGAAATAGCCGGGTCAAGTCAGGAATTAATGTATATTGTAAAAATTCAGATACAATGCTCCTGTAAATTTTCATCAAAAAAGTATGGACCAACAATTCTATTTCTCACAATACCAGCCCACACATTGACCTTTTGTGGATGTTGCGTATGGTATTCTTGCATCCAGTGTGGATTTTCCTGAGACCAGTAGCGGGTGTTTTGCCGATTAACATGCCCGTTCAAAAAAACGTTGCCTCGTCAGAAAATAAAATATTAGCAATGAAACCGTTATTTTGATTATTGTGGTCCATCATGTCTCGCAGAATTCAGTTCTTCGGTCAAAGTCGTCTTCAGCCAATTCATGGATGAGGCGTACTCTATAGGGATGGTATTTTACCTTTTTAAAAATATTCGATACTGAAGACTTTCCAATATTCAAATCCCTAGATACTTGCCGTACTGTACAATGTGGATTTTCTAGTGCCGACAAAATTACGTCTTGTTGAACATTTTCATTAATTTTAGGTCTACCTTGCCTTGGTGCATCCCTCACGTGTCCAAATTCTCTGTATTTTCGCTCTATTCGCTTACTGTAGATTGTGAAACAGGTTCACGATCTGGGTGCATTTCATGGAATAATCTACACACCTCTTGTTGAGTCCGCATTCTGTCGCCAACACCAATCATCATTAGAATTTCAATCCTATCCCTTTCATTTAAAGGCATTTTCAACAAAACGTTTTAAATAAATTAGATTTAGGTTTCACTTAAAGTACCTACTTTGAAGCGTTAACAATACAAAAGTGAACTCTAAATAGCCGTTTTTAATATGGCAAAAAATGACAATGACAATCAAAAAACAAATGACAAAAAAATAACGAACCCGTATCGCCCTCGCGTCATTCGCGCGTCTTGTCCAAACTGGTGTTTATTAAAGTAGTTGTATTTTTGTATCACAATAACGTTAATTTAATTTTTTTAGTGCGTTTAATCAGCAATACATAATTTGTAATTTTTGTACTGTTGTCCACCCTGTAATAGATAGAAGCAACTTGTGATACATTTTTGGACTCAGCTGCCAGGGTCATCCGAAAATTGAAAAAAATGTAGTGTTCCATTTAAAAAAATCGGTGGTGGCGTCATTACTCGAAGGTGGGACACCCTGTATATTAAATTAGTATGTGACAAAATAGTAAATCGTAATCAAAAATTGACCTGTCTCGGGAATTTTCAATAATATTGTTCATTTAGCTAATAATGAATTTATGCGTCACTTTATGGACGCACTGTATAATAAAACAAACTGATTTCTAATCTGCAAATAATATATTTTTCTTGATCACGGACATATATACATACGTATAATATGTAGATCGTATATACATATGTATGTACGAGGTACAAGTTATTTTCTGCAAGGAAAATGACATCATTATATTTTATGTTTAGTCTTTGGTTACAAGTTTATGTTAATATCAGAATCGTCATAAAGTTAAATTTCAAATAAACTGCCCGTCAAAATTAGCGTAACACTTTTTAGGTAAGTAATTTATAGGCTTAAATTTCGGTAGCCTATAGGATTCCTTTTAATGCTTCACAGTCGCTATTCTATGGCTTAAACGGTTCGCCTTTCACACCCCAAAAACCAATCCCATGACGAAATGTAAATTCGTCTTGGCGGGATCTTCAAAGTCGTCGATTCTGGCGGGAATCGACGGGAATTCGTCGGGAAAAGGACACTGGGGGTTAGAAACCCCCATAACCTGACATACTAATACATCCCCTAAAGGTGCTGAGTGATTGGTCCCTGTCCCATCCCTGAAACCCCTTTTCGGCCCCTGTGAGCAACTCCTCTACAGTTACGATCGATTTTACATGATCGGATCACTCTCTGTTGAGCGATTCTATTGATCCTAATGCTGCCCAATAAATTGGTGTAGGGTACCTCAGCTCAAAGGGTGAGCTCTTTAAAAACTCAAACATCCCTTCAGGTGGTGTGAGATTTTAATTGGACCCCGAGTCGTCCACCTCCTCCAAATCGTCTTTTTGGGTCCCATGGCCCTCTTTTTTGCCCCCCCCTTCAAAAAACTTTTGAGTAGGTACCCAACTACCCAATGAGGGCTTGTTGGGTAGGAGCAATCTTTCTTTCCACTTGTGTGAACCGATAATAACGAAATTTGTGACAAATGCTCGGTGCGTGTGACAAGTGTTTTTTTGCTACTTGGGCACATTAACTTTCGATTGAGCCAGCGCCTGCAAGGTAAGTCACCGGAAACAGTTCTTGTTTCCTCTAATTTTGCAAGTAAAAGCCTATATCTTGCAGGTGCCAGTTTAGTTAAGGGTTAATGAGTCCAAGCAACAAAAAAACAGTTGTTGCACACACCGAGCATCTCTCACAAATTTCACGATTGTCTGATCACACAAGTACAAGCACAAGGAAGGTAGCACCTACCCAACGATCCATCTTCCAGGGATTTTCATCCACTCAAAAAATTTTTTGGAGGTGGGCAAAAAAGAGCGCCATAGGACCCAAAAGAAGATTTGAAGGAGACGGAAGACTCGGGGTGGGTCAAAAAGGTTTCGAGCATTCTCAGGAAGGCTGCATACCACCCATCACCATGAAAAATTTGCAGGGAGTGGGTCAGTGGTGTGATTTAAATTTTGGCGCTTAACCGGCAATCCGCAGTGGATACAATCAACTTTGAGAGCCTTGGTTGGTATAGAGGTGGCCTGGTGGGGTGTTTGAGCTTTCAGAAAGGAAAGTGAACGCGAGCTGTGATACCCCACACCAATTTATTTGGCAGCATTACAATCAATGGAATCGCCCAACAGAGGTCCGATCATGTAAGATCGAGCATAACTGTAGAGGGGTGGCGACAATGTCCAAACACTCAGAACTTGTTGGGGAGATATTAACATGTATCAGGATAGGGTTTTTGTCCCCCAGAGTCCCTCTCAGCCCATCCTGTATGTTTGTATTTGACATGGGGTTGGTTTAGTGTGGGCGTGTGGACGGTGAACCCCTCAAGTCACAGTGTATCGACTTCGAGACATTAAAACTAACCCTATAAGCTACCGAAATTTAAAATTACGGTGAAAACAAATTACGCTGACCAAAAAAGTGTTACGCTAATTTTTGACGAACAATTCATAATGAAAACCCGAAAAGACATACATTTATTTTTTACATCACCTGTAATGAAGAAAAAGCGCACATGCATGTACCTAATCTGTATAGAAGGATATTAAGAAGTGTCTTAAAATAACTATATATCGGGAAAAACGTAAGTTCTTCAGTGGTAATATTACTGCTTTTTTACTTTTAACTTTTTTTAATCAATATAGTAGAATATATAAATACAGTAACACATTATTACATGAATATTTCTGGGCGATATACAATCCGGACACTATCATTAGACTTATCGCACTATAAATAGTTTCTGAGGAAATAGTTTCTGCCCCATCTGTGAATATGGTTTAAAATATATTATATGTTTACTGGCACAATTCTGATTTAGTGATTGCCTCCTTGGTCTGACCAACACATATAGTAATAAATATGTATGCTGAGTGTATGCTAAGTATGTGGCTGTTACTATGAACACTTTACTAGACTGTTTTACGTTATGAGGTGGTGTGATAGTTGACATAGTCAGTAAAAAAAATATTTTCAGGTTATTACTACATCTGTTTATAATTTACCTTTATTTGACACTGTTTTTATTTTTACCTTTAATTTCTCTTATTGAGTGTTTGCTTATAATTATACAATGTATTTTGTTACATTATGTATGATATGTCTAGATTAAAATAGTTTAAATATTCAGTTGAAATAATGAGGATTACAATAATTAAATAAAAGTAGCAAACAACTTTGCTTTGTAATGACTGTTCATCGGAGCTGTTTAAGTAAGAAAACTTTACGGTTAACAGCACAAGAAAAGTAATTAATTTTCCTGTATATCTACTCGAAGTTTCCACCATTGGCAGCCACCACATAACTTTATGACGACACACATAATGTAATGTCGGTAGAAATAAGTTCCAGTCGTTAACAAATCTACGTTTTTAGTTGTTCAAGGTACCTGAGTGCTCCTATATAAACAGTTTCCCAAAATCCCCAAAATCCCAAAAAATAAAATCATAAACACATTGAGATCTGGCGAATACGGTGGTCATGAAAATTATTTCAAGGCAACCAAGGACTATCACACCCTCAACAAAATATGGTTGAAGGACCTCCCAGGTAGCGCATGTCCGACAGGGTGGCACTCTATCTTATTTGTTTGAAACCAAAGTCTCTATTGGGTGTCTTATCTTTGCTTCCGAAATAAAAAAAAATGTTCGAGTTGTTCAGTTCACTGGAATCGTTACTGCTGAAACTTACGACACGATGTAGCACTTTTTACTGGCAGCACAGAGAAGACACCCGATATATGCGTGGTTTCAACAAGATGGGGCGCCATCATATCAGATACGTGCTACCTGGGACATACTTCAACCCTCTGCCACAACGCTGGGTCGGCACTATATAATTCTATGGTAATTAAAGTATAAACTGTATGTTTTAAGCGCCTTGTAAATTGTGTACGCCTGTATTTCTTGTCCGTGCATACCTACACTACTGACCGTGCCTGATAACACGTTGTGACCGTAGTGTGTGAACCGTAGTAGGTATGACGGTCCAGTGAGAGTGCTCTGGATAATTCAGCGCACCTTAACTCTGCCTTGTGGCACACTTCCTGGACGCTAGTGATGACTCTTGGGTACCCTGAAATTAAAATTTCATTCTGGAGACTTCAATATTTGTGACTCTTTTATGAGGATTTAAAACAAATGAAGCACCCAGTGACCCTGAACAACTTAAAAGTCAAATTTATCGACAACTGGAAGTTATTTCCACTGAGACATTACATTAGTAGTGCCCTTTCTTGCGAAGTCACACAGTGCTGGCGACGGTTCTTCCATTTCTCATAGTCGTGCTTGTACTCATATACTGGAATAGCCTTCAGCTAGTCGATTACAGCCGTTTGAGTGTTTTCTGTAGTGACTGACTCCAATCAGGCGAAGAAACAAATAATTTTACTGACTAAAAACTCGTTTACTGAAATGGCTGTGTGACAAGGCGCATTGTCGTGATGCAACATCCAGTTGTTCTTGACGTTTGATCTCACATGCCTGACCTTTTTTCGAAGTTTTTCAAGAACCTCTCTGTAAAAGTGTTGATTTACTGTTTGGCCAGACGACACAAACTCTTTGTGGACAATATCAAAAAAGCAAATCAGCATGCATTTGATCTTCGATTTGCTCATTCTTGCTTTTTTGGGTCTTGAAGAGTTTCAAGTGTGCCATTAAATACTTTGTCTCTTGATTTCCGAGTCGTTCTCAAACATCCCAGTCTCATCACCAATATTGACACGTTCCATAAAATGGGGATCATTTTCAAACGATTCTAAAAAGTCAAGAAACCTTTTCTCTTCTGATGTCATTCTGTTCCTGCGAAAGATTTTTTGGAACCAGTTTTGCGCAGATTTTTCTCCCAAATTCGTTAGTCAACTGATGAACAGTGATGTGATTCAAATTTAACTCTTCCCCGATCATTCTTGTAGTCTTGTCGTCAACGATCTGAACGCACAAGATCCCATATTCTATCGACATTTTCATCGGCTCTCGAAGATAAAGGCTTTCCGCTGCGTGGCTCATCTTCAATCGACTCTCTTCCTTCTGAGAATGCCTTAAACCACCGAAAAATCTGGGCTCCTGAAGAAACAGTGTCTCCGTAGGCGTGTTGAAGTATTGCAAAAGCAAAACCTGATAGCACACCGTTGCTCAAAATTAATGTCCCTCATTTTTAAAACGCACTAGAAAAACTGTTTTACGAAAACAGTCACAACAAATGACTCTAACAAGTTCAAACTTGTACTGAATGTGCATTACATGTTACCCCACCATCCTTCCGAGTCCCGCCTCCGCAGTGTTGCCAGATCGGGCACTACGTTACCAGTCTCATTATTTCATTTACACACCTCGTAATTCTATTTGTTAGGGCTTAATATAAATGTTCTCCGTCTAATGTATAGTTATAATATTAATTAGTGTAACATTTCCTAAATTGTCCTAATCCTACCCACTGTCTGTGCGGCTCCGGCGGCGGTTCCATACGTTTCGAACCCCAACATTGCGCGCGTTTAATTCGTAATTTCCGCCGTAACGTACACGAAGTTAGCGACAGGACCCGCGTGCGGATTACCAGAACAGGCACCCGAATAAAGTTGCATTATTTTTATCGCCCCGCCCACAGTAAATAATAATTTTCATTAGGGGCGCACGAAGTATACGAGGCAATAAGACCTAACGTTTATCTTTTCGAATAACCCGTTCTTCCGCCGCCGGGCATCCTTCTCTCGGCCGCTGCCCCCGGGGGGCGGGCGACGGAGACGGCGACAATGTTAATATCAGCGCGGCGCGCCCGGGAGGTGATTATACATCGGGATTTCGAAATTGGGATTCATGTTACGGCCAGTGTCCGGCGGGGCAATTGCGAGCGCACACTTCCAGTTCGGTCTCATTACCGAACACATTTAACTACGGTTAATTTTTGTCATCTGGAATTTTGTTTATAAGGTTCCCGTTCTCGTAATTGCGCGCCGTTACGTTTCGGTCTTCGGTCGTTTGCGCCACACGCGGCGGCCGGCCGGTCTTTTTCAGTCGGATAATTTCGCACAACTGGCCGCCGACGCCCGCTCAAAAGTTTACATTACTTCATTACGACGCTCCTGCCACCCAGATCCGATGGCGTATCCGCTCTCTTCTCCACATTTGGATGGGGTGGTCGCATTAATAAAAGTGTATGTACAGGGTGGTCGTTATTTTTGTAGTTCTGAAATACCGTGTTCGTGTTGCCTCCCCCTAAAATTTTACCAAGAGAAGTGAAAATACACCTCTTTTTTTAATTTGGTTGGATATTAATCCGTGACTCATGAGAGCTGAAGTTCCAAGAGTATGAGATCCAAACTCCTAGCAAATTACACAGGGAATTAAAAAAGTGTGATAAACTTTGTGGTTGAGTTTTAAAATATGCAGAAATGCCTTAATGAGTCCGCAACTGGACGGTTTCGGAGTTACGGAGAAGTATTTCTTCTTCAAACATTTGTATAATGTTTCACTTATAATTAGACACTTGTGTATAAAGTTTGTTTTACGAAAAGTGTTCTAATGTTCGCGAAAAAAATTCCGGTCGTTAAGCAGTCGACAGAGGTTTTACGAGGGCGTACATCTCTGCCTATTATTCTATATTCTCCAAATGTGCTTCAGCTCAATTGCTAGGTTTTGTGATCTTTCGTTCATCCTAATGTGTGGCGATAACTAGCCTATCCCAGTGTATCACTGCTACTTCTGATCACAGCATAACTTCAGAAGCATATTTGTAGTATGGTGGAGCCGTCGTTCTAAGAGAAACTTTTGATTGTGCCTGCCTAAATTTGTTGATTCACTCCTATTATATATTCTATAGTTTCGCTTGCAGATTTACATTTTCTGTATATTATTATTATTTCGCCAACGTCACACTTCTCAGCGTAAACGCTGAGTAACATTTCCCATTCCTGCTGCTGACAGTGATGGGGACCCATCCCCGCCCCCAGCAGAATTTATAATAAGACTGCCTTCTGACAACTCTTACTGATCTGAGGCAGTCCCAATGGCGCAATGTTCTTGGCGAATCTGATCGTCGTCACTCCCTCTGCCGTTATCACTAGAGCGTATGTATCTCTTCTCTAGACACCAAAAGCGCTTCAGCTCAATTGCTATGTTCTCTTATTTTACGATCTTGATCTGCGATGATCCCTCTTCGTTGTTCTCTGTTTAAAAGTAAGATATCTGGTCGGTTGAGGTCCACTGTTCGATCGATGATAAGAAGCCTATTCCAGTACATTACTGCTACCTTTCAGCTTTTAATTCTGCATTACTGCAGCCTTTAATTTCGACAACACAACTTCGGGAGTATATTTGTAGTATGACAGAACCATCGCTGAAAAACCATACTTGAGGTCCAGTTGTTGGTGAACTAACTTTGCAATCTGACTGTGCCTGCTGAGATATGTTAACTCTGCTAGCGCAGAACACCCTCCTACTCTGTGTTCTATAGTTTTGCCTACAGATTTCCCTACATTTTATGTCTTCGACATCATCCCTTAGGATATGATTATGGTATTTATGGTGTTTATAACCGTGTCCAGAATAACTGTTAAGAAGCCTCAAGTTCGGTGGTAGCCGTGGGTAAATCATTTTAGTGATTTGTCTTTGTCGATGTAGTCTGGCTGTAGCATTTTTGGAAAATAGCCATGTAAAACTTGTTCCACCAACTGTGTCTGGAGCTTCTGTCCTGTTGGTATGTTGACCTGCAGTCGCTCACATCATAACCTCAAAAATGTAAATCGAGAGTGCTCCTGTGCTACTGCTGTTATTAGTGGGTACCTGTTGGTGATTAATTTTCTTCTCAACGCAGCTTCTTGGTTAAAGCATCGATTTTTTTTATGTTTTATAGACTCCTGCCGCCTTGTCTTCGCGCCAAGTAGTCTAATCACTGATGAGTTCATTTGTAAGTGCCTGAATTTAGTCAGAAACCTCTAGTTAGTTACAAGCTTAGGTAAGTTGGTTGAGTTCGTCGAGATCAGTGATAGACCACTTAACTATTCTGAAGGAGTATATTAGTATTGGGACAGCGTATACATTTGGGTTGTCCTGAGGTGCTGCACTTTGCAATATTCAGCGTGGCGAATTAATCCATTCCAAAGGACATTCTGATATCACTGCTGACTTCTAAAAACACTAAAAACTTCTTTGAACAGATTTACTGAAACAAACGACATTTTAGTAGATTAGTCGACTTTTTACTACAAAATGTCTTCTATTTTAAAATCGATTCTCTATGGATTAAATGGTTGTCTTATTTGAATCTCCTCTCGTATTATGAAATTGTATGCACATTTTAAAATTTGCTGTATTTAAAAATTGCGTAATGTTTTATGCACAAACTTTGAAACAGAGCTATTTGGCTATTTCCATTTTATTTTCATTAAAATTTGAACAGTACATGTAAAAATATATATTACGTGGATAGTAGTCGAAAATATAGTGTCAGTCACTCTAGACGAGGAAAGATTAGGACTAGGTTTCATCCCCTCGACCAAACTACGTCGGAATCACGAATTCCACCCTTCACCGGACGACTTGAATCACAATTATCCGTGTCCGATGCAACCCCTTTCCTTCTTGCGCGGCTTGCACGGAGTCCGGGTACAAAGACCGTAATCCTTACATCGGCCCGTATAAGTCTTCATTTGGCTCTACTTCTGCCGTGATTTGTTTCTGTTGATGTGTTTGAAGTTTTAGGGGTGGATTTCAGGTCGGGATTTAGGAAGGGTTGATGATGAGGATGTGTGGCAGCTCTCACTACCTTTACGTACGGTCTTAGGTTGAAATTGATGGAGTTTTATTACCTAGGAACGGCTGATATATACACGAGAGTTAAGGGGGAGACATCAAGGGAGGAATTGTTCCCGGCCTGCCAGCGAGAGAGATTTTTAGATAAAGCCGCTGGGAATCAACGAAAATCAGTATGTATTTCTGTTGTCGGATGCTAAAAGACGTACGATGAAATCCTTAAGGGTAGATGTAAATCATCGTCAGGTTGATGTACTTTTCGTTCATTTGTCGCATTCATTCTACTCTATACGATTAAAAAAAAGCTCATAGAGTTCAATTTTCTGAAACAATTATTTTAATTATTATCTACCAACACAAATTAATTTCTTCCCTCTAAGATCACTTGGTAGGCATAGTAAACACTATTGTCGTTAGTATGTTCGTTTCGATTGGTGTCAGTAGTTATTTTTTGGCTCCTCCTTCCGGTTATGTCTCTTTCCCTTATTTTTTTTTGTTTTGGTTTTTTTGAATCCTTGCTCTTTTGTTTTTTTTTTTTTTGGGCATTCTTAAGGTGGTTTTTGAGGTTAGAAAAAATGCAACAGCCAATTGGACGAAACGAACATCGGATTCGTGTTCAGCGGGTCAAAATGCATGGGAATACATAGGTCTGCCTTCTAGCACTCGACTTTTATTTTTTTGTGTGCCTATGTTTAATATACTTAACTACTTATAGTTTGTCTATTTGCAGCGAAGTGATCCCTTGAGTGGAAGAAATAAGATTATGTTGGTAAGATACTAATTAGTTGATATCACCAGTACAAAGAAAATATCACAAGGCTGTGTCTTTCAGTGCTGCCCATTTCAAGTGAATATGCTGTAATATCACTGATACGAGACAACCGACAACTGGCGCGCGAAGATCTTACAAACATAACTCTTCATGTTAATAAATTATACAATGAGTTATTTACAATTGAACATTATTAAATTAGCGGTAAATATTGTAATTCTCTGTTTTTTTAAGTTAGCTTGATCAGAACATTATACTGTTGACATATTCTACCAGAAAAACATCGGTGAATTGTTGGTTGCCGACACGAGATTAATACAGTCAAAATATTGGAAGCCAGAAAGATGGACTACGGGAAAGTGATAGAATAAACGGGATGCTTCGCGGCGATTGTTCCGGAGAATTCGGATGGTGTATATAAGCACGACGGCGAACCCCAGGGAGTCAGTTTGAATTGGAACGTAGTCCAGTGAAGATCAAAGTGATATACCGGGTGATATTTAGACCGCGATATTTAGTAGCGATATTTTGAGTGTGATTTTAAGTTGATAGTTGTTGTGATCAAATTAATTCAACAATAAATGCTTTTAGCAAGTAAAAAGTGTTACAATAACTTCAATCCCCGTGGTGAGTGTGAGCTGGAGATCGAACTAGGGGAGATAAAATTCCATCACCGAGCCTTGGTAGCGAATATCTCTGATGATGTCATCCTCGGATTAGACCTACTACGAGGAAAATTACTGAATTTGGATTTGGATGCAGGAACACTTCGGATTAAGGACCAATAGTGTTATCAACTCCTATCCAAGCTGACACTGTTAGGATACTGGCGAAAGAAGATGTCATACTACCACCACAGACGGAAACATTAGTTGCCAGTAGGATAGACAGCGACTCATGTGATGGCATGGTGGGAGTGGTCGAGCCGAGCAATCCAGAGTTATTTAGTAAATCTCTATTGATTGGACGCACCCTAATTAGACCACAGAATACGACAGTTGTAAGAGTTGTCAATTTAAAGGACTTTCCTCAAAAGATCACTAAAGGTACGGAATTGGGAGTCTGCGAAACAGTCACAATAAGTGAGAAGTTACAAAGTGAGTACAAGCCGCCCGACACAAATGTTCTCCCAGAATACTTACAAGACATCGTAAGCAGAGCCAAGACCAGACTCAATAAGGAACAGACTAAACAACTAAAAGAACTACTAAGAGAGAACAAGGAGGTCTTCGCTTTAAAATCAAGCGATTATGGTAGAACAAATGTTGTGAAAAATCGAATTGACACTGGTTCAGCAAGGCCTATCAAACAACCTCCCAGAAGAATCCCCTAGGGGGGGGGGAGGAGGTTAAGACATTGTAGAAGAGGGAGGGAACAATAGAACCTTAGCAGAGTCCTTTGGCATCTCCTGTAGTCCTTGTGAAGAAAAAGGATAGATCCACGCGGTTCTGTGTTGACTACAGGAAATTAAATGAGGTCACCAAAAAGGACAGTTACCCACTACACAAAATTGACGACACCCTGGACACCTTAGCTGGAGCCAAATGGTTTTCGACATTAGACTTGAAGAGCGGATATTGGCAAGTTGAGGTTAGTCCAGAAGATAAGGAGAAGACGGCATTTACCACCGGAAATGGACTTTGGCAGTTTAATGTGATGCCATTTGGTCTGTCTCCGGCCACTTTTTATTATTTATTATATACTGCCTGATTTACCTCGACGATGTAGTTGTGCTGGGAAGATCATTCGAGGAGCACATGAAGAATGTAGCCGAGGTGTTCAAGAAGTTGAGGGCAGCTAACTTGAAATTGAACCCGAAGAAGTGCAGTCTATTTCAAAAGGAGGCGAAATACTTGGGTCATGTCATTACAACTGATGGGGTGAAAACGGATCCAGAGAAAACAGAGTGCATTAAGAACTGACCGTTACCTAGAGACAAGCACGAAGTGAGAAGTTTTCTGGGCCTCTGCACCTACTACCGACGTTTCGTGCGAAACTTCTCTGATATTGCGAAGCCACTTCACAGACTGACAGAATACAACGTACCCTTCGAATGGACCCAGAAATGTCAAAGAGAATTGGGAAAACCATTTGCCCCCGAGGGAACCGCAACCAAGTTAAGAACCAGGTTCTGCTGCCAAGATCTTTGAGTGCCTGAGGTGCTGCAGGAAGTCCATGGAGGAAACATTAGCGGAGGACATATCGTTACCAACAAGACGCTGCAGAAGCTTCGAGATAAGTTCTACTGGGCGAATGTGGAGATGGTACCCTGGTAGAGTGAAAACGCGTTAAGAACAGGTTCTTAAGATTCGGTGCCTGAGGTGTGCAGGAATGCGGCGGTACCAACAAGACCTGCGAGCTGAGAAGGTCTGCAACTAGGACCAAAGACACGCGCTGTAGAGTCACGAGGCAAAATGCGCCAATACAACGTCGGCGCACCGTTAGAAAGAATAGCAATTGACATCGCAGGCCCCTTTCCCAGAACCCAGGATGGGAACCGTTATCTGTTGGTTACGATGGACTATTTTACTAAATGGCCTGAGGTGTATCCATTACCCAACCAAGAAATGACGACAGTGGCTGAAGTATTAGTCAACAACTTTTTCTGCAGATTTGGAGTGCCAATGGAATGATCAATTCTTGATCAGGGCAGAAATTTTCAGTCTGCAGTGTTCCAAAAGTCTGCGAAATGATGAATTCGGAAGACAAGGACCACGCCACTCATCAATTGGGACAATCTCATGGCAGGTGGAACTCAATGCCACTTTAGAAACCTGAGGATGTTTGTGAATAACCACCAAGATGATTGGGACAAGCTGGTTCCGCTCTTCCTGTTGGCATACCGATCTGCTGTGCACGAGACAACGGGAAAAACTCCTGCTAGGGTTGTCTTTGGAAGAGAGCTTCGTCTCCCCGCAGATTTACTCTTTGGCCATCCGACTGAGCAACACCCCGACCCTGACACTTATGTTGGAGAGTTGGAGCGAAGGATGTCAGCGGTACATGACCATGTAAGAAGCCGTCTCCAACTGGAAAGTGACCGCATGAAGACCAGATATGACGTCCGAGCCAATTCCTCTGGTTTTCAAGAAGGCGACCTGGTATGGCTGTATAACCCAGTTCGACGTAAGGGAAGATCGCCAAAGTTGCAGAACAACTGGGAAGGCCCATTCACAGTCATTAAGAGAATCAACGACGTCGTTTACAGAATCCAGAGGAACCCCCGAAGTAAAATGAAGGTCGTCCACCTAGACCGCCTGATGCCATATTGGGCTGAAACCGATCGGGACGATCGGTCTTAAGAAGGGGCAGTGTGACATATTCTACCAGAAAAACATCAGTAAATTGTTGGTTGCCTACACGAGATTAATACAGTCAACATATTGGAAGCCAGCAAGATGGACTACGGGAAAGTTATAGAATAAACGGGAAGCTTCGCGGCGATTGTTCCGGAGAATTCGGATGGTGTATATAAGCACGACGGCGAACCCCAGGGGAGTCAGTTTGTATTGGAACGTAGTCCAGTGAAGATCAAAGTGATATACCGGGTGATATTTAGACCGCGATATTTAGTAGCGATATTTTGAGTGTGATTTTAAGTTGATATTTGTTGTGATCAAATTAATTCAACAATAAACGCTTTTAGCAAGTAAAAATTGTTACGATACCTTAACTGAAACACATACGTAATATTCTCGAAATTAACTTATTCTTTAATTACAAGTTTCTCATGGAAAATGTATAACTATGAAAACGGATTTTACATCCTAGCCAATAGGACGCAAAGGGTATACGAAGTTAGAGAATTACAAAGTCTTTTTTGGTCTGTCTACCTAAGTTATAATATATATATATATACTATATATATTTTTATATATATATATATATATATATATATATATAACTAATTTTAATAATAAGATTCCTAGAAAAATGAAGAATGTTCAATGTTCATGTTGCTGAAACAATGTTATTATAGGAATATCGCTAATGCAAGGTATTGAACTACAAATGACATATTTTGTTAATAATCATTATAAATAATAATTTGAATATTATTAATAAATTTGTTTGAAATTAATGAAGATACAGTTATTTTCTTATCAGCTGTTGACTGTGTTTAGCTAGTCGTCTACATTGGGCCGCCACTAATTTTTTTTTTGACATTAACTATTTTATTAGACAAAAAAAGTATCCGTGACAAAACGGAACAGCCACACGCCGATCATCAAGTAGGCCATTTAAAGTCTTCAGCTTTTTAACAGCGCATCCACGTTTAATAACCGGGATTAGTGGCTCTTAGCGCGTTTTCCTCGGGCTTTATATCGCTCTCTCGGCGCCGTAATATTTCACGAATCTCACCTGATATATTGACGGGCGTACTTTCAATCACTGTCGGCCAATCAATCGTCCTTTGATGTTCGATATTTGACGGAGACGAGAGCGACGGCTCCGCTCCTCTATTCCCCGAGAATACCTGACAAATGTGATTGATTGAAATCGATTACGAATATCTCAAAAACACAATCCATCCTCAGCCTCGCACATCGCATTTTATAAGTTACCTTCATATTTTCGACCGCATCGGAAGTTGAAATTATTCCGGGGATGGAACGAAATTCTTATCGGGTTATTACCTAAGAAAGTATTGGAAGGTTATGGAAAGGAAAATTTAATTCCTGAGAACTTTCCACGTACACCGAGAGAAATAGACCGAATGCGAATGGAGAAATAAATGTTGAAGTTTTTACTGAAATGATTTGCATTACTGTAATTTCATAATGCCATAGATATCGTAAGGTAAAACAATACGTCCTAAGTAATGTAAAAAAAATAAAGAGTGCCGTGGAATGAACCCGCACGTCTTGAATTATTACTATTAGAACTATATCAAGTTCTGAAGTTTTTATTATTAAGAAAATTACATTACTGTCATTGCATAGTACATAGTTAGTTACATTGCATAGAACATAGTAGTTTCCACCTTCTACTTTCAAACTTTTACTCCTTTTTTTCACAGAATCTAAAATAGTGTTGAGCACTTGGGGAAAATTATTAAATCTCACAAAATTAATTACTACAAAATATATTTGTAATTATAGCCCGTAGATCTGCTAATTTTCGCAGAGGGTTTGCAAACCAGGTGTAAGTGTGTGGCCAAAAAAAGAGATCATACTGCACTAAAAAATTTAAGGGGAGGTTCGCGTCAAAACCGACCAAAAAATCGATTTATTTTTTTTGTTTTTTGATAGCTAATTATCCGCAGAATATATTCCCAAAACGGTTTGTACGATATTATTTTTTAAAAATTGTTATAGTGATAAAAGTGGAACAACCTTTTTACGCGAAAATGGAATATGTAAATATTCGGAATCGAATTCGGAATACGTAATATTTTTGAATTTCCCACCTTTACGACCATACCATGGGTGATCATGATAAATATAACTACTTCGAATGTTACTGAAACCACGTACCAGGACAAACAAACAGTAAAGGGATGGTAAAGACACCATCAAAAGTACTGATAGACGAGATTCTGCGATTGAGTAGAAATCAGATAAGGCTTGTCACGGGACTCATAACCGGGCATTGTCACCTTAGGAAACATCTACACAGAATGGGCATATATTTAGATGAACCTATTTGTAGACTGTGTAATGAGGAGGATGAAACATCCCGACATATTATACTAGAATGCCCAGCACTAACACACTGGAGATACGGTCTTCTGGGAATAGAAAACACCCAGGAGGCCTTTCCAAAGAAAAATCTTGTGAAAGGGCTACTAAACCTCATAAAGGTAACAAGCCTATTCAAATGAAATAACGATGTAAACTGGAAATACAATAAGCCTGAAGGCTGCAGTGTTGGTGGCAAAACAAACCCCAAACCAGACACATCGGAAGGAGAAAAAAAAAAAAAACCTCGAATGTCACCAGATGTCGGAATACATGCTATGACTTTATACTTAGGCGTGTCCAAAAAGTACCGGGACGGTCGATTATCTCAAAACCAATGCGAGAAAACGAAAAATTTACCAAAAAGTTGTTTGATTGAAAAAAAAACGAGTTTAATGATCACCTTGACCTTAACCTTTGCCGTGACCTTGATAGTTTTTTTCAAGGTCAACTTGAAAAAGTCAAATAGAACCCCATATTTTTGACCCCATATTCACACGGAGCGCGAAATTGTACGTTCAGATGTGTATCCATGTCTTATATGAACATGACCTCTAGAGGTCATTTTGAGGTCAAATACGTTTTTAGTCCAGCACAGCCTGGAAATCGTGTTTTTAATGAAAAATGACCTCAATAAAAGTTGTTGGATCAATAGAGCGAGGCTAATGGTCACCTTGACCTTCAAGTACTTATTTTCACTTGAATTGTGATATTGAATGCGTGGTGGAGTTCCATGTTTATCTTTAATCCTTTCGCTCCCACAAGACTAAAAATCGACTCTAACAACAGTACATGTCTCCGAAAAATCCTTTCCAATACTTTTCTGAATATTGAAGAGCGCTCTCCAACATTAACTTGTCTCTTGTATTTATTGAGAGCCAGGATATCAATGCGTACAAAAATACTGAATTTCGTATTTTGAAAAACCGAGGTTTGAATTGTGGGCCTCAATTTGAAAATTCCGAATCGACCTTGAAAAAACTCTCAAGGTCAATGACAAGGTCACCATTAGACTCGCTTTTTTTGATCCAATAATTTTTATAGAGGTCATTTTCATTGACCTCAAAATGACCTCTAGAGGTCATGTTCATATAAGACATGGACTATTCTGGACGTAGGAATTTCGCGCTCCGTAAGAATCTGGGGTCAAAAATATGGGGTTCTATTTGACTTTTTCAAGTTGACCTTGAAACCCGTCAAGGTCACGGCCAAGGTGACCATTAAATTAGTTTTTTCAATCAAACAACTTCTGTTGGGGTTATTTTTTTGTTTTCTCGCATTGGTTTTGAGAAAATCGACCTTCCCGGTACTTTTTGGACACCCTATATATTAATATCAACGGTTATAGCGTGTGCCGAAACTTTAAACACGTTTTTCTCGAAACCATGTTTTTCAGACTGGGCGCCATGATATCTCAAAAACTATTGAACATATCACTATTTTTGCAAAGTAGATTAAATTTATTGGATCCTAAACCTAAAAAATGATATTTTTAATTTTTTTATAGCACTTTGAAGAGCGAAAAAAAAACACGAAAAACGCTACCGAAAATTTGCATGTCTGCCATTTTTTTCAATTTTTGATTTTTTTATTGATTTTATACCTTCAAGATCCAACAAATGTAATGTATTTCATAAAAATTTTTGAATTTCCGATTTCAGATAATATTTAGAAGCGCTACAGTGGCGCCCACTTCGATATTTTTTTGAGGCGGCCATGTTTCAGCATAAATAAACAATTACATTATTTTTTACTAAAATAATATAATAGTACCTATTATTATAAAAACCTATTAAATGGGCAAGTACCAAAAAAGTTGAATTCTTTATTTACTTCCTTCCATGAAAACAAAAAATGCAAGAAAATTGTGTCATTTTTGGGTCGCTAGATGAGAACCTCCCCTTAAGCTATCAAGACTATCAAGAGTTACGTGAATTAATGCGCCGTCCTGCTGAAAGTATCCATGTTTAATCTCTTTATCGTCTATTGCGATTACAATTTTTTTTTTAAATTTCATTACGGTATCGCGCCGAATTGAGTCCCTTAAATAATCGGTCCAATTAATATAACAGATTTTCAGAGCTCCACATTCACATTTTTTGAGAATTAACATAACCAGGGATATGAAACCATGCCTTGTCAGTAAAAAAGGTTTTTTCAGACGTTTTCATTATTAGGTATACAAATTGCCCATAAACCACTCTGAAAATTGCCTTCACTGCGACTGGTTATTTGGTTACAATTCTTGGACTGAGCTTAGATAATAAGAGTGCATATGCAGATCACTTTTCGGGATTGGATTGCGTAGTGGATAGATGCGTAGGATTTTCGGGATTGGAAGTTCCATAGGATACATTTACTTGCTGATTTAAACGCGAATTAGGGGTTTGTGGGTGTTCAGTAACAATTTGCCTCACTTATTCAACTTTTTGTGAAGTGCGATCATTAGATCTACCACTTCCTTCCTTTCTATACACATTTCCTATTTTCTTAAACAAAGCCTCAGACGTAGTCAACATTTGGCGAAACTGGTCGAAATGACTATGTGTGTAAATTCTGTTTGAAAATACTGAAAGACGAGTATTGAATAAACCCCTTGGCCATCAACCTTTTTACTATTCCTAGAGTAATTTCTGATCATATCAGAATGTTGTTCTGCCGCGTAATTACCAAATTAAATTTTCTTAGTGATAAATCAGTGACAGTTCTAAGAGTAATAACTCAAAATATGCGCGATCGATTCCATGGCATACTTTGAGGACGTATTTTATTTATCTTACGATACATTTTCAATACACCTCTCTGCAAATACTATGTTTACATACCTCTTTAGGGCACGGTAAATGCGATTTCCTCGTGTGCCCACACAATAAATTTATCATTATCTCATTAGAGAACGAGTCTACTTGGCAGTCGTAATAAAATTATGCTATTGAACATTTCTCATTTAACAGAAACAGCGATTGTTTGTGTTTAATCAAACCCAATACTTTTCCTTAGCAACGCTCAACAATGCTTGTATTGTGTCGACTTTTTATTCAAAATATTTTTAAAATTATTTTTTCAGTTGTTTGTTTTCAATATCACTTGAAAAAAAAACAATAAGTTGGATTTAATTGATTATAGTTGAAGGCTTTATCGAAGAATCGATAAACAGTTCGATTGAAGTTTCTGGTAAATTCTTCAGTCATTCAAGAATGTCAAGACCACAACGTCAACATCAGAAAACATTGTAATTGGAGAATACCATGAACTGCCTTATAATGTAGTACGTTCGCTTTCAAAATAGAACTCGTTCATGTCAAAAATAGAACACTTCGTACGAAGGAAGCACTCGTAATTCCGTGCGTAGGCCTATTGTGGTTTTCATCTAAAAGGCAAAATAAAATATTACACATATACAGGGTGCCTCAGCTTTTAATTTACAGACTTTATCTGCTCACCCAGGATAGTTAGTAGGACAAAGATATTTACATTTTTTGCAAAATGTGCTTCCAGATTTGATGGAAGATATTCCTCTTAATGAAAGACAAAACTTAATTTGGCAGCAAGATGGCGCTCCTGCCCATAATGCGCAAATTGTGACGGTTTATTTAAATGCGCGTTACCCCAATGGGTGAATTGGAAACAGATATGCTATTTCTTGGCCTGCTCGTTCCCCGGATTTGATACCTCTTGATTTTTTCCTGTGGGGTTATTTAAAGGAATTTGTATATCAAATGCCGGCGGCAGACCTGGATGATCTAAAAAATAGAATCCGTATGGGATGTCGGACTATAGCCCCGGAAATGATACGTGCAACGTGCCATAGAGGATTAATACGCCGTTTAGAAGCTTGTTTCCAAACTGGTGGAGTTCAATTTGAAAATATATTAAACTAATTAGTGCTTATAATTACTGAAATATCCCATTGATCTGATTAAAATTACTTTTAACAATGCCTCTCAATTGTTTCAAAACTGACAAGACAAAATTCTTTGTGTTGTTGTAAAATAATAGCTGTTTGACTTTGAAAATCTCGAAAACAGTTGAAGATAGGTATAGGGTTATGTTACATGAAATATGTGTAGAATTGTTCGGTAAATACAAACATGTCGAAAAAATATAGGGTGTTGTATTTAAAAAACTTATATTGACACTGACATAACCTCAAGGTCACTAGCACATGTCAAACGGAATATGTCATTTTATAGGCCTCATGAAATCAAGTAACTTTTATATATAAAGTTTTTTTGTTAACTATCCTGGGTGAGCAGATAAAGTCTGTAAACTAAAAGCTGATACACCCTGTATAGTACCTACTTAGTCTAATATAGTTCGAATACATTATTTTTAGACGCAAACAGAACCCAAGTAACTTGGACTATTTTTTTTTTTGGCTAACAACTCCAACGACCTAAGAACTAAATAAAAGAGTCGCATTAAATGAAGCTATTATCTGTCAGTCGTCAAAGAACGAAAAATAATTCGAGTATCTTCTCTTCCATCGTGATGGACAATTTTGTTTGTTTGATAGCTCAATGTCACACAGTTCGATCGCAGACTAACGGCCAGAATATAGACGGCCGAATTATGAAAATGACTCTGTATGTCGCTCAGACCCTGAGACGGGCACGCCGCGATTCATCGATGTGCAGGAGCCTTTTCAGCAGTCTATCCTTGTCGGATGAACGATCTCGGCTTTTCCACATTCGTGAATTCGCTACCAGGATGGAAAGGAGGAGCCAGCCGTGATGGATGCAGGGACATGCGACAGATAAAGGCAAAACACTTTGATTTAATGCTCGGGATTGTAGTTTGCTTAGAGAAAGAAGTTTCTTTTTTGTAATTAAGGGTTTTTATGGACGTATTTGTCGAAATTTATGGAGCACAAACAATTTTTCGCTAATGTATCTGCTGATTTACTCTTTTAGGGAGGAGGGAGATGCGTTTAACGAAACATGCCGTCACATTCCGGCTATTTGTAGAGTGAGGTTTGTTATATGTCCTCAACACATTCATGTCATGAAAGAAATAATTACTGATTGACTCTATAGAAATAAACTTATTTTATAAATAATAGCATTCTGTTCATCTATAGTAGGTAGTTACAGTTTTGATTTGGGACGGGTGATACGTACGCTATGAAGACAGCTCAAAAAGATACCTTAATCATCTGTTAGTAGATCAAATCGATGCAGTTGCATGAATTATCCTCAAGTAATACCTAAGTACTCTATACAATGTGTGTACAACAAACATTGGCAAGTTATGAAAAAGGACAAGTAGAAGTGAGACGACAAATAAGAAGCAACAGAATGCGCATCGAAGATAGTGAGGGGATAAGACTGGCCCTCTCACCACCTACGCTAGCCTCACGGCACAGGATGTGTAGAATTTGTCCTTTCTCACAATCGGCCGATGTTTGGTGTACACACGGTGTATACTTTCAAATATATCTAAGTGTTACTAAGCCTATTATATCCTAAACATATTATTACCTATAAAACTATATTATATGTGACTAAGTATATTAGTAGTACATTGTGCTACTCTATATTACCTCGAATACACTTAAGACCTCTATATAATCTATCTAACAGCATCTTATTATTCAATTCGGATAGATAAAAGATGGCGATCGAAAACCTAAACACTTTTTTACTACCACCGAAAAAACAAAATTGTACTTAATGCGCGTTTCATCATCTACTTCATCATCTATTTACATACGTTTCATCATCTACAAACGTTTTACATATTCAGAAGATGATTAACTCAGTTTTAGTTAAATATGTTGGCATTGTCAAGAATCGTAATGAGATAAAATTTCGATCCGATATTTTATAGAAAAATGAAATTCAGTACACCTCAGAAAACAAAAGATCTTAATGAATAATACATTCTCCACTAATTTTAGCTTTTAATATATTTCGTAACAAATTAAAAAACGGATAGTCCAATGGTGCGATCCAAGGCAGATATACAGGATGACTTACAACTTTTCAACCGAAGTTCAAAAAATATGTTGCATGGAAACACACACCTTTTGTGTATTTAGTGAGATTGAAAGAACACGCTCTCTTTGAGCATGTTTCAAACAATGCGAATTAGCTCCACTAAATCATATTTTTGAGTTAAACGTATTACAGACAGCAGTGATCAAAGTGGTCATCGTTTTCCACGAGAATGTACAGAACATATATCTTTAAATGTGCGTTTAAAAACTTTTGAGTGTTCCTTTGTTTTCATTAAGCATTGCTTTCTCAGACTGCCCCACCATGCTTTCCAGCCATTACAAAAATGGTTTTGACAGTAATTTATACGTCGCTAATAAACATTAAAAAAATGTTACTGCAAAAAACCCGTTAAAATTTATGGATGGAACGGAAAATGTAAGTAATTATTTTGTTTTCTTAAAAATAGTTTTTTTAATATTTTTCCATTTTCAAACGAAACAGAAAAATAAACGATCATTTGATTTTGCTGCTACTTCAATGTAATAGCCGCTTTACACGAACATAATTTACATATTTTTCTACATGTAATATGCATGGCCAAAGTAGATACAAATAAAATATTTAGGTTGAAATTGTTTATAAATTATAACCCATGCAATAAGTAGGTTGTTATATACTTTGACTTTGAATATTACACGTATATGTAAAGTTACAAATATATGTAAATTATAATCATGTAAAGTGGGCTATAATATACCAACGCTCTTTTCAAATGACTATTATTTATTGAAGAAATGTGTACGTACGTAGTTTTAATAAAATAATTAATTACCCTAGACGTATACCTTTTTTAACATATAGCTTAAGTACCTTAGTCTAGTATGAGAATAGTTTACTACTACCCAAATTATGTGTTCTAGCAACTGCGATATAACTAGAGATAGCATCAGTTTTATGCAGAAGTATCAGTACAGGGTAGGCTTAGGGAACGTGCGATCTTAATGACTATTGTGCATAGATACTTAATCCCCGAGTATGGACCAGGTACTTTTAGTCCAGGTTAAGGTATAACAGTATTATCGCCTGGTACTCACAGTAGGCTCACCCCAATTTGTCAAATGTATTGGTTAAATGCACTTTAATATGAAAATAAAAAGGACTTTCAGGGGGGCACTTAAAATTAGTCCTCATAAGGGTAAATTTCGAAAGACGATATTTTACATAATGTCTGTATTTCGCATACATAAATAGTTTAGTTTACCTTTCTCACTAAAGCGGATTTTGTCTGTATTGTAATTTTTTTACAATTATTCCTAACTGAAAAACTTTGCATTCCCTATTTTGACAATTGAGGGGTATAGATGCAAAACTCACATTATCCACTTTTTAAAATTGTTCAGGAAGAAGGAATAACTGATTTCTCACTCTTCAAGTGACTTGACGCTCTGAAATGTTTTTAGTATTTGTATTAGAACTGTACTTTTGCTTCTCAATTGGTGAAATGACAGCACAACAATTTTTGACTCCAAGAAAGTGAATTAAAATTTGGATAATGTGAGTTTTGATACAACTTTTTGGATAATGGTCATTTTTCTCCAGATTATTCTACATAATATTATTTTTTACACTAAAATTCATGAAATTAAGCTAAGAAAAGGAACTTGGAAACAAAACTCAATGGTATATCAATAAAAATTAATAAAAATTTTATGTAATATGGCAGTTCATAATCAAAATAAAAAGCTGCACAAAATACTTAGAATACGGTTTTATTATCATCATTGACTGATGAAGTGAAATATTTTTATAATAAACCTAAAATTGCAAAGTACAAGAGTTTTGAAACAATTCACAGATTCCACAATTTGAAATAAATACGAAAATGTGAGTTTTATACCACTTTTAAAATTTAAAATGGTGTAGTTCAACACGATGAACAAGATTACGCGACTAACTCTGTTTCGAAAAATTATGGATAATGTGAGTTTTGCATCTGGACCCCTCAATTAGAGGTTACTTAGAGTTGAAAACATTTAAAAAATTAATCAAAACGCAAAATAATGTGTACTTATGTGCACTACAATTCAGTGGCGGTGCGTGATATTTCAGTTAGCCATATCTTGAAAACGACGCATGGGACCCACTTCACATTTTTAGGTGATGACTATACACCTCTTACAGAAAAGGATTTATAAGTGAAAAAATCGTCAGCAAAGTTTGCGAAAAAAAATTTCAAAAACACTGGAGCACTCGTTCTCAGTAATGCTCTGTAGGATATTTGCAGCATATTTTTTTTTCATAATCTAGAAACAAATATAAGGAGACATTTTTCGATTTGTTGCAAAATATATTTTTTTTTCAAAAAAAGTTATGGCCATTTTAATTTTAATTTTATAGGAACATTTTGTTTCCCAAAATTAAAATGGCCATAACTTTTTGAAACAAAAAATATTTTGTAACAAATCGAAAAACGCTCCTTATATTTGTTTCTAGATTATGAAAAAAATATACTGCAAATATTCCACAGAGCGTTACTGAGAACCCAGGGAGTGCTCCAGTGTTTTTGAAAATTTTTTTCGCAAACTTTGCTGATGGTTTTTTCACTATAAATCCTTTCTGTAAGAGATGTATAGTCATCACCTAAAAAGTGAAGTGGGTCCCATGAGTCGTTTTCAAGATATGGCTAACTGAAATATCACGCACCGCCACTACTACAATTACTTATGTGCATTACTAATTATTAAGTACTCATGGGCAATTATGTGCACTACGGATTACGTAAAAAAGAATAAATATCATACATGAACTAAATAGCCGTTGCCATGTCCTACGGTTAAGTGACCATATTACCCGCAATCTTCAAAATACAGATAAACTAAAAATAATATGTGATGATATGAAACAAACATGAAGTGAAATATATAATACACTGAAAAGTTACAATAAGTTTAAATTTTCGGCAGCATATTAAAAAGAGAAACCAATCACTAGAAGTTTACGTCATCTCAATTTTGAAATGATTTTGACCAATCACATTCAACGTGCAAAAGATAAATGCAATTCGCCGCTATCAGCACCAAGATTTACTCACGCGACAATTACCAATTTCGGAATGGTATTATTCACGTTAGAGCGAAGCCATGTACCGGTATGGTCCGACCGAAAAAAAAAAACCTCGAAAGCAAGATATCCGCCAAGGGTGATACACTTTAAAAACCTGTTTTTATGTGCAAATAAATTGTTTTGAAATTCCGCTATACAAAAATGATCTTGTCTCTAGATATAACCAGGCTCCGGAAATGAGTCCAGCAACTTTATATGATAGCCAACTCAATGGGGCTCGGCACTATACAACTCTATGATAATGAGTGTATAAACCATTTTTTAAGCGCGTTGTACATTATATACGCATGTATTTCGTACCCGTACTACATACGGCATTGACCCTTTCCCTAACACTCTCCAGAGCCCGCATATGCGCAGTAGTACGATATCCTCATTCTAGTCGTCGCGGGAACGCGGCATACTCTTATGAAGCTTTACACGCGGACACGCAAACATTCGGAAGCTTGGATATAACATAGGACCACAAAAGTTTTTATAACGCTCGGAAGTACAGACCCGGTTTACTTAATGTTTTTAGAGTCGCGGAACACGAATCAGATCTCAATTTCCTTGTTTACCCCTAGTTTTTTTTTCTAATCTGACACATTTTACACGGTAGCTTGATTACATAGGCACACAGAGCCAGAGGAAACCATTCCCCTTTTAAATTTTTTAACACGCTGCTTCAGACTCTGAGGTGAAGGAGCATTTACGACATTTCTTCTCATAGGAACAAAAATCCCTATGAAAAAAAATAAATCAGCCACCATGTCATATACCATAGCTTGACGAACTGGTAACTGTAATGTTATGGGGATGATCTAACAATAACCCTAAGTAAATAAAACCTTCAACCCTAAAACACACATACTCAAAACCTCATAACCTCAAAAACTTAACCTCAAAAAATCGCTATATCTGTGTTCTGCAACTGCTAGAGCGCAGCAAATGATGAATAAATATGAACATGATCCAAACATGACTCAACTTCATAGCCGTGAAATTCCAAATCTAAATCCCATAACCTCATAATCTCCAAACCCTTAACCTCAAAAACCTTATAAGTAGGTCCTGCGAAATATGTGACACAACAACATGATGTAAAGACATGAATATGATCCAATCATGACTCTCAAATCCATAGACCCAAAATTCCATCGCTCTGAAATTCCATAACCTCAATCTCAAACCCATTAATCTCGAGAACCCTATATCTAGGAAGTGTGAAATTTATCATATTACAATCTAAGAGAAAAGGCATGAATATGATCTAATTATAGCTCTCAACCTTATAGCCTCGAAACTCCATAGCTTCGAAATTCCATAGCTGTGTCTAGAAAACCTTAAATCCAGGACCTACGAGATCTAGGACAAAACAACCTTATGGAAGTCAGTCAGCCCTGGGTTACGTGGTTATGGAAGTCTACTTATTTCGAGTATAAAGTTCCGCGGTTATATGGCTTAAGATTTCTGGAATTGAAGGCTTTGATTGAATCATATTCATGCGTATGCCATCATATTATATCATATTCATGTTTCATAATCGTAAATGCATCCTCACCTCAGAATTTGATTCAGCGCGTTGAAAAACGTAGAAGAGCAATGGCCTTCTCTGGTTCGGTAACTGTATGCATGTGTAATCAAATTATCATGTAAAATATGTTTTTGAGGTTAGAAAATAAAGATTGAAACTCACGAAGCTACGCACGTGAGGCCATGGAACATTATATATCCTTAGACCCATGACGTCATGTGTCCCATACCCATACCCATGACGTCATGCGTCCCATGCCGAAATTGGCCAACTTGAGGCCGGAGCTTCCGCCCAGAGACTAAGTCAAAAATGAGGAGAATTGTATGAGGACTGGAATGAGGGAACGAATGAGGAATTATATGAGAGTTAAATGGGCCGAGATGAAGGTTTAAATGAGGGATAGCTCTCATCCAGGCCCAGGCCGGGTGGGGGGGGGGTGCGTGACGTGACGCATGACGCAATATTTTCCAGGGGCAATCCCATAATAAAGACATAGAATGTCTAAAAAACTAGCGGTAAACGAGGAAAACTGAAGTCGCATTCCTATTCAGCGACCCCAAAAGTATTAAGTAAACTGGGTCTGTACTTCCGCGCATTGGAAAAACTTTTGTGGTCCTAGTGTAATTAATTAGTAATTTACATCACAAAGAGATGAATGCCTAGTAGTGTCGTCCTTGGCAAAAGCGGTTAACTTCCAAGTTTCCGAGAGTATATGCACGTTAGTTGTCTCTCTCTTAGGAGCATCTCGAAGCTATCGCGCTGAAATCTTAAATATTCAGAGTTATGATACAGAAAAAATCCGGGCGCGAAGGTATCCTAATGTGCCGATATTTCAGCGCAGATACACTGATGGTATTCAAGCTTTGCAGGTTTAGAAATACGAGTGAGTGCGGGCGGAGGACGGATATTTATGCCGTGCACCTTCTCATCTAATGAAATATTCACCCGCTATTGTTTCCAGATAAATAATTGCCACTCGAACATTCCCCAGCACAAAGGCTAGTCCAGATACTGGAGATTTATCACGAATTACATAACATTACGGCCTAATCTACATATTACATGATCGCACCGAAATATTCTAGCTTTATATAATTAAATTCTCGAAAATTATTCATATATATGCTGGGTTTACACCCCACACTCCCACGTTGCATTAGGCTGAGAGCTCTCGTTGCTTTGTCTTAGATTTATCTATTGTGTGAAGCAATATAATTAGGTTTTAGTAAATAATCACCTACACAATAATGGTTTATTTTGTGTAAAAAGTATGGGTTCTTGCATCAAGAAATACATGTGTTATAGATTTAAAACTGCATGATAATTGTATATGTATATCTATAGATGTAAAACTGTATGATAATTGAATTGCATTGATTGTTTCTCGTCTTCTTTTCACAAAGCCTTTTCTTCCGAGTTGATGAACTAAAAGACTAAAACTGTCTCTAAAAGTATTTACACGAGTATGTATTAACTATTTATTTTTAGTAAATAATCTCCGACAACAAGAATAATTTTAATATTCACCTTACTTCCACATCTGATTTAGATGTGGATTCCATTGCTGATTAGATCTAAAATATTCTGCAACATCAATATGTAAGCCAATATGTAAGAAATTTTAAGCGAAAAAAATATTTAGCCTAATAGGGTGGGAGACTAAAGGGGATTTAAGAACTAGTTTTTTTATAATAGCTCAAACCCAATTTTTTTAACATAAATTTTAGTGATTAGAAAGTAGGCAGAACAACTGTAAAAACTTTCATACTCTTCTTCAGATAGTATTGGAGAAAGAAAATCAAAGGTGCATAAAATCAAATGTGTTAAAGAAATTAAATTGGTGGTCAAGGTTAAGGAGGTCAAACAGGTAAATTGGTTCACATCAGGAAGTTAAAAGCGGGAGAATTTCAGAAGGTAACTTAGTTAACAGGACAAGAATAACATGTATTAAAGAGGGGAAGGAGGACAAATGGAGATGTCAACGAGGCCATAAAGATAAACTGATTCACATCAACAAGTGTAAGGAAGGTGTTGAATGACAAGAAGGTGACTGGGTCTAGCAGGACCAGTAGTTAAGGAGAGAATCAAGAAGGTCAATGACGACACGTATATCGAGGATAAAGGAGGGCAAATGGTATAATGAGTTTAGAGAGGGCAAGTTAAGGAAGACAAGGTTAAGATAGGACAAGAGGACAAAAAGGTTAAATAGGACAGGAAGGATATTACGAGAAGAAAAGGACAACAGAAAATTAAGGAGGACAATGAAGTTAAGGAGCATAAAAGGAGTTTAAATATGACAAAAGGGGGTGAAGGAGGATAAGGTGAACAAAAGGAAGTTAAAGACGTCAAAGAGGGCAAATTGACATTCACAAAACGGTAAAAAATGTCAGAAGTTAAAAAGGCCAAATATTAAAAAAAGGAAAAAGGCCGAAAGTCTCAAAAAATATCAAAAAACCAAAAAAGTCAAAATGTTAGTTCTTTTTATTCTGTTAGTAGAATAACAGAAAAAACGTTAAAGCATTTATAAGCACCTGATTTGCTTACGAAAAATGTGCAGTCTTTACAAAGGACATTATTTTTCAAAGAAAAATTAAAAAAATAATATTGATGTTTAATAAACTATTAACCTCAAGATTTAAAAAATGATCATATAATTTGTCATGCTTTTTATGTAAAAGATAGAAAGTATAAAACGCAACATTCCAAACAAGTGACATTGTAGGTATGTTAATTTATATAAATATAGACATTCAAAAACCGCGGATGATAGCAGTCATGCTCTTTTCTGAAAATTCAAACACCCAACAACAAAAAATAAAAAAAAAACCACGCGGCAAAAAAAAGAGTTGACCCCCATGGAAAAAAAAAATGTTTTAAAATATGGTAAAGGGAAAGAAATTCTTTTTTTTTTTTGGCAAATTTTTTTGGGTGTTTTTTTGGAGCGTCATCATCTCTGCTATGAACGAGAGAAATGGAAATAGCAGTCATGTCTAAGCTTTTCGATTATGTCAAACTTTTGACAACTGACTGTCACAATTTGTAAAATAAACAATGGCTGTCATAAGATGTGACAGTCTTGACAAGTAAATAAGGTTATAAATTCGATTAAGGATAGAAATACGTCTTTTTTTCTTGGCCAACTTTGATGACGCTTTTTTGGATGTCTCTATATTACATAACACTGCGCAATATTTTTTTATTGTACCCTTTATTAATTCCACTTCAACCCAATATATCCTAATAAATAACCCCGCACAAAACAAATGGACAGTGGGTCCCGGTCGATTTGTCTAAAAATTGATTATATGATAGTTCTCGACTTTCTGAACAAAAGTTCTATGTACCAAAAAAGATCTTATCATTAAGATTCAAGATATAGAGGTATGAAGGTTGATTATTTGGCTATATTACTGAGTATGCCTAATGTATTTTGCAGATCAAGCAACTTCGGATATAAAGTCAATTGTCTACCCGATGTCACCCAAAGGTCATGTCTGTTTACTTGCCCTTGACCATGAAACATACAAGTTCATTTCTAGACCATTCCTGGCCATGTAGATATTTTTTAGCGGGAACCAATATTTTTCATCCAGAATAATGAATCTGAAACACGGTTATGGCCAATATAATACCTCTCAACAACTGTCTATAACTTTTTTTATTGAAATATTTCTTGCAGACTACTAATTCTCCGAGTTTATGGTCTGCAAAATACATTAGGCATATTCAATAATATACCCAAATAATTAACTTTCATCACTCTATATCTTGAATCCTAATCATAAGATCTTTTTTCGTACATGAGGACTTTTGTTCAGAAAATCGAGAACTATCATATATACTCAATTTTTAGACAAATCGACCGGGACCCACATTCTATTTGTTTTATGTGGGGTCCTTTAATATCATACTATTAGACACATAACTTAAAGTTTTTAACGAGTTACTCTAGTGGAGTTTGAACAACAGCAGGTGACAAGGGATTACTGCGATCAAATCAATCCCGCAACTGGCTTCTCGTCGTCGGTAAATTGAGGCAACTTGCACCACATGCTACGCGTTTGCCTGTGTCGCGTCGCGGTACACCAGCGTTATTTATAAGTCTTATATTTTTGAGGGGCATTAATTTTACTTACTTACACTCTAGTAAAGTGTAAGTAGGTGTAGTGTTAATGAAAATAGTTAATAATTTAAATTGTTTGTATAAATAGGTCAAAAATGTTATAATATTTCAAAGTTTTAAGTTTAAGCGGACAAAATATTTTCTGACCATCTGTCTGTTAAAATGTTAATCCTTTAACTCTATCAACTATCAGCTCCATCAACCATCTAAGGCTTAACTTTAAGCTTAACTTTTTTCGCGTTAACTGCGACCTGGATATGACGTCAATTTTTTTTAAATACCAAAATTATATTTTTTAGTCGGATTTTTTGTAGAATATTAGTTTGAGGGACCTGAAGGCGCGATGCAACGGGTAAAAAATGCTAATTTCATTTTTAAACTGTGTTGCGTATATTAAAGTTTATTATCACCATTTTTCAACTTTACTAAAGTTGGGAAATAATTTTTCACAATTTTAGAATCGCTAAGAGGATATTTCTGTTGATATGGCAACAGCGAAACAGAGAGCATGATATTCACTCATAACGTAACCACTCTTTTAGCAACACGCAGATAGTTCTTCGAGTAGGTTTTATTTGCGTAAATACCTCTCAGAACGACCAGCAAAACACCACTTGGTTTATAGAAATTATTAGTTTACGATACCTTCATAATAAAACATTTTTATAACCGGTAACCCTGACCAAAATAAAATGTTATTTCAACCGAGGCTACAACAAACCGCTGACCTATCGTCCTCTCACCACCTCGCTGGCGATCGGTTCCCCACACTCTCATATTTGTGTCGCGTCTATCTAAGACATGTGTTCACTTATTATTAATAAAGCCGGCAGATCCGGGAGGCAGGCCACCTCAACGGGCCATATCTGAACGTAAATAACAGAATAAGTTTAACACATCTCTTTCTAAATTACAACAGTTTATTGTTTCCATGAATTTTGTTTTTGCACATACAAGTAGTAAGTAGTATGACGCGTATGGTTATGGCCCGCCGCCCGTATCTGCCGGCTTTACTTATTAAATAGTTTTATAAGTAATATTTAATAACACTGAGGGAACGGTTGGTAGACATATTTAACATTAGTTATCAAATTGTATTACTGCAAAAGTATGTACTGTTCAACTCAACATTCCATATGGTGCAATGTAACCCAGGGTACAGTATTGGCAACTACCCCAAAAGCTTACAGAACGTAGCTCCAGCTATAGGAGAGTCGAGAGTACGTGATTTTTTTTTATAAAAACTGTAACCTGAAAATTTGAGTTGGGCGCCAGCTAATGACAGAAAATGCTCCAAATTAAGATAAGATATATATTAAAATTAACAAAACAATTGCAAAAATTTGTGTACAGGAGTTTTACTAACTCTGAGTCAAGTATTTCCACGGTAGTATAACTGTATAGTCTTTTGGCCAAGGAAAATAAGTGGATAGAATTTACCCCACTGCAGCCTGGAGTCGGGATGTCACACACGTAGGTCAGAAGGTCCTGAGAAGAAAACCTTCGTAATGGGGTGTGTCCACGGACTCTCTCCCAGACGCTACTTCTTGTACAACTTCCTTATATTTTCAGTGGCTCTGATATGTTACATGAAAAATTGGAATAACACCAGTAACAGTGCTAGTCTTGATGGATTAGTTACAACAAAGTTCTCGAATAAAATACAAAATTTTGCAAACTGTAAAAACAATTAATTAAAAATGATTATAAAAATTAACCAATGATTGGCTATATACATATATATCTATGGTAGTAATTACACTAATAGTTAAATTAACAAAAGGTATTCCAGAAAAAATTTACAATGAGACAATCAGTCCAAACTGTTGTCTTAACTTTTACAAAATAATCAACGCAATTAATAGATTAACGCAATTAATAGATTAATAAGGCAACATTATACAATAACTATATCTAAACAAACAGCCCCGGACGGCCGACCTATCGTCCTCTCACCACCTCGCTGACGATCGGTTCCCCCTCACTCTCATATGTGGGTCGCGTCTATCTAAGACATGTGTTCACTTATTAATAAAGCCGGCAGATCCGGGCGGCGGGCCATCTCAACGGGCCATATCTGAACGTAAATAACAGAGTAAGTTTAAGACATCTCTTTCTAAATTGCAACAGTTTTCATGAATTTTGTTTTTGCACATACAAGTAGGCAGTAGTATGACGCGTATGGTTATGGCCCGCCGCCCGTATCTGCCGGCTTTACTTATTAAGTACTTTTGTAAGTAATATTTAATAACACTTAGGAAACGGTTGGTAGACATATTTAACATTAGTTATCAAATTGTATTACTGCAAAAGTAGGTACTGTTCAACTCAACATTCCATATAGTGCAATGTAACCTAAGGGTATAGTACTGGCAACTACCCCAAAAGCTTACAGAACGTAGCTCCAGCTACAGGAGAGTCGAGAGTACGTGATTTTTTTTTATAAAAAATGTAATCTGAAAATTTGAGTTGGGCGCCAGCTAATGACAGACAATGCTCCAAATTAAGATAAGATATATATTAAAATTAACAAAACAATTGCAAAAATTTGTGTACAGGAGTTTTACTAGCTCTGAGTCAAGTATTTCCACGGTAGTATAACTAGTCTTCTGGCCAAGGAAAATAAGTGGATAGAATTTACCCCACTGTAGCCTGGAGTCGGGATGTCATACACGTAGGTCAGAAGGTCCTGAGAAGATGGACGACAGTGCACTGGTCGAAGACTCCACGAGTCTGGAGGTCAGGAACCTTCGTAATGGGGTGTGTCCAGGGACTCTCTCCCAGACGCTACTTCTTGTACGACTTCCTTCTATTTCCAGTGGCTCAGATATGTTACATGAAAAATTGGAATAAAACCAGTAACATTGCTAGTCTTGATGCATTGGTTACAACAAAGTTCTCGAATAAAATACAAAATTTTGCAAACTGTAAAAACAATTAATTAAAAATGATTACAAAAATTAACCAATGATTGTATATACATATATATATATCTATGGTAGTAATTACACTAACAGTTAAATTAACAAAAGGTATTCCAGAAAAAACTTACAATGAGACAATCGGTATATCAAACCGTTGTCTTAACTTTTTACAAAATAATCAACGCAATTAATAGATTAACGCCATTAATAGATTAATAAGGCAACATTATACAATAACTATATCTAAAGACAACAGAGTTAGATGAATCTCGAAAAACAAAATTATACCCCTGTCTAGGACAACAATACAATTTTCAGGCAGCTGATGTATTAACGATAAAATTAATAACATAATACAGTTTATCTCTGTGGAGAGACCCAGCAAACGTAGTATAAAGCAGAGCTGTGGAATTCAAAAAAAAAAACAAAAAAAAAAACACGATAAATGAAAAAAACTGAAGATAACCCTGAGACAGGAACGGGTGAGATATCTAGCTATATGCACCGAAAAAAAGGATTGCTTATTGAATTCCAGATAAGGCTCCTTTTCTTTCACAAATTTGAATAAATCTATGGTATATATACCCAACAAAGAAAGAAAAAATTCACCTTACCTGATGTCCTCAATCATGTAATCACGTGGAAGTTGTCAAATTTTCCTACAGGGGAAACTAAAAAAATAGCTGTGACAGCCACGAGTTCGGTATCGATCGTCTATAGCTTTTGTCCCCCATCAACAGGTAGGTAGTTTGGTTCCTGTACTGTTCGTACCTAAAAAAATTCAGAACCCAAAATATCTATTCATCGATACTACAAAAATGTCTGGGTAATACCAGCTCAAAAATAATTTAAGGGCACCTCGTGTTCCGAAGGTAAAAAATCCCTTAAATTCCTAAAGAAAATACAAAAATATGATTATGCACAGCCAGGTTTTATAATTATACTATAGGTTTCTCAACAGAACAATAGAAATCCAAAAGGATTACCCAACTAAAGAAATATTTGAAAACCACACGCTAACATTGGTACAGCGTGTAGGCCACGTTTCATTCAATCGGTGCTGAACTGATTTAAAGTCAAAGCAACGTGTTGAAAAGAGAGTAACTGATGTAATGGATGCTTACCTATTTTAATGCTTGATACATACCTGATAAAGGCGAATGTAACGAAATTAACTAAAATTTCGTTACAATAGGTATCGCAAAGAACGTATTTTCATCACCAAATTCAGTGTTAAACTCATTAATTTCGAACGCTGCCGTGTAGAAGATATACACGGCCTTCCGGCGGCAGTTCCTATAATTTCTATATTTGTTATTTACGAAGCCGCAGATAAGTGGGTGATTTTTTTTCGTTTCGTTCGCAATGCATCACCCGCCGACGGCGATAAAGGGTCCCCAGCGGGCGCAGTTGAACAGAAGCAGTTCGACCCCGTGACGAGAGGCCAGGAGGAACGGCTGAGCGCCATTCGTTTTTTCGATAACACAAAGCGCCGTCGACGGTTAAATTCAAATGTGAACGCGATATATTTATATTAGATACAGCAGTCGAATAACTCTGGAATTATGGCTGCCACCCGAGAAGGGTCCGGATGCGAGAGAAATTTACACTTCGGGAATAAATTGTTCGTGAAAACGGGGAGAAAGACAGTAAGTTAATGCAACGAGAATATTCAAAACCTAATTAGAGACGTACTTTAGTCATTCCGAAAGATTGTCCTGCATATTAATGGACTTTGGATGTTAAGACGGACGCATTTAATAATTCCGGAAGATTTAAAATAAACTGTTGTGTCGAAGAACATAGAGAAGTAGTTGATATAAGAGAACATAATGAGGTAATCGCCGAACAAAACAACTATAAACTTTATTGAAAAAAAAACTGCAATTTAAAAATACATTCAGTTAATTGTGACATTTAACTGCCAAAGGTCGAAATATCGAGTGTTGAACATTTTTGAAGGGTAAGTGTATATTTAGCACTGAAGCAAACACATGTCCTCGACATGTTATTTTTTGTATTAGAAGCCAGTTGAAACATCAGCTGTGATCGGTGAAATTTAAAATTCTCGAATTTCTTGAGGAGGCATGAGACCAACGTTATTTTTATTAACAGTTTGTTCTATATAAGACAACCAACTTTTAATAAAAGATAACGTTGTTCAGTTTAATACTCTAACCACTTTGATAAATAATCTGATACACGAGATGTGTAAATTAAGTAATGATACTGATTTTTTTTATTTTTTTTTATTATAATAGAATTACAATTCAGTATTGTCTCCTTCAAAATAACTTCCCTGGGGAGCCACATAGCGCTGGAGAAGGTTCTTTCATTCCTCATAGCAGTGCTGGAACTCATATACTGAAATAGCCTTCAGTCGGTCGGTTACAATCGTTTGAATGTTTTGCGTGCTCCCAAAATGACGTTCCTTGAGGTGATTTTTCAATCGGGAAGAGTAAAAAATCACAAGGATTCAAGTGAGGTGAATAAGGAGGCTGAGGAGCCACAGGAATGGTTTTACTGGCTAAAAACTCGTTTACTGAAATGGGCTCTGTGACAAGGCGCATTGTCGTGATGCAACATCCAGTTATTCTTGATGTTTGGTCTCACACGCATGACCCTTTTTCGAAGTTTTTCAAGAACCTATGTGTAAAAGTGTTGATTTACTGCTTGGCCTGGAGACACAAGCTCTTTATAGACAATTCCCTTGCTATCAAAAAAGCAAATCAGCATACATTTGATTTTCGACTTTCTCATTCTTGCTTTTTTGGGTCTTGGAGAGCTTGAAGTATGCCTCCATGCTTTGGCGCTTGGGTTTCCAGGTCGTACTAAAACAACCAAGTCTCATCACCAGTAATGACACGTTCCATAAAATGTGGATCATTTTCAATCGATTCCAAAAACTCAAGACACCTTCCTCTCCTGATGTCGTTTTGTTTTGCAAAAGGTTTTTTGGAATCATTTTTGTGCAAATTTTTCTCACCCCCAATTCGTTAGTCAAAATCTGATGAACAGTGGTGTGATTCAAATTTAACTCTTCCCCGATCATTCTTGTCGTCAACCAACGATCTGAACGCACAAGATACCGTACTCTATCGACATTTTCACCGATTCTTGAATATGAAGGCCTTCCGCTGCGTGATTCATGTTCAATCGACTCTTTTTGGATTTTTTTGTTTCATCTGCATTGAGCCCCCCCCCCCCCAAAGATAACTACTGGCTACGCCCTTGATTTCATATAAAAATTTGTGAGTAGTGTGCAAAGTTATTCTCAAATACAAAGTGAGTCAAGAATACTCTTATAAATTGTTATCTCACTACCGGAATAAAGTACGAATTTGAGATTTGGTGTGTGTCTTTTACTAACGGAAAAACATTTTGAGTTAAAAATTTTATTTTCGCTTTGCACCCATACGAGATTTAAATAAGCAACCTCTATTAATTTTTGTGTCATAACTTTTTTGTTGGTTAATTTTTAACACAACAAAAATTTGCACCATATATCACCATTCTATTAAAAACTCTTATATTCCTTTCTACTCTTTGGAATATGCAAAGTCAAAAAATTACACTAGTTTTATTGTTCTATTTAAACTATGAATGTAAATTAAAAATGCATAATAAGCTTCTATCACTTTAATGTTTCTTTTAATTGCGCTTTGCAAAGTATTTGGCATTTTCCAGTGTAAATTCTGCTAGTTCTGTATAGTTCAATTTATTTTTCTGTGCTGTTACAAAAAATTTTAAGAAAATGTATAAACCGTATAGTAATCATGAATACACGGGCATACATTTCGTATATGTGTTAACGGGTATTAAGAAAATTTACAGCGTAGTCAGATTGTACAGGAACAGGAAACCTCTCCCTACATAATACAGAGAAATGTGTGCGAGTCCATTTATTAATGGTTATTACACTCGTTATTCTTTTTTCTTAAAACTTTTTCAATACCATAGAAAAATAAATTGAACTACACAAAAGTAACTCACTAACTTTATGGGCAAATTTTCCAAATACTTTGTAAAACGCGATTAAAAGTAACATTAAACAGGGGTGCTTATTTCAACCCTATGTGGGTTGAAACCACAATATGTCGTTTGGCTAGTTAAATACACACCAAATCTAAAATTATTACGTTATTCTATTCTTGAAAAAAAAAATAAAAATTTATTTTAGGCTCGCCTTGTATGTATGTGTGAATAACTTTGCATGGAGGGACCTAACTGAAAAACTTTAAATAAAAGACCCTCTTTAAAATCATCTGTAGACTACACCCTTTAAAAGTTTTAACATAATAATGGGACACCATGTATATTAATAGATTACAAAAGAGTATACGTATTTATATAATGATAAAAATATTCGAAATTGATCATCAAAGAGTCGTTTGGTGACAAAATCTTCTCTGATAAATAATAATCTGACATCTTGGAACATGTCGTAAATTTTATATGAAAAGATGGGTTTTTAAACTGCACTCGGGCTTAGTATCATATTATTGACTGAGTAAATAATGTTTGCAAAAAAATAATACGATATGTTATCAATCCAATTGAAATATGGTAAACTCATCATTTTGTTTATAATATTCTCTGTATAATAGGGAACCTATATTTTCCTAGTTTTATCGATAGGACATTCATATATAGGTATATTCGCAAAGAACACTCCATATTACAGGCCTGAAAATCCGCGTCCTCCGCTCCCAACAACCACACAACACAGCGGACTATTTGTTCCATTTGCACATCCCATTTAATATTCAGCATAAACAGCAGTAGCGCTCGTATATTATTAAGTTAACAGTTTTATTTACGGGCGCGCGTCTCCCCGCTCGCTCCCCCTCGCCCCTCGGCCCCCACGGGACTCTTGCGAGAGTTTCGTAGCTGATACGTCGTTAGTTATAGTTCCTGGCATGATTTAGGGGGCCTTAATGGCCCAATAAATAGCGCCATTTCAATACGCGACAACGATCGTGGACGGGCGCGACGCATTAAAACGAAAATGGAGAGAAGGCCACCGAGCCGTCCTCCATAGTTGGAGGTGCCCAGATAGCGCCGGAGGACGGGGAGATATATGGGCGAGCACCTCTCCTCCTGCGACGCCTCGCTCGCATCGAATCATTTCATAAATCTAGGCGAACGCGACGTAGGTACTTACTGTTCGTATGTGTTTCTGATACACCTTTCGAGGAAGGAGTACTGTTTAATAATACACAGCAGTGTGCGTTATAGACTACTACGATTCCTTCCTCTAGCACGTATCATTGAGTTAGGAAGGAGGTCAGGTTAGAAGGTTAAGGAGAAACCACTACTTTTGGTTGAGTTGTTTTGATTACAAATTTTAAGTCCTGCCCATAGTTTCGTCCATATGGAATTAGTAGCATTAACTTTCTACATATTTTTTCGTCTACATTTAATGAAAATGTATTATAGAAACCTTGAGAGAAACCCAATTTTTCTCCCCTATGGCAAAATACTATATTCTTCAAGAAGTTTGTGGAATGTCTCATATCCCGAATGAGTGAAAAGTTTGTACGCGAGAACTATTGTTCATGAGTCTGGAATATATTATTCCAAACGTATTGTAGACTATACTTTAACTATAAAGATTTTACAAGGCCTACTAACTTCCGAACTATTTGGAACTCAAAAACATCAAAAGCAAAGCCAGAAATAAATACCTTGTTTGTAAGACGTATCCAAAGGAAGCAATTACTTGTCTTTAAGAATTGTCAGTTTGTCTAGTTCAATTTAAAAGCAATTTGACTAGTCTGCAAATAATCCAGTGTAATAATTAACGACATCCATGGTGTAAATACCGATTCTGCAACAGCTTACCAAATCGACAGTGTTTTTTGCATATTGAGACCCAGCTACACTATTAGTGTTATATATTTTTTTTAGATTTCTGAAGTTGATTCTTTTTTCCTAGCAATGCTGTATCTTGTGCTGGGTTTCTAAGTTTTATTTTTCGTTACCGTTGTAACTAACCGGTATTAAACAAATGAAACTTGATCAGATAACTGGGGCCTTGTGATAAAGGTTCAGTAAATTCTGGAGCTGAATGGGATTCAAGTAACTCCAAACAAGACGTAGTTTTTTTAAACCATAGTCTAGCTTGTGTTGAATAGAATATAAGTCGCTACAATGAATAGATACGAGTCATGACAGATCTTGTGCAAACTGCAGTCTTTTTAAAGACTGATTCCTGGTTATATGTATATTCAACACATTACAACAAACCTCAAAAATGAATGGAAACACACCCTGCTGCTATCAGTTTGCATAAACTGCAGTAAATTGAAGACATAAGTCTATTGGCAGAATACTCAATCAATGTAACTTTACATCCCCTTAAAGACGAAATTTTGCAAAACACTTGGTGGGTGTCTTCAAAACACTTAGTATTATAATACCTGTAGCATTTGTAGCTTTGCGTTCAGAGAAAGTCAGACGGCATGCTATTCGTCATTGTCGTTGAATAACCAGCTCTCAGCTCCAGTACCAAATCTTCAAAACTCTTTGAAACACAGTTAAAAGAAGAGCGATTCGCGAATATTTACTCTGACTTGACGATATGTGTCGATCAACTGCTGTGGAATCGTGGTTATCACCTTGTATGAGTCTATATCATAAAGATATGTGTTTATGTTGGGATAGCTGCAGCCAAGTGTGGTTGCTAATTCGCGGGTAAATGGTTCTGATCTTCGAACCCCCCTCCCCCCCATCCTGAAATAAAACAAATCACGATACAACCAACTATCCATCCAAACACCATGCATTAAACTACAGTGCCTTCTCCCAACACATTGATGTTGACGGATATAGAAGTCGCTCTACGCATCTGACACCACTTGGTCGAAGTTGATGTTGACGCTTCATTACAAAGTTACCAAACTCTGATTGCGCGGCACTATGGCCCTTTGGGTGTGGTAATATTGGGTTATTAAATCGGGCCTTTACAATTACGGGCAAGTAAGACAAACTAAATAACTATCTAAATTCTCACCGACACTGACGGTAAAAGCATTTACACATACATTGATTTCATACGACGATTCCTGCATTGTAATCCCATTGTAATCGTATTGTGATCCCAGTCTATTAAGAAAATGGCTGATGTACTATCCCATCCACTACGCATTAATGCATTAACTACAAAGTTGATTTAAAAAATCTGGCACTTACAGCACAACATACTGTTTCACGGTTAATAGTGTTCGCAGAAAAGTATCCGTAAGAATTAAATATATGAGAATGCAACATAATCAATAATGACAAACACTTTAAAACTGGCTCACTGAAAAACAGGTTTTGTCAAAAACATCCTATAGCGATGGATCAATAATGTTTTAGTCGGTACTCAAGAAAAGCATAAAAAGTGGTAGTATATACCTTTATTAGAGTTGTAGTAGGGCTATCACACATTAGGCCGTTCTGCAGCAGCATATGATGCCTTTTATTATACTTTCTAAAGATAAAGTGCTCAATAAGAAATTGTTCTCTTACATTCTGTTGCTTTTACAAAAAAAATGGTTTCAAATTTGAATCAAGTCATGATTCAAATTGTATTGGAATTTCTTAAACGAAATTAAACAATCAAAATTTGGTCGTTGGGACGCTTATCATTGAACTGTTAAAATTATAAACATAAATCGACTACTTTTTTCCATACTTTTACTAGTTATCTACAAATATCTAAAAATCACTAACTTTAAACTACTGAAAACTATTGAAAATTTTACAAATCTGGAGGCTTCGTGAACCATAAAGTGTGTACCTTTTCTATAACTTACCCGATATTGTATCCCTTGTGGTCTAGACGGCACCAATGCAATTCCATCCAAAAAGTAGATGCCCGGTATACATATTTTACATATATCCACATTAAGAATGCTGTAGAATATGTAGAATATGTCCATCCATTGCATCATACTCAATATATACTACGATTGCGTGCTTGTCTGCTACCTCAAATATATTTGAATGTCGGCCGATACGATACTGAAAAATGCAGATAATTGTCACAGTAGCCTTCTCCACCTACCAGTGTCCTTGCAAGTGCATACAAAGACACCAGCAAAGAGAAGACGGTTTTAGCGCTGTTGCACGCCAAATTCCAAAGTGACATGCCGACAGACTAAACGGGTCCGATGCTGAATAAGGGCTACAAGTCCTCTCCGGATGCGTACCGATTGGCGGCGTATTAAATCGGGCCTTATCCCGTGCCGATGACTGGGCCGGAGAGAGGCACGGTACGACGTAACCGATGACATGTATTGTATTCAAATTATAGGTCGTGACTGGGCTCAGGCCGCATGCGCAGATATGGATTTGTTTATCGCCGCTGCGCGACATAAATGACTGCCCGTTGACAGATCTATAGGCCTCGCGAAATGGGACCGTACCCGTCTAAGTCAGCTTATCTCCATAACGGATCGTCGCTAGGATTAAGGCCGGTTCGGATACGGGACCATATTACACGCCAATGGAAAGCTGAAATAAGGTAAGGTATGTACAAGGAGTCGGTGCTATGAAGTTTTGATGTTGCCATCTTCTATTTCATAATGCAGATATATTAAGCGACATTGATACAATCTTAATGTCAAGATTGCCAAAATAAAGATTGTGTTAGTTTTTCTTATCGCCAAGATCTTCGATCATCTGTACAAGAGGCGCAGCTGCCTTATATATATTACATTATATACACGGTGGAGACTTTAACTGGAATATATTCGCTAGCGGGGTGGTGAATGATTTTTCAAAAAATTCCCGAGACACGTCAACTATTAAATGTATTTACCTACATTTTGCAAGTAATATGAAAAATATAGCCGTTCAGGGCTGGCTGAAACCACCCTCGACATGATTTTTTCAAATGCAACCCTATGGCTTGTGACCCCTCATTGTAAAGCTGGTGGAAAGAGAAATCCAAACCACTGATCAAATTTTAATTTTTAGTATGTTTGTAGGGTTGCATACAATTAAAACAATTTAAAAATTAAATTTATTTTCAACGTAACACTTGTTCAAAATGTGCACCATTCACTTGTTGGCAGCATCCCAGTCCGTGGTAGGTTTCGTCCCTTACATTATGCAATATTTGCGGTGTTATTTTTCCGATTTCCTCTCTTATCCTTTCCTGCAGATCTGCTATGTTGTTGGGTTTCTGAATGTAAACCCTACTTTTAAGATGTCCCCACAAAAGAAATCCAGTGGTGTAAGATCTGGAGATCTTGATGGCCACTCAATATTACCTCGCCTCCCAATCCACCTACCGGGAAAAATTCTGTCCAGATACTGACGAACAATGGCAGCATAGTGTGGTGGGGCCCCATCTTGCTGAAACCATAACCTCTCGTCGGTCAAGTTAGGGTTTAAGGGGTTTGGAAATAAATGACATAGCACTGGCATTAGTTCGTGCTGGAGTAAACGCAAGTATCTTGCTCCATTAAGAGTGTCATCAAAGAAAAATGGTCCTACAATTCTATCTTGTATTATTCCGACCCACACATTAGTTTTCTGTGGGCGCTGAGTATGAAGTTCCCTCATCCAATGGGGGTTCTCTTCAGCCCAGTAACGACAATTTTGGCGATTTACGTGCCCATTTAATGTCAAAGTAGCCTCGTCAGAGAAAACTATCCACTCTAAAGATAACTGGTTTTCGATCTGGATCATCTTCAAGTAGCTCTTGAACAGCTTGCATTTTATATGGGCGTTTTTTCTCATATTTAATGATTTTTAAAACTGTTTTGTGATTAAGATTACTATCACGGGCCAGTTGACGGGCTGGAGTGATTGGATTTTCTTCTAGAGCAAGCAACAAATTCAACTTCGTGTCGTCATCAACAACAGCCTGACTCTTACTCGGTACTTTCCTGACATGACCCATCTCTCGATATTGTGCCTCAATTTTACTAATGGTACCTTGATTTAGTGGTGGCAAGTCAGGATGCGTTTCTCGAAACAAGCGAACAACTTCGCATTGAGTTCGCGCCCTATCACCATATCCAATCATCATCAAAATTTCGATTTTTAATGATTCAGTTAAATAAGACATTTTCACCAATTTGAAATAACACTCATCATCAAACTCTGAATACAGCATACAAACTAAATTACTCTTTGCGGCAGTGTAAAAACACTAGCAAAAAATAACAAATACCTATCAGTTGTGGCAAAAAATTGTTTGGAATTTTTTGTGGGGACATATGAAAAGTAAGGTTTACATTCCAAAACTAAACAACACACATTTTGAGTACGAAATTGTTGCGTTAAAAATAAATTAAACTATAAAATTACGTTTTAATTGTATGCAACCTTACAAACATACTAAAAATTAAAATTTGATCAGTGCGTTGGATTCCTCTTTCCACCAGCTTTACAATGAGGGGTCACAATCCATAGGGTTGCATTTGAAAAAATCATGTCGAGGGTGGTTTCGACCACCCCTGAAGGGCTATATTTTTCACATTACTTGCAAAATGTAGGTAAATACATTTAAAAGTTGACGTGTCTCGGGAATTTTTTGAAAAATCATTCACCACCCCGCTAGCGAATATATTCCAGTTAAAGTCTCCACCGTGTATTATGTATGTTTGGTATATCCATAGTGGCTTTCTGGACTCCTTTTTGGAGGCAAGGTATTGTACCCACTCAAAATCACAATTCCAATAAACATTCTTAGTTTTTCTATTGATATGTTTAGAGATAAACTATTTCTAAAATGGGCATAGTTTGTCGTTTGCCTAATAATTTCTTTCAACAGTTTATTGGTAAAGAAGAGTTCAAAAGTTCCACAGGGCTCAGTGCCACATACTTGTATCTGCATCTGGAAATATGTACAAATTAGGTGTTAGGTCACCTAGACACCTCCAACGCGTGTTTTGTTTGTAAAAACAATTTTGGCATCTGACTGCAACTGATTATGACTAAGATTTTCAACAGACCAGACACCGTCTTCATTTGCTAAATCTTCGTCCGTCAACGTAGCGTTCTCTGGCGGTTCTATATAGGTATGTAAGTTGGTGGATGGTTCGGCATCGTTTTCCGGCCTCAGATATCTTCAAATGCTATAAGAGGAAATAATCCCCGCAACAAACAACGTTTTTCTCTAAAATCGACGTGAATTCATGCACCATCACGTATCAGCAAGATAGTGCCCCACCACACTATTACAGAGAAATGAGAAATTACTCGGATGCAAATTATCTAGGTAGATTTATTGGTCGTCGTGGTTCGACAGAGTGTCCACCTCGGTCGCCGAATCTGACAACGACTATTTTCTCTGGGAATAAGTACGTCATCGATAGTTTTTGAAACACTTCCAGATATTCCCTGAATTAGCTTCGCCAACGCATTCTCGAAGTGTGTACTGAAATAACCCTGAAATATTATGTAAAGTGAGAGAATAGTTAAAAAATAGACTGTTCTTTTGTCAAGAAGTACAAGGTGGACATTTCGTACAACTTTTAAAATAATGTCATTGTTATTTGTTTTTATGTTGGATCCTCGGTGGTTAACTAGATTTTCTGGTTCTGTATTTGAGTTCTTGCAATTTTTTATGCATCAGACGTCGAATTTTATACCTTATTGTTTTCTCTAATTACAAAATTTATTTCACCGTAACTCTTTGTCTTTCTGTAACGGATTCTGAAGCTTGCCGCGTGACTTTATCAGAGATATGTTCTTGCGCAATAAGTTTTTGAATCTGTTACTCAATTAAACCCTACGTCACACATTTAAAGAACTGTGTGAACACATTTATTCTGTGCATTCGAATAAAAGCTTGTTTTTAAACGCCAAATAATTGGTAACCATAGTGAAAAACAAAATATCACCATAAAACGTGAATGAAAATTAAAAATCGGTGCCATTTGTAATTGGCTCAAATGGAGATGTATCCAGCATGAATAGACGACATGTGCCACACGACCCCACTTCACAACTAATCAAGATGGCGCCCAACTGTCATTTTAACACTTTGAACTGTCATTTTCATGTGGAAATGATGGTACATTTGTCTAATTTTAGTTCTTCGAATTTGGCGCCATTATCTACAACAGCTCAAAAGTTAAAGGGGGTAGGGCGAACTACAGTCGTTTCGAAGAACATTAAAAATGAAACGGATATTTTGCAAATTGAAACCGATCATCAGAACCCTGCGAAATAATATGCCGAGCAATACAAATTTCACATTTTAAAAAAAGACAACTCACCAACAATAAATGTAACAGGAAAAGAAAAAATATAATAATCTGCACAAAAGGAATCCATATTTAAGTGCTTACATAGTTATACCCACCAAACAAACTACAACACTAGAGGTACATTACAACTAATCTAAGTTTTCTCAATAATCATACCTTATACATAGTTTCGATGGAGAATCATTTTTTAAGGCATAGTTGACATGTACACTAACTGAACACGAAATTTTGAAATCGGTTTCTAGTATCTGGAACTGGTTTTGCTTCTGATAAAAAAACTAGGATATCTTCAGTCTAAGGCTAGGCGCGCACGAACGATTTTTTCGCTCGGCCGAACACAGCCTCGGACACAGATGTCCGGTCCAATCGCGATCTGCCGATATGCCTACGTCTATTGTTTTAAATGAGGTACCGCGCAATAGCACGATTAAAGTTGACGATGTTTGCCTGCCATTTGACTACCTGGTCAAGTTGAGAGTTTATAGCATCACGTGGTTGCGGTTTATGCGGCTAAAAAAATGGAGGACATACATAGTGGTTCCGAAAAATTTGTTTATTTAGTAGAAGATCGTCTGACACTGTACGATAAAAAGTTAAAATCGTATAGAGTTCATCATATATATTGTTTATAGGCATTCTTGTATAGTTAACCTTTTTTTCTGGGCGTAACCTTATTTTTTGACCCTTTTAGCCTTGGACTGATTATAGGGTGGACGCAGTCTTTTTTCGCTTTTTTTTTGGGTAATTTCAGGAGTAAAGCACTAACACACGCAATTTCTATAAAATCCATTCTGTTTTAATTCCTGTCGCCGATGATAAAAATAGACTGTGCGCGGTATTCCTTACGAAACCGATCAAAAATCGTCTTATATTTTTATCGTTCGTGCGCGCCTAGCCTAATGCGGTTGAAGGTTTTGAGTATGGTTTTAGTATGCGGTTTTAGCTGCAATAGCGTGGTCACCAATTTGAACAGCTTTCCAGTATTCCTCTCTCATATTACTCTCCCTCTTGGACTAAAATATAATGTGTTCTAGGTCACTTCCTTCCTCACAGTACATACTACTTCTCTTCAATCCCCATTAGACGTACTTTGTGTAAAAACGTTTTCTACACTTTTAGATTAAGATTGCCTTTCTTAATATTTCGGCTATTATTATTTAACCAACAATCCCAGTAAATGACAAAATTCACCTGCTTCACTTCCTACTCGCCCTCCCATTCCCCACCGTAAAAACTTGCCACTTACATAATTTTTCCTCGCCCACTGACATTATCCTGTATTTAGCTGACGGCCTCCGTTAGAATAAAGATTTACGGGACGGCTTTAATGAAGGTTCGGTATTAAAAAGACGAGGTACGCCAGCGGCTCCCCCTGGCGGCGGCAGCGGGGACCGATTTCTCGCGCCAGCCCCCGTTAAATATTAACGCTGGGCCGCGCCGATAAGTGCGACGCGCCACTTAGCGGGCCTGAATTAACGCCCGCCGCGGCCGACTAGATCTAACACACGATATACGCGGGGGGAATTACGGCTGTGCGTGCTTTTTTGACTAACACCTCCCGAGGAGGGAGGCCGTAAAGGCGACGCCGTGATGGGTGGGCCCTAATTGGGAGCTTATCAGGAATTTATGAAGCGCTGTCTCCTACGCGGCACCGGGATGTAAGTACGTAGAAAGTGCCGACGTTTGGCGGTGGAGGTTTTTTGTTTTATGCGCGTCCGGGACGAGATAGGGCGCGAAAATAATTTAGAATTTGTAGACTTTGACGCGATTACCTGGCGGAGAGAGTGTAGATACATGAGTTTGTGAGACAGCCGGAGTTTTTATATTTATTTGATTTACGTTGGTTAAAATTTACGTTATCAAAGTTTGTCATATTTTCTGGTATAATATTTCTAACCTCGGTTTACAGGATTTGCCTAATAAGTATCGGAACTTACTTTTAAGGAAAAAAACTGGAGGGTGATCTTATGGGCAGGATCGGAAGTGGAGGTCGTCAGAAAGCTAGGCTGGGAGACCCAATTCAGTTGCCCTAGAACCCTTGGATGTAGATCGCGCACGAAATGAGAGTATGTTTAGTGTTCGCATTGAGCAGCATTATGCCATCAAATTTTGCGTTAATCTGACCATATCCACTACGGAGACTTTTGATAAGTCTCAGACTTCTCAGGCACATTGAAGCCATTTGGACGACTTCAACCATTCCGAGAAAATGTTCTTTAAGCTCATTTTATGGAGCAGAGTGGCTCGCTGTCCCAACCAACTTACAGTGAAAATTTTGCTTCTGTCGACTTATTTTTGTTCCCTCGGATCAAAACCTTTCAACAATGTTGCGCGATGACTCGCTACATCTCTGCTGGAGCGAACTATCGAGCATCAGACACATTTTCGTTTTCGGTTTCGTTAACCAAGACTCAGTTCAGTTTCTGCTGAGCCTTTGGAGTGTGCAGGTCGCACCCAGAACGAAAATATGTTTGATGCTCGCACTGAGAAACCAGCAGAGATGCAGCGAACCATCGAGCAATATTGTGCATCAAATTTTAGGTTCCGAGCCCGGGGAATATCAGATTATCAATCAAATAGTCCTGTCGAATGTCCAAAATATGGTGTGATTGCATTATTATTATATGGTTATTATTATTATTTTTATACTCAAATTCGCACTCTTACACTTAAAATAGGGATCTACCGCTTAGTTTTCTCTTCATGATATTTCTTAAGTTTATCAGTGTATTAGCGCAATTTATTCTAAAACATTAGGAACTTAAATTAGTAAGGATAAAAATTATAAACTATTCTTTTTGGATAACATCTTTTGAATCATCATTGATTTAACCTCTTTTTGTTATTGTTTTCCGTCTTCTTTTTGTTGTTTTTTTTTTTTCGTACAATATTTACAGGATTTTAAATCGATTTAGACTTTTAGATCGAAGCTACTGGAAATTAAGGCTTTTAATTTGTTATATACGAGTATATTATTTGGTATATTTGGAAACAAAGTTTACCAAAACAAGTTTACCGAAGTTGTAAAACAACAACAAAAAAAGAACAATTCATTCACGAACATCAATATAATATTTCACATTGGCGCATTCGCCATTATCTGGAACATTATGTACCTCAACTTTTTTTTAGAGTTTATAAAAATAATTTTACATTTCGACACAAATAAGGAAATACAGGGTAAAACGTAACTTTCCTTACTGGAATTTATTTCACATATTGCTTAATGTACTAAATATTTAGGTACATGGTGGATCTCCCAGAATTCGTTCCAATGTTATAGGCCTATGAAATTATAAATAATAAATATTCATTACGATACAAAATACCTTTTATACCTAATACTAATACTCGGTTATTTCTAGTATCTAAGCTGTGAATAGTTACTGTTGTCATAAATAAACGCATAAATTTTTGTATTGACTCCTTTGTTGCTTATATCAGTGAATCATATGTTTTAAGATGTTTAAAGGGCTATTAATGTACTTCATATTTTTGTAAACAAGTATTATTTGAGGTAAAATACCTCAAATCATTATTTAAGGTACCTAGTCATGAAAGAAATACCTAGTCGTATATTTTTTTATTTTAAAAATGGACTTAGCTGCTAGTTGATGAATAATGTATCTTACGGGTTGGAAGTTACCAATGCAATCTCATCGAAATAGTGAGATTTTTCTGTAAGTTTATTTATTTATAAAACTCGCCTAATAAGACGAGGTAGGTACTTATTTATAAAATTTTGAACCATATTTTAAGATTTAGTGTCCATTCATTGTGAGCAAGTATAAAGTATCAAATTATAGTTTTATTTCATTTTGATTAGAGAACAGTTTTAGCAGAAACCAATCTGTGTTCGCTTACGCAAAAAAAAAAAAAAACGAAAACCGACCAAAACCAATCGACATTCTACGGAACATCTCGTAGTCGGCCTGACTGGATTTATGGCGGACACGATTTATGAACATTTGTAATCCTATTCAAGGTTTTATGCAGATATTACTCACTCAAGCAAGGAATATGAGTTTATCAAGCTTTCAGACGTAAATCATGGCCCGCTCAGTTTATCTGTAAATTGCACTTTCCTACGGTCCGTCCCGTAGTCCTCACCGGGTCCTAACAGTGGCGGCCGCTGGCATTTAAAATTGCCATATCTTGATAACGGTCTCTCATAATGGGTCATAGCAAATCTATAAAAAAAAGTGTGAATATTGCGATTGAACCAAACTTACCTTAGTCCAAAAGTTAATAGTAACTAAGATACAGGGTGTCAAAATTATAATTTTATTTTCAATTTCAGTGAATACATTTTTTAAAAACTTTTTTACACAAAATTTGTTCAGCAGTTTTGGACAAATTTAGAAGTTTTTTCGACAAATAATTTTACTTTGTTAATAACTTTGATATAAATTGTAGAAGGCGCTCTGTTATCCGGTTGCCTAAAACCGGGTAGGGTACATAAAAACTGATGTTTTTATGTACCCTATAATTGCTTCGTTGGTCTCTTTCCTGAGTCCTAAGCCAATCCAGCTATTATTTACCTGCTTGGTAAACTTATGTAGATATTTGTTAATTGTGAGTGATTATAAAACTTACTTAAAAATTGTTAATAAGGACTATTTGGTTTGTATTGATCATTTACCCAATTTTACCAAATATTTTTTTGTATTCTCTCAAAATTTGACTTGGCTTAGGTAGCAGATGTTTGCGATAAAATCATAAGATGAGGAAATGTTTCTAATAAAAAATAATAAACGGTTCCTATGACGAATTAGTTACTGAATTCCATGGTAGCTATAAAGTAACTGATGGAAAGAGATGATTAAATTTTTTAAAGTTTGTTATAGAAATAAAATAAAAAGAAAAAACCGCTGACAAGGAATCACTACTTCTACATCAAATCTTTCATCTATTCATTAAAAACATTAGTTTGTATTTTTAAAAGTGTTAAATTTGGATATAACGTTTATGGCATTTATGCCCTTTTTTGACTTTATGAAATATATGACCTTTATGACCTAAATGACTAATATAATGTTTATGACCGATATATTATTGCTGCAGAGGGTACCACCTGTTTTATGTCTAGTCAGCGCTTCATACAGACAGAATAGACCTTTTATCTGAGGATAAGCTTAACTTCTTTATATGTCTGCCTAAACCTCGAATACTTTTTTTCGTCACTGTATATGATCTTTATAACCTATATGATTTTTATAACCTACATTATGTAGATGATAATTAATGTATTGAAATTGGCATAGTAGTAAAATGAGAATAGCGGCTTACTAATGTGATATTAAATTCCTCCATCTCAAAAACCTATAAAACGACACGTGACATGAATATTTTTCTTAATTCATATTAAAATACAACCTTATTACCCCCACCCCTACTGTGGGACAACAAATAGCATCATCAGCCCCATATTAGAATAAATGTATGATTTAGTTTGCCATACTTTCGACAATTTTTTAATAATTCCCTTACATTTTGTTTTAGTTACCACGTACCCCCTTTGACTGGAGAGGAGTAGGCGAAGGAGAGGATAAATAATAAAAGATTTTTTTAAAGGTCCGTTCATTATGTCATTATTAAATTAATATTAAAAAAAGTTTATTTGACCTATTTTAAATACTTACCCTCTTCAATTCCCTCAACACCTCATCCTATTAAGCCAAAAACATTTACATTTATAGACTCTATTATGTTGTACATGTGTCTCAAATTTGAAATGCATATATTTGTTGTATCGTTTGCAAATTACAAATTGTAAAGGAAAAAGTGTATTACCTCCATTTATCCCTTAACCCCTCAACCGATTAAGCTCAAAGTCAGTTCCAGATCTTGTCATGGTACATAAGTCTTCAAAATTTGAAGTTGATATCTTAACGCGTTCTCGAGTTATCGTGTACACAAAAAATGATTAACAGACAGATAGACATAGACAAATGTTTAGCTTAAACTTAAAATCTCGACGTTTCAGAACATATTAAGCCTATTCAGCTCATAAGTTAAAAAAATGTATGAACACTATACTTTCACTCCACTACGTTGATATGTAAGTAAAAAATACGTGAATACTGGATTGAGGCTACTCCTACCTTGAGGGACTAAATATGATTGGTAAAATATTATTGTATTTACTCTATTGTCATCGACCTGTTCGTGCTTACAATACATGTAGCAGAAATAGTGTCACCCAGAGGAAATGAAAGACCAATTATTGTTAAGAGGAAATAAATACTGTTTATTGCTGAAAAGTGATAACAAGTATCGAAATATATTTTAGAATTTATTTCCCATGTAATCATTTATCATACAAGTAAGGGATTGCCAAAGTCTATTATATATTGTTATACAGGGTGATTCAGCTAACCCGTTCGTTAAAAGTTTATGAACTTCCCATTGAAATTTATTTTTGAAAATTTGGAATCAGGGGTTAGCGGGGACGGTTTCAACTAAAGTACTTGTGTTTTTCTGATACTTCCGGTTATACCGGAAGTAGCTATCAACTTCCTTATTTTAAATGGAACACCCAGTATATTAATACATTTTTTGAATTCCTCTCCTAATTTTAGGTTGACTTTGTTAACAATTCCCTATACCTATCTTCAGCAGTTTTTGAGATATTTTAAATTTTTTGAAAAAAATAGGTTTTTTAGTATCCTATTGAAATGCTCGTCACCAAATCAAAAGTTATAGTAGCAAACTTTGGGCTGCCCTTGGGTGGAATATTAAGATTTCAGGTGGTATGTAATTTGATGTTTTATTATTTACAGGGTGTAAAAAAATCGAGTTCATTCTAACAAATTTCAACTGCCCAAAAATGAGTTTTCTTAAATGTAACACCTTGTATTTTATTACTCTATGTGATGGAGAATTGAGTGATCTTTCATTCTGTATTAGGATTCCCTATACCTATCTGCTACCGTTTTCTTGCTATCGAGGTATTCTTTGTTCGATACCCATACTTTTCCATTTCATTAAATTACTTCTGACTAGCGGGCCATGAAAATAAAAACAGTGTATCATTTATATTAATTCTTTATCATAAACAATGTTACAAAATTATTGAAAAAAAAATCAAGTTCATTTAAAGTGGTATACACTCTCTAAATAAAATTACCTTAAATGAATAAAAGCATATTTCAAACGGTTTGGAACTTACCATAGCCTAAACAATAAAACATATTAAAAATAATAAATAAATATTAACAACAATAACTAAACAACTAAATATAACAATAATAACTAAATATTAGACCTAATTGTTAATATTTAGTTATTATTTTTAATATGTTTTATTGTTTTGGCTATGGTAAGTTCCAAACTGTTTAAAATATGCTTTTATTCATTTTAAGGTAATTTTATTTAGAGTGTATACCACTTTAAATGAACTTGATTTTTTTTTCAATAATTTTGTAACATTGTTTATGATAAAAAATTAATATAAATGATACATTGTTTTTTTTTTTTCATGGCCCGCTAGACAGATGTAATTTAATAAAATGGAAAACTATGGTATCGAAGAAAAAATACCTCGATAGCATGAAAACGGTAGCAGATATGTATAGGGAATCCTAATACAGAATGAAAGATCACTCAATCCTCCATCACATAGAACAATAAAATACAGGGTATTTTATTATTTAAGAAAAAGTCACTTTTGAGCAGTTGAAATATGTCAGAATGAACTCCATTTTTTAGAGACCCTGTAAATAATATAACATCAAATTACATACCACCTGAAACCTTAATATTCCGTCCAAGAGCAGCCCAAAGTTTGCTACTATAACTTTTGTTTTGAATCGCTGACGAGCATTTCAATAGGATACTAAAAAACCTATTTTTTTCAAAAAAATTAAAATATCTCCAAAACTGCTGACGATAGGTATAGGGAATTGTTAACAGAGTCAACCTAAAATTAGGAGAGGAATTCAAAAATGTATTAATATACTGGGTGTTCCATTTAAAATAAGGAAGTTGATAGCTACTTCCGGTATAAACGGAAGTGTCAGAAAAACACAAGTACTTTAGTTGAATAGACCGTCCCCGCTAACCCCTGATTCCAAATTTTCAAAAATAAATTTCAATGGGAAGTTCATAAACTTTTAACAAACGGGTTAGCTGAATCACCCTGTATATTTATGTTCGATTTGGTTCTTGTTAACCCCCTACGTCTTTTGTGTAGCAGTTTGGGTTTGTTCTCTTTAATATATACTGTTCTTTGTTTTGCAATTTAATTGTATTATTTATCCCCCTTAGCAAAAGTTATTCCTGATCCAAGCGATTTATAATTTTCTTTACCATCTGACCTCATAACAGATGTGGTGAAGATGCAGGGCAGTTGTGGCAATAATAACAAAAAAAATGTTTAGTCTTACTAAAAAAATAGTTAAAGCCAATACACGTGTATGTGTAAATCCATATTTCAGTTAACAATAATAATAAAATATTTTATCTTTGCCTTTCACAAATCTATTTATATAGATTTGTGAAATGCATTTGGAGAGACCTCTTGTGTGCTGATGACTTTAAAATATATTGTGTGATTAATTCTGTTTCTGACTGTGAGCCTTAGTGAAATCTCCTCATTCTGGATAACTGGTGCGGTAACAATTAACTTCCGCTTAAAGTGAACAAATGTGTGGTAATGTCCTTTCATCGCAAAAAAAGAAATGCATTATATTCACCTAGATGGTTATGTTTCTTAGGGTTGTAGTTCTTAGCCTAAGTACGTTAAAGAGCTGGATGTCTTTTTCGAGAGGAACTGTTCACGCTGCAATGAAGTCTTTACACACGATGCGTATAAAAGTTTAGGATGTGTTGTTTGTAACTAGCGATTTTAAGGATCAGGTAACGTTAGATTATTATAAAAAAACGTCCTCAAAGTATCCTTATCCTTAATATGCTACAAAATCGATCCAGCATGTCTTGAATGATTACTCTTAGAGCTGTCAAGTTCTGAATTTTTTATGATTAAGAAAATTAAATATGGTACTGGCAGACTAAAAAGTTTTTATGATTGAATGTTACCTACTTTAGAAATCCTACAAAGCTTGATGGCCAGTGGGTTTGTTCAGCACGGATTAATTTAGTTTAAATTTATAATTTTTAGATTCTTTATTATGTATATGTTTTTTTTTTTAATTATATATTATGCAATAACTGAATTATTACATTATACGAGTGATGTAATTTTCCTAATAATAAAAACTTCAGAACTCAACAATTCAACACATGCGGGATCAATTCCACGATACATTTTTTTCTTACTATCATTGGTAAGATCCAGGTTTGAATATGGATCAGTTGTATGTATAGAGTCAAGAGCAAATACTTTCAATTTATGGTAATGTTGGATTACTGACCTGTTTCCTTGTAACTATAGTTCAACTTTTCCTTGTAACTTCAAATTTATATTTACCTGCTCGATAACGTTTATTCATGCAGATGTACTCCCCAAAAACATGTCTATGATATACAGTCCGTAATATTTTAATAAAAAAACATATATTTTTATACAATGTGAAATAATAATTATTGAGGATGTTGAGTATTGTACTTACAATTAGAGTTAATACTAGACTTCACAAATTCGTATTACCATTCGCGCGTAAAACATATCACAGTCCTCTGCTGACTACCATGAGGATATGACCGCGAATTTATTTCAAAAATGGTTTTCAGAACAACTGCTTCCGAATATCCCTCCCAAATCGGTCATTGTAATGGATAACGCGCCGTATCATTCGTGCATTTTAAATAAAATACCGAATATTACTACCAAAAAGGAAGATATTTAAAAATTCATGAGAAATAAAAATATGAACATCCCTGAAAAGATTCCGGTAAAGCGCAAGTTACTCGAATTAATAAAAGAGCAAAATTTTAAAAATGAATATGTCATGGAACACCTCGCTAGTATACATGGTCACACTGTTACAAGATTGCCACCATATTATTGCGTATTCAATCCTATTGAAATGGTTTGGGCGGCGGTAAAAGATTTTGCTTAAGACGTTTGCGTAAATATAATCAGTCACTAACATTAAGTGCATCAGTAGTAGATAACGTGAGAAATATAACTGATGAATTAGATAACACAGAATTGTGGAGAAACTGCGTTCGTAGTGTGATAAATAAAGAAGCCGAATACCCTCGCCTACCGTCGGTAAACCCGATCATTATACAATTAAATAATTCTGAATCCGAATCTGAGTCCGAATCCGAATCTGCGTCCGAATCCGAATCTGCGTCCGAATCCGAATGATCCTATCGAACCTTTTACGTTCGATTACGTTCGGTTAGGTTCGATTTTACGTGACGCCTTCTTCTGTTCGTTTGTTTATTACGTTTTTACGAGTTTTATTTATGTTTTTTCATTGTTGTATTTTACTATTTATTTTTGTTATTGGAATTAATGATTTATTTATATATTTATTTCACCAGAAATGTGTTTGTTTCATCGTATTTAGTATTTATTCGTATGGAATTGTTATTTATTTCTAAATGTTTATTTATATTTATTTATTGAGTGTATATTTTTTTGTTTAAAATAACTTCCCGACCTAAACTAATATAATCCTTCCCATTCCTTCCTGGCAAGGATATGTTCATACCTTCTCGATGGTCCTTGCTGAGTAATAATATATTTTAATTAAAAGATGGCTTTTTGGTTAGTTCTGACGCGTTTTTAAACTTTAAATTTTTAACATTATTTGTTTGCAAGTACAAAAAAATTAAAACATATTACTGGCCAAATGAACATTAGTATAATATACAAATAAATATAAATAATACATACATGTATTATCCTGACTTTTTTTATTTACATACATATATGTATATATGTAAATAAAAAAAAGTCAAGATATAAAAGCGACGTTAATTACTTATTATTACCTATCCCTAAAAGTTATTATTCGAGCACGCCCATGGAATCATAAAGTTGCACCGTTTTTTTATTCCCCAGGCGTATTTATCATTTTCAATTCAGAATAGAAGGATCATACTAGTGCATGATTGTTTGTATAATGGAGACTCTGGGAAGAAAAATTGCAATTTAGTATAAAAAATATAATCAGTTTACAAATAAATACGTTAGATTTTGTCAAAAATCGACTTTCAAAAATGATGCTGGCGAGATTTCAACAGTAAGCTGTAACACAAAAAATAAGGCGATACATGTTGGCACGTAGTACATGGTTGCTAATAATGCAGATTTATCTTACACACCAGATGTAAGTCGTAGGATGTAGATGGTATATCCCAACTACAATAACGTCCTACTACCCACATATGGGGCATACAAATTCAAACGAAGACGTGGAAGGATCTGCAAAAAATTAGCATTAGGACAGTGAACATGTTAAAAGAGGACTAGAATATATCCGTACTGTAAATTACGTATATATACTGAATGGCGAAAATAGATTTAGCGCCTATGTTGTTATTACTTACTCTTCGATTAAATTCGGACACAAGAATTTTATCTGAAATATATTTTCTTGTCTGTCATTATTTATTTGATTTATTTCATTTACCTAATAATTATCATGACGTGAAGATAAAAGTGACAAACTTTGAATATAAGCATCAGTATATTTTTAGGGCACCCACAGCATTGAGAAAAAAAAAAACGTGTTTTTTTTGTGAATCTGTCAACTTAAAATCCACGAGTCGTCACTGGATTCTATGGGGGGCGGAGGGACCAGGATTTGCGAGAGGGGCGTCGGTTATGCTGGCGCCCATCGCACAAATCATCGGGGCATTCTTAATACGGCGTTTTGCGAAATTTTATCAATTACACTACGGCCGTGGCGTTGTATGTTTCGGGAGATTACGGCCGTTTATTAATTAAAATCGAATTTGTCGGCTTTTTGTTCGCTTTATGTCCAATATAACTTTTTTATTACATATAGACTTGACTAAATCATGATATTTAATTTCATAACCAAGTAATTTACTTCAAGTGAGATACATAATCAATCTTATATTGAAATAATTGAATATTGAATAAAATAAAAAAATACCTTTTTATACTAGGTATACTTCCATCAGTAGAGTGAATTTTCTCACTACTGGTTAAATGTCTATGTTAATGCTATTAAATGTCGCTACCGTAATCATTTTTCGGTATTGACTTTGTAAAATACAGACACGAAAATACAGGAATCATTACAGTTCTATCAGAGGGAGAGTGTACATGAAAAAGACGTAAGACTCACAACCAATCCCAGTGACAGGTGCCAACTGCCCCAGGCGGGATTCGAACTCGCGCGGATAATAGCTCTCGGAGTAATCGCCAACTCCCACAAGGTGTTTTACTTACTGAACTATCGTCGCAGTCACAAAGCACGGGATTTTATTCGTTTGTTAAACTAGACTAGGTTATTATTACTTCACAATAAAGAAAAATATTTCTCGCAAAAACTCGAAATAGAAAGTTGACGAAAATAGTATCTATCATAAAAAGGTACAGGAATATTTTTTACGTGATCCTACGCAGGTACATAATAAGTATATCTTGAGAAATACTATGATTATTGAAGTTTTCACATTTTCTAAGCCATGATATTTTGGAATATGATTTTGTTAAAAAACATTTTATTTCTCTTTTTTCACATTAAATTTATTAGAAATTTTGGTTTTTAGTCGTTATTTACTTCGCGATGGTCATATGTTTGTCAGAGATAACGTCGCTAAATCCACCTCGTTTGCAATTGCTGCTCAATTTAGCTAATAGCAACCTGTATAGAATGACACAGGCACAGGTACGTTCATTTTCGATACTAAACAAATTACCACACTCGGCTATCTCACATTAGACGCGACCCACTGTCCAACGAACTTCAACACACCGAATCTTTGGAACTACTCATCAAAGATCTTCCTGGCGTGACTTACTCGCAATAATAACCTGTACTGCATAAACGATGTATTTAGTATCTGTCGCTATTTATCAAGATGGCAATGAAAGCTCATGAACCTGAGGAAAAATTAAATGTCTTAAACTAGAGACCTCAATAGTAATGTATATTCACAAGTTACGGTCGGTACCAGCAAGGAAGCCATCCGAAAAAAGGTTAATTCGATGAGGGTGGCAAGAAATATAAACGATGCAATTGCAAATTCGAGAACTAACTGAGACCAAAGAAGACCAAAATAGAGATTAGGAAATCGAGGACATTATAAACCGGATATAGATAGGCGGTGTTACCGTATGTGCACGTCCACATTCCACAGAATAGATTTTCTCTATTTTCACAAAATTTCTAATTAAATTCTGTGGAAACAATATTTTATTCTATAACCGAATGGCTCTGAAGGAAAGATGAGTGTAAGTGTTATCTTCCAAGTTTCCTTATACCGGGTTATTCAGTTTAGTAATCGCAGCCCTGTGTATTTTTAGAAGCTTTTATTTAACTTGCAATGTATGTTTATTTTTTTGTTTGAATGTATGTTCGTGTCAAATCTTGCAACTGAATTATACTGAATTATACGCATACACGTTTAGTGTGAATGACAATGCATGGATAGTTAAGTTATGTCATTCTAAATTCCAAATGGCGGACGGTCTAAGATGGCAGAATAGTTATTTTTTGCGTACTCCCATGATATGGGTATCAAATGAAAGGGTTTGCTGAGAAGAAATAGGAAAATAAAATGAATTTACTCTAAATCCAATATGGCGGACCGCCCAAGATGGCGGACTAGTTAATTTAGTATCAAATGAAAGGGTTTGCTTAGAAGAAATAAGAAAATAAAATGAATTTACTATAAATCCAATATGGCGGACTAGTTATTTTTTGTGCACTCCAATGATATGGGTATCAAATGAAAGGGTTTGCTGAGAAGAATACGAGAAAATAATAAAATGACTCTACTCTAAATCCAATATGGCTGACCGTGCAAGATGGCGGACTAGTTATTTTTGTGTACTCCCATGATATAGGTATCAAATGAAAGGATTTGCTGAGAAAAATACGAAAAATAAAATGACCACTCTAAATCCAATATGGCGGACCACTCAAGATGGCGGACTAGTTATTTTTAAGCACTCCCATAATGTGGGTATCAAATGAAAGGGTTTGCTAAGAAGAATACGAATAAACTGACGTCTGCGTTCAACCTTTCGAGGATATGGTGTACTACTGCCCGGCTAAAGACTTAGCGGGGTCGTGTCTTAACTAATATCAACCTATACCCTAGGCAAATTCTAGCGGCGGTGAAAAAATTCAAAATGGCGAAAAACAAGATGGCCACCATACCAATTTAAAATAGTTATAACTATGTATAGGTTAGGGATAGTATGAACAGGTTGTGAAACATTTAGATACAAAAACACGACGATAACTAAAAAATAAAAAATAAATTAATAATAAAAAACATTTTTTAAAAACAAGCTTTTATTTAAATGCTCTAAAAAGAAGAAAATAAACTTTAAATTGAATCAAACCCAAAAAGCTTGTCACGAGATTTGCTTGTGTAGATAAACAAGAATGTAATAATTATACAACTTGATCTTGACATAAGAAAATCTAAGAAACAAAGTATGTATTTTATAAAATACATACTTAGTACATCTACACAGGTAAATCTCGTGACAAGCTTTTATATCATATAAATTGTGTAATAAATTGATGGGTTTGATTCAATTTAAAGTTTATTTTCTTCTTTTTAGATCATTTAAATAAAAGCTTGTTTTTAAAAAATGTTTTTTTATTATTAATTTATTTATTTGAAGGTAAGACTATAACTTACCATACAATGAAACTGTTTGCAAATTGAAATTAATTAAGTAAAACTACAACATACCATAAATAAAACTATTTGCAAATCTCTATCGAATGATAATTTTAAATAAAGTGTATGACGCCCCACAAAAAAATTTGATATTCAACTTTTTTTTTCAAATGAAATGGTGCTCTTTTTCTTGTTGATTCTTTTTAGATAATTTGTTTCTACGTATAGAAATTTAAATTAACTGTCACTTCAACTGAAAAAAACTGAAAATAACTGTATAAAATAAAAATTCAGAAATTTATGCAGTGACTTTGTTTATTATTTATTTTATTTGGTTTTTTATTTATTTATTTATACTTTGTTTATTTATTTATGCAGATCTCAGTTTGTTATGAACTCTATTGTTCTGGGTGAAGAAACATGGGTATACTATTATGAGGTACAAATACATTTTCAAAGCAAAGTGCGAGTATATGAAGACGAAAAACAAACAACGCATGGACGAAAATTGGCAAACTTGGTGAAATTGGCGAAAATTGGCAAAATTGGCAAACAAAATTGGTGATCGTATTCATCGGCAAGCGTGGGTTGATAAAAATCGTTTTTCTGGAGCAGCAGAGGGCAGTCATTGCTAAATGGTACGTCGGAATTTGTCTGCCTCAGGTCTGTGAAATATTGACCACCCAATTCACAGATACGAAGTGTGTAGATTAAATAATGAGATTGGCAACGTAGCGCTCGATCTAGCAACACTGCGGAGACGGGACTTGGAAGGGCGGTAGGTTAATATGTAATGTATTTTCCATACAAGTTTAAACTTGTTGGAGTCATTTGTTTGTCCTTTGTGACTGTTTTCGTAAACCGGTGTTTTCTAGTGCGTTTAAAAAATTAGTGACATAAATTTTGAGCAATTATGTGCTATCAGGTTTTGTTTCAGACTTGGACACAGCGCAACGGATACCTTTGCAAAATATCAATACGAATACGGAGACAGTGTTTTTTCAAGAGCCCAGGTTTTTCGGTGGTTTAAGGCATTCTCAAAAGGAAGAATGTCGAATGAAGAGAAACCACGCAGCGGAAGGCATTCATCTTTAAGAACCGATGAAAATGTCGATAGAATACGGTATCTTGTGCGTTCAGATCGTCGGTTAACGACAAGAATGATCGGGGAAGAGTTAAATTTGAATCACACCACTGTTCATCATATTTTGTCTAACGAATTGGGGATGAGAAAAATCTGCGCAAAAATGATTTCAAAAAACCTTTCGCAGGGACAAAAAGACATCAGGAGAGAAAGGTGTCTTGAGTTTTTGAAATCAATTGAAAATGATCCCCATTTTATGGAACGTGTCATTACTGATGATGATACTTGGGTGTTTGAGTACGACCCGGAAACCAAACGCCAAAGCATGGAATGGCACACAAGCTCTCCAAGACCCAATAATGCAAGAGGAAGTTAGTCAAAGATCAAATGATTTGCTTTTTTTGATAGCCAGGGAATTGTCCACAAAGAGTTTGTGCCTCTCATTTGTGGCTATTCTATCATGATAACGCTCCCGCACACAATACTGCGACTACACGCTAATATTTAGAGGAACAAAAGCTGAAGGTGTTGGATCATCCTCCCTACATCACGAACCTTGCATCTTGTGACTTTGGGTTGTTCCCTTACGTGAAACTCCGCATGAAAGGACGTATATTTTTTCTACATATACATCAATTGCTTCTTTGTGATACAAGAAGCCAATTCCATACTGAAACAGTGGTAACAATAGTATGTGAAGAGTGATTTGACCGTATGGAGATGTATTTCCTGTGACAGAGATTATTTAAAAAAAATATAAGTACAACGCGTTTATAGATTTTTCTAAAATTCCATTACGGTATTTAAGAGTCCTTTCAAATAAATCGGTCCAATTAAAATTATTTTTGATATGGCCGCCCACACGCCAACTTTCTTAAAATGCAGAGGCTTCTCTATAAAGAAATATGGATTTTCAAAGCTCCACATTCTCATTTGTTGAGAATTAATGTAACTATAATTATAATAATTAAGAGAGGTCAGACCATGCCTCGTCAGCAAAAATGGTTTCCTGAAAGTCGTTTTCAATATTATGAAAATTATCCATGCCACTCATTGCATTTATTCGCTGGCTTAAACATCGACTTAGACATTCGCTGGCTTAGACACCTACAAACCAGTACGGTTTGTGGGTGTTCATTAAATATTTGCTTCACTGTATATATTTGGATATATTTTTTTAATACGGTACACGGAACACCCGGTGCATTTACGTCTGGTAACACATGCGATCGAACTATGCCTAATATAAATAATCAGTTTTGAGGTTGCGTCTACGAGTCTAATTTTTCGACCACTCTGCGACGTACAGGCGACTCCTGTGCTCTACAGACACCAAATCGACGCGTTGAAGACGAGTCTACACATCACGGTCGGTTGGCCGTCGATAGTAAATCACTTACGAAAGAGAGTCGAGTTCCGCCATGGCCGGTCAAACATCGCCAGAAGAAGCGGTAACGAATAGCCAGCCAGTTCTAAGGATTTAATTTGATCAGTGCGGACATCCAGATTCATAGCGCCATTAGGGCCATGATTTAGGGTCCTTTTAGACGCAGCCTGCCGCAATTCAAGACGCCGCCGTCCGCTTTCGTGTCCGATGCTCCTCAGCTTAGACCGCCGAGAGCCACCGACGTGGACGGAGTTATGGGAGGCGGCGGAAATTTATCGCCAACGTCGGCGTCGCCGCCAACGTCGCTCAGAGAGTAAGAACGTTGACATCGGAATATTGTCTGAAAGCAATATGTTGTGTATGTAAGTAAATACTTTAGAAGAGTTAAAGAAATTACTGGAAAATTTGGATAGGTACCATTCAAAAGGTATTTCGCCGACAAATAACAAATAATACTTGAATGTGGAGGTAAAAATAAATCGATTGTAATAAACTTACTTTAGTCAGTTTGAGAATGTAATACCATATTATATGTATATGATTACTATATTAAAATTATTTTTTTTTATTTGCAAGAATGCAAGGTCCCAAGACTCCAGCTGGGACCTTGGTTTCTTTCATTCTTGGTTTATTAATGAAAATCTATGTTGGCTTGAAAATCTGTAGGATTCTGTATCTAAACAGAATTGCAAAATTGGACTAATATACGGAGAGTCCAGAAACCAATCAGTGTAAGTCATAGTTTTGATGACGATGATTTATTATGTTGTAACTGTTGTATATGTATTTTTGTATTACCTCTCAATAAAATCGTGGATTTCAATGAAATCGAGATCTTAGGATTCTTATACGAACCGGTATTTCTCTTTTAAAATGCTTTATAGATTTATCAATTTATATAGTTACTATCGTTTTATTCACTTACACCAATTGGCATTATTAACCCTCCATATGTTTAGTTTGTCCTATCCTAGCTACCATATTCACTGGTATTATTTATGATACTTCATTCGGAAATACCGTGTATATTTGTCATAATTCCCTTATGAAAGGATAATATTTTACCTTTTTTATCACCAAAAGCTTGATTTTATAAGCTTGTGGTAAAGTGTATGTAGGTATCTTACAATATTTAGCCATTAGTAATAAAAAGTGGTGATATTTGCAAATATGTGGTGAAATAAGTAGTGATCTCTGTAAGAATATACGAAAAACAGTAAGAATATTAGAAAAACAATGGTGTTTTCCCGATGTTAGAGATATAACAATCTAATTTTTACAAAATAATGTACATGGAAAATCAATCTAATACATCGATGTTTTACTTTTTTCTGCTACTTGACTGATTTTGCTTTCTATTTGTTTTGCTACTTTTGAGTAGCTCTTTCAGTTTCTCCTACTTATGAGAACATTCCATTCATATGCTCATGCCTTCATAGAGTTATTTGAGTCTATACTCAAATAACTCTGGGCTTAGTTGGGAACAAATTTGAAATACTGACCTTTCCAGCACCTTGTTGGATATTCTGTCTGTTTTTAACATCAATACAGCACAAGACCAACGGCAGACGCTCTTTCAAAAAAAGATATCCAGTGTTTACGAACATATGATCAGTAATACTTATTCGTATAGCAACACTTACATTCTCAGAGTAACTAACATATTACTACAACTATTATTTAAATTACACCTAATGATAAAAAAGGTCAATATTTGTTACTTAGATATACACACTTTACTTCAAAATTAAGGAACTTCACATTCATTTTAATGTATGAAAATCGCACTTATTTAAATATTAACCTTTAGTTGATTTTGAATAATTTTGGGGTGTTTTTAAACTGTTAAGAATCAAGACAGGAAAATCAAGAAGGTTTACATACATCTCTTATGAGCAGTGCCACAGTACTACAGGAAAAATCTGGGTATGAAACTTATGTATGAAGTGAAAACCCATATGGATGTACACTATCACCATAAGATCGACCTATGTTAACCTATGTTAACTTATGTAACTGTTGTTTGACGGCCAAAATACCAATAACCAAGGCAATGTATGTTGCCACTAGATTTGTATCTAACTGAGACGACAATAACAACGATGGTACGCCTTAAACCTGTTGGTGTACAGACAATCGTAGATTGTCTGTACACCAACTGGTGTCCTGTGGAATGACGCCATCAGCAGATTGCAACTTACAGAGGTTGCCACTGAACATCCCTCTTCAATTCATTTTCGACAAACTTTACATAATTCTTATTAAAGATGAGAATAAGACAATTATTGAAGGGACAATTAAAATCTTCACAGATGGTTCAAAGAGGAAGAAAGGAGAAGGCTGCTGGATGTACTCGAGAAGCCTGCATCTTCGCTATGCATGGGCAATGGATGAAGATTCCAGCACGCTACAAACTCGGATGGCAGGAATAACCATTGCATCCATTGTGATTCCAGATAACATAAACTGTCTCGACATTATTCCATGGTACCTTTGACTCGTCCAGCGGCTTTCAAATTCGACATTTTGCTTAAATTTGATATCATATAGGAAGAAATGCCTTGAACAAAAATATACTTTTTTGCATATATTGTTTTGAGGGGTCCTGATTAATGTTATGAATTCAGATTTTCAATACAAAAATCAATAACTGATCATAGTGAATTTCGAGGATATTAAAATTATAGCAGGCCATGGGGAAATTAAATGGGGCATCTTAAAAGCCACGACTGCGTCAGAAAAAGCACTTTTCGATGCCCTTTAAACAAAAAAGAGTTTAATCGATTATCTTGAAATGAGGAAATGGATTTATACATAAATAAAAGTATACCCCTTTATATGCTACGATTTAAACTTTTGCTAAAATATGATAAAAATTCATGAAACACCTGATGATACATCAGTTATCAATTTGATAACCGGTATACAGTACGTAAACTATTTGCGAAATCATGAGATTAATATAAATTCAATTCTGTTTTCTAGTGTATAATAGGTAATAATTTTTCAAGTTCAAAAATATTTTGTTACAAAATAATTACAGACCGTTATCGATTTTTAAAAAATGAAGTATATCTATTATCGACTTATTTTTTATCGTTATTATTTCCTATTAGATCTAATACCTACCTTTATAAAATATAAATTGTTATTTCTATCATCCAGGTTTAAATATATTAAAACAGTGGTTTGAAATATATTAAAACAGCTATATTAAAATATACAGGGCGTTCCATCTTATGGTCGAAAGTGGTACTTAAGAAATGTTCAAAAAACTTATGCGCAACTATATCTCAATAAGTATTAAATGTTAATGCCAAATGATTTAGAACTAATAGTAAAATCATCTTCTAATATATTTCGTATTACTTCTCGGACTCTCTGTGTATAATATTCTTATAATCAGAATGTGCATGTAATTTATGTTTGCCTATCTCAGTATTCCCAACTCCACGGCAAACACCCCACGGACAGAAATCTAATTAACGTTTCCGTCGATGTAAGCGCCGTCAGCATTAAAAAAAGTTCGAATGGCTCCGATCGTGTTCTTCCAGCGATTGTCGTATATTTTGAGAAAGTTTCGGTGCAGTTGTGGCAGTTATTTCGTCCATTCGGAACAATCAAGTCCTCGCAATCAGCCCAGTGTTTGGTTATATGCGGGAGACGAGTCAGTCGACACTTTTGTCAATATAGTGCAGCCCGTAAAGACCACTCGCGTCACCGGGAATCACAAAACTTTTGTCTCAATCTGTGGACCCGTTGCTCCGCGTTCTCATATGTGCTCATGACGAGTACGCCGTTTAGGCGGCATCGGCTTCCAGAACCCTTTCGACTAATTATCTGTAATGGGAAAAGGCTATCCTAATTGCCAGACTACACCATTATTTTTTATATAAGATGCAGATAATTCTGAGTGGCTGTTTTCTTGTTACCTACACAGATACAAGAATTTCGTTTAACTAAGAACAACCGTTTCTGTGAACTTTATTTCACTGAATTCTTGAAACTAATAAAAATTGAATTGTAGACATAAATCAAAACTTTTTACTAATAAACAAATGATTTCAAAATTTAATAGCGGAAGTGAAACCAGTGGTTTTGGAGATCTAAATAAGTCGTTTAAACTAAATTTAAATACAGGATTTTTTTACAGGAGGGCACATCTGCTTACCTACTACAATTTTTTCCTGGGGAGGACATCAGTTTGGGATCTAATCTTGTTTCTTTTTTTTTGTTTTTTGTATGGTTGGTCTATAATACATATTCCTGTACGTAGATATAGGAGTTATATCTATTATACTCCTATAAGGAGATATTTACACGTACTCGTATGTGTATGTATTTCATATATGTATATATGTAAGTACGTCAATTTTTATTTACCCAGTCACAGATTACAACGATTTAAATTCAAGAAAACAATAAAAGAGTAGTAATTATCAGTATTAGTAGTAACATTAGCATTGTTAGTAGTATCATTCTCAAACCCATCGATTTATTAGAAGTTATAAGGATATTTTTAAAAAACATTAAATAATTTAAAAACTATTAAATATAGGTATAAGGAGTGCTAATACAGATCGATGCAGAATTTAATTCTACAGCAAAATATAAAGGAAGATATGGGGAATTGTATTTAAAAAATAGTCTGAAATATTGAAACTCGAAATAACAAAAAAAAAAAAAAAAAAAAAAAAGAAAAATATAGGTATAGGAAAATCTCGTAAAAATCTACCTAAAAAACTATGTAGAATGAAAACATGTAAAAAAAAGAGAACATGTCATTTAAAATAAGAAAGTTGATGCTGACTTCAGTACAACCGGAAGTGAAGTCATCATGAAAATATTTTAGTCAAATTCGTCACAGGCCTATTAGCTGAAATCCAAATTTTCAAAAATCAATAAACCCTAGGAGCCCTAATACTTTTAATGAAAGGTTCGATCAATAACCCTATATAATCACACTTTTTATCTGCTGTGTATTACAAAAGAAAATGTCATCATAATCATTTGATATAAGGAGGATGTTTTGATAATGTTAGTACGTGCAGTTGGAATATAGAAAACATAGTTACCTCTTGAAGATATTCTAGGAATCTCATTGGTGTGTATACATGGTCTAATAAGCATACACCAGGTTTTAAAAATCGTTTTGGAATTTTTTTCAAAGGACTAAATGTGGGTATTGTATATTGAGCTCCAAACAACTCAAGCGTATTCTGACTTTAAGCGTACAAAAGTCACGCATAACCACGTATCAAGTAACCGTAGAGCGGACTTGTTACTAAAACCCTGTGAGTTTCTTGTAATGAAACTCAAACTTTTGAATGTAGAAGCTGTCATGGATTCCATGTGCAGTAAAAAATTTAACTTAGCATCGAATGTTACACCAATATCTCTTATGTATTGAGGTCTTTGAAGTGATGTATTGTTTAAGTGATATGTTAAAATGATATGGTTTCATTTACAGATACACCACTAATTATTAATTAAGATACAATACCTACATTTAGTCCTTTGAAAAAATGCAAAAGCGATTTTTAAAACCTGGTGTATGCTTATTAAACCATGTATACACACCAATGAGATTCCCACAAGATCTATTACTTTTAATTTTAATCTCCAAACCTGACAAAAAGAAGGTTAGCACACCAAGTTATTTTCCTATATAAGATTCTTGACAATGTCTTGGATTGCTCTAATATAGTCAGTAACATTCAAATCAGGATTCCGAGAATATCTGCAAGAGGTAACTATATTTTCTATATTGTAACACTTTCGGCAGTTTATTTCATGTTAACGGCAACTATGAATATTAAAATTAGCATATATATAGGAAGATAGGTATTATGTAATGTAATGTTGGAATATTATGTAATTTTTGTGTGTTTAATAAATTTTTCTTGTGAAAATATGTCAAATATTTAGTTTAGCCAAGGAGACTAATCATTTTGCTGTCTAGGCAGGAAATGTGATACTTTGCTGATTAATTATGTCTGCACAATAGGTATTTTGCTGTCAATCGAAGAAAAATATATGAAACACTCTGACAGTTACAGTTCGTACTGTATATCAGCGTCCATGATTTATATTCACTCGTTTTAGTTATATTTAGCTTTCTATAGACCATCTCGACTCTGGTACTGTCATTTCCAAGAAGTCGGATGGATCTCGGTGTTAATTGATAGAGAATTGTTGTACTATGGGAATAGAAAATATATAAGCTGAATGTCGGGTTTTTAAATTATAGCCAAATTATTTTGGTGTCATTGCGCAAGCTGAGTAAGACTTAGGGTCCGGAAAGTGTGCTAAAACGCAGGGTCGGCACTATACAATTTTATGATAACTAAAGTATATAAACCGTATTTTTTAAGCGCCTTGTAAATCATGTACGCGTGTATTTCTTGCCCGTACATTTGTACGCCACTGACCGTGCCTGGTAACAACGCGGGAGCCCTGTGTCCGTCCGCTGCGTGCAGGTTCGGGAATACAAGTTACCCATATATTAAGGCGACGATTCCGCATGGCACACTTGCCGGACCCTAGTAGGACACTTGCAAAAAAAAGCAAGCTTAATTTTTTTTGCAAGTTTTGAAGCTGACTTTTTTAAATACTTCAGGACATAATCGAAATATTCAACTATTATTATTACCCAACGGTTATTATTTGCTTTGAAGCCCCGTCCTTTACTAAAGTCTCCTAAAAGGTCTCAAGTTTACTTTCTGAATGCTTGAGTGGTTGCTTTCCCACAATTAATAATAATTCTTATAATTCACCCATCATATTTCAAACAATTTAGCATTTGCTCAGGCACAATAGTAATAAGATATTGAAGTATAATGTAAAATATGTTTAATAACATAACCTCCACGCCATAGGAATTGAGGAGCTTGCTGCAAGAACAAGGCAGCTCCATTTTCAAAGCGTGACGAGGTTAGCTGCTTATAATTTCGATAAAAATTGTAGGCGTTATTTAACGCAAATTCCACACATCTCAGTGCATGGAGTATACATCCTGACATATGCTGAGCTGCGTCGAATTTGCGTTACATAACGTCTAATATTTTTATCGAAATTATAAGCAGCTAACCTCGTCACGCGTTGAAAATGGAGCTACCTTGTTCTTGCAGCAAGCTCCTCAATTGAAGTCTTAGCAGCACAGAGTACGGAAGAAAAGAATAGAAAAAACAGACAAGGCATATTCAAACGTATTGTTGTAGAAAAAGATAGTAAATAAGTAATTAATGAGAAATACGGGATTGAAGGTCTTTCTATTTCTATGTATTTCTATGTATATATTTCTATCTATTTCTATGTATTAATTCGGATTTTGTTCGAAACAGCCGAAGTATGTCGAATATCTTACAGAATAGCTAACGGAAAAATGATAAGAAATCTAATTTCTTATATCATACATTACAGAGTTCCTCTATTGAAGATCTTTATGTTTCTATTAATTCCGATTTATGTTCGTTACAGCCAAATAGTGTCGAATATCTTCATAGCAGGCATCACCTAAGTGACAGAAATATTCAGACTGACAATAACAAAACCGTTATGAAACTAACGGTTCTGCTTACGACACCGTTTACAATGTTTAAGTCAAAATAAATGGTATACGCTATAAAGTTGAGTTGAAAACCATAGATACTGAAAGTTTTATCAAAACATCATAAACTAGTTCTTTCGCATAGGTTTTCCTTACGTATATCTCATATGTATGTAGGTAATGGCTCTTAAACAAAATAATGAAGGTATCAATATCGCATGTTTGCTTCGGCGACTTGATTATTAATTAGAAGAGGATGCTTTGCCGGCCGGCCAGTCAGCAAGATCGCAGAATGCCGAGTAAGTTGTCCAATTATCTCCGATTATTTTCTCTTCTAGCCGTCGCTGGATGGTGCGGGATCCCGTGAAATATAGCGATGCTGTTTTACAGCCAGTAATTAAGCAATCTATCAGGTAAAGTCCGACGATCGATATATATATGAGATGCAACTTATGCTTTTATGTTGTAATCATAATTCAAAATTTACGGCGAGCGAATCGTCTTCCTGGGAAATAATTGCGGATTTCGCTGAGGGCTGTTTTGCGAGATGTTTCGCGTGGAGAAAATAAAGACCATTGGCGCCTAAGGAATTATTTCTTGCTCATTCAGTATTTTGTAAAATATTACTTTTGTTAAAATTAATAGAGATCTGACAATACGTGTATTTACAGATTCCCAAAAACTTAAAATATGGATAATAATATTTCAGTACAAACGTTTTATCTCTATGAACTGCAATGTTGTTAACATAATTGTAAGCCAGTAATAGCCACTAAGTTGCAATTATAACTTACTAACTTAAAATTGTTAGATATCTTACAATGTAACATAAAGTGTTTTTTTCCACGCCCTTTTTCTATTTTTCTGGCATTCTGGAAACGTCGAAGAGCGGCCTTCAGAAGGCCCAATTATGTCCAATTAGGCCACTTGTACTTTCTTCCTTGGAAGTTCATCCTGATATTTTAAAAAAAGATGACGACGTTGCTAAGAGGGATCTTCCTTATGTTGGCCAAGGATGGCCAAAGTTCACACTGTATGAATTATCTTGATGAAACGCCGTAGCAATACATGTCGCACATTCTCATCGTCTTGTTCCTCTACAAAAGTGTGTTTAATTTAGCTTCATGAGGTGGAGGTGTTTTCTTAGCGCTGACAATGCCTAGTGAGAATGCCTATTACAAAACGAAAAATCTTCCTGGTAATCGCCATATACAGGTATTCCATTGCCGCTTCTTTGCTGGGGTACCTTAAAAGGTCAATAGTAAGTTGGCAGCTGCTTGTTTCATCCCATTGTTCATTAAATTTCACACAGATGTCTTCTTTGGTTTGTTTAATTATTGCTATAATAGGTAGCAGGTTAGGAGGCCTGGGACTGAAAATGCTCCTGCTGGATGCTTTTATTGCCAACCTATCAGCTTCTTGTTGAAACAAGTAATTTTGTTTCATTGTCGCCTCTACCACAAGGGCCACGCATAATGCAGAGGCATTGTACGTAGCCCTTCAGCTAACAAGCAAAAATGTTTTATGTGACAGCTGCGGTAGTTATTTTGTAGTTCCTTAGGGCTAGTAGTGACTGTCTACTATATGTGTAGATTTTAATTATTTTATCCGCCATCTTCCCGCGGGTAATCTCTGTAGGGGCAATGGTTATTCCAGCCAGCTTGGTTTGTTGACTACTTATCTGTGAGGAGGGATGACGTCAGTGGCAGCTTGTAGACAACTATGGATTTCATATCCCCGGTTTTCCCTATGGTTCTGAGGCACTGCTCATAAGACATATATGCATTTTTGATTCTTGTATCCAGCTGCAGATTCCAGATTAGTTTGGCATCAATTGTTATGCCAAGGTGTTTCACTTCTAATGATCAGTCTACTCTTTGTAGGTCAAGTCAAACACAGTTTATGTCTGAATCTCACTTTCAACTAATGAAATTCTCTATATTATATACAGTGTGTGCCGTTTTTTTTTTTTGGAACCACCCCTATAACTTTGGAATGGGAAGTCGGATCTATTTGAAATTTTGGCAAATGATCAACTTTTGCTACATGCATAATTAGATGAACTGGCATTAAAGTTACTCCAAAGGCGTGCGCTCTAGGGCACTTTAAAGGGTCACATTTTTCAAGAACTAACATGACCGATTGGAGTGGATGAAATCCAATGACATATTCTTATTCAGCACTAGAATATACCTCCTGGTGCAAAAATTCAAGTACCTACCGTTACTAGTTTGCAACACCTTTCCTTCGCTCAATTGGCCAAGCGGATAGGAAAGCTATTGACCGTAGCTCCGGCAGCACAGCGGTCAAGGGGTAGGTTCCCCTGGTTATGTAAAACTTTGATTGTGGCTTTGGGCGCCAGATATTTTTATATAAAAATACCAAAATGTAGTATACAATAACCAAAGATTTGAAAACTTTCTTGATATACCCTTAGAAAGAATAAAAGTCCAAATTAAAACAATAACAACTATATTAAAATAAAAAAATTATACAATCTGTTAAATTGACCCACTAGGTTAAATAAAAATTTGAAGCACTGATTTTACAATATTACTTGGACCGGCAGGGTACAACGAAACGGTCTTACGTAAGCCCAGAGGAGAGTGGCTTCCGGAGGTAGAGATGATGTTCCGGGAGTTGCTACCAGCAGTACTGCGGTGACTTTTAGACGTTCCTCCTCCTTGTACGCCACGGGTCGAGGTGTTCGTTCCCTGGTTGATGGCCGTTTGTCCAGAAGTTGTTACATACAAAAGTGAAACAAACAGAATCAGTGTTGTTCTACTGAGAGTTCGCAAACAGTGGGTATCTGTTAATTTGAAGTTATATAAACCAAAGCATAATTAATACTACTAAATTCCAGGACTCAGGTAAATTAATTAATCTAAATTTTGCAACAATATGACCCAAAAGAAAAGTTAACAAAAACAAAACCCCTAATTAAGCTGCGACTTCAAGTTTCAGCCACGCCACTGGTTGTGTTAAGTAGAGCAATTAAAATTCAAGAACATTCATAAAAAAAATCAGACAGTTAACACTTGCTGCTTCACGGTACGGCAAACTAAAGAAAAATCTAAAGAAAAATTAGCACTTTCGTCAGCGACGAACAGCGACAACTGTGGACACCTGTAGATACCAAATTTAAACGAGCGGCAATTGCTCGAAGTCTGTGAGGTTTCAACAAATTATTACTACTAAATAGAAAATTAAAACTCACTTACCTCGAGCAGAATTTTGCAGGTGCAGGTTGCCACGCTCGTTCGTCCCCTTTTACAGTGTCAAATCAAATTTGGTCAACGACCACGAAAACTCGTCCTTTGACTGCAGAAAAGGTTTGGTAGGGTCTCTATTTAATTTGCCACACAGCTATCTTCTCCCAAGCTGGGAATACCTAAAACATACAGAAACCACAGGGTCTGCTTTCTAACAAAACGATAATTTCGATTCCTTACTGGAATCGATCGATAAATTCCAAGGTAGGTGAATCTAACCTATCCTGGACACACGTGCTATTTTCCTTAATAAACCAAAAAATACTTTACGGAATGCAAAAATACGCATTCAGCAACGATAACTGAAATATTAGAATATATAAATTAAGCAGCAAACATTAAATGCAAAAGTGATTGCAAAGATATAAACAAATTTAATTAATGAATTGCTCCACTTACCACACGTGGACTAAACTGAAGTCTCGCTTATCACAACCGCTAAGTTAAGAAGATAGGTCAAGAAGAAGCGACGCTCCTTCAGTCGATCCGTATTTATTAGTTTCCAATAACACAAAAAATTATCGAATGTCTGTCAACCGGTCACCACTGATATCGTAGAACGGCATTAGTTATTAGTTGCGTTCTTTTAACATTCTGCGAGGTGCGTTCGTTTCACTTAGGGGTCAACTGGTTGAGGTGTGATTTTACCAATTAATGACATAAAAATAAGAATGTGACGGGATTTAAAATAAATACCGTTACAAGTTATCGAGATACAGGGGTGTTGGTTTTTTTTGGGGCCACCCCTATATCTTTGGAACCAGGAGTCGGATCCATTTCAAATCTTAGCAAATAATCTCGGCAAATAATTAATCCCTGCTACGTGCATAATTAGGTAAGTTAGTGACAAACTTATTCCATAGGCGTGCGCTCTAGGGCACTGTAAAAGGACATTTTTTTCAGAAACTAACATGAGCGATTGAAATAGATAAAATCCAATAACATATTCTTATTTAGCACTAGCATAAACCCACTGGTGCAAAAAATCAAGTACCTACCGTTACTAGTTATCGAGATTAGTAAATAATCTCGGCAAATAATTAATACCTGCTACGTGCATAATTAGGTAAGTTGGTGACAAAATTACTCAATAGGCGTGCGCTCTAGGGCACTGTAAAAGTCCTTGCGATTGGAATAGATAAAATCCAATAACATAATCTTATTCAGCACCACAATAAATCCACTGGTGCAAAAACCACTGGTACCTACCGTTACCAGTTATCGAGATACAGTGACGTCCAGATAAACTTTTTGCACCAAAGGGTTTATTCTAGTGCTGAATAAGAATATGCCATTAGATTTCATCCACTCCAATCGCTCATGTTAGTTCTTAAAAAAATGTGACCCTTTAAAGTGCCCTAGAGCGCTCGCCTTTGGAGTAATTTTGTGACCAAATTGCCTAATTATTAAATATGCCTAATTAGCAGGGATTAATTATTTATTATTTGCCGAGATTATTTGCCAAGATTTCAAATGGATCCGACTCCTGGTTCCAAAGATATAGGAGTGGCATGGCATGGCCCCCAATAAAAAAAAACCCAGTGGGTTTATTGTAGTGCTGAATAAGACTATATTATTAGATTTTATCTATTCCAATCGCTCATGTTAGTTTTTGAAAAAAAAATGGCCTTTTACAGTGCCCTAGAGAGCACGCCTATGGAATGGAGTAATTTTGTCACCAACTTACCTAATTATGCACGTAGGAGGGATTAATTACTTGCCGAGATTATTTGCCAAGATTTCAAATGGATCCGACACCTGGTTCCAAAGGTAAAGGGGTAGCCCAAAAAAAAAAAACAAACACACTGTATCTCGATAACTAGTAACGGTAGGTACTTGAATTTTTGCAACAGAGGGTTTATTCTAGTGCTGAATAAGAATATGTCATTGGATTTCACCCACTCCAATCGCTCATGTTAGTTCTTAAGTTAGTGACCCTTTAAAGTGCCCTAGAGCGCACGCCTATGGAGTAATTTTAATGCCACTTCATTTATTTATGCACGTAGCAAAAGTTGATCATTTGCCAAAATTTCAAATTGATCCGACTTCCCGTTCCAAAGTTATAGGGGTGGTTCCAAAAAAAGGGGTGGGACACACTGTGTATTGAAAACTTCCGCAGGCTACGTTGATTTTTTTCTATTGTTGAATGGAAGTAGAGTTCTATTTGACTTCATTACCAAAGACTAGTTATACTTTTTCAGGGTTTTTTTAAGAACTTCAAAAATATTGTCATAGAAAGTAGTTTAGAATACCTAGCAGGTGCTATTTTAAATAAACATTTTAAATAAAAAGTAAAGCTATTTTATATTGACAATATAAAAATAATTTGTTCAAGAATATATAATTTTCAGACAAAATATGCCGGAAGCGTCCTTTTGTATTGCTTTAATGTAACTGCGGTAATCTTTACAGCTGCAAGACAAAAAGAAAAAGAAAAATAATAAAGTACAAAAATAATAAATGAATAATACATTAGCTAAAGCTAAGTAAATAACAATAAGTCTTACTCATAATAAACTCTTTAAAATAAATCGTGATTTGTTAAAAACATCAGTCGTCAGTTTGGTTATTTATAATTCTTGAGTAAATTCGATATGTACAAGGGCATGGCTACTGTTTAACTGTTAAGTCAAATATCAGTCATGGATGGTGCCCATTTAACAAAAAGTTCCAGAAACTTTACACTAATCGTCTTTTTACTCTCTTAACAAATCATGATTCGCTTGATTATCAGATTAAATTGGTCAAATCTTATTACAAATTCTCTCAAAGTTACTTAAAAATTGTTATACTAACCCCGGCCTCTCCAACACGAGCACTCTGTGCCGGCGCGCTGTCCACTGCCTTATCACTCGTCCGCAGCACAGCCGCCTTTGCGCGACAGAGACAGACAGTATCATATTCTTGCATTTAATTCCCAGTGCTTGACCGGCGCTCGGCCGGAGCGGCAATAACACCAGACAACAACAGATAACAAATACATAATGAGTAGGTATAAAAGCTTCATAAAAATTCATGTTTAGTAACATAGGTGAAAATCTTCTAGTGTTGATGTTTTCTTCATATAATTTATTACTGTGTAAATCTAGTTGTTTCAAGAAATGATTGTATTGTGTTAAATTATAAATAAATGTATCTGCTTTAAAAAAGTATAGCATATGTTTAACATCTCAGATATAAGGATAACTTACTTATTTTAAAGTCAAATAATATCGAAAATTTTCCTTTTCGATGTACTGTTTTTTCTAAACGCCTGTACGCAGAAAATGACCATCTTTCCAAATGTGTTGCAAAAATATAATTGAATATAAAAAAATTGACTAATGACGTCATTGCTGAAAAACAAAAGGCGATCTGGAGGTGATATTTTTTTTAACGTCTTTTTGAAAAAAAAAATCGACCTGTTCGACGTTCTTTGTAAAAGCTTTCCCAAAAACAAGTTTTGTATTGACCGATTCTTCCAAACTTTAAGATCTCACTGTACTATATGTACAGGGTAAGTAGTATAAATGTTAACCCCCTTTTATTTTTATTATTTCTGACCGATCTGTTAACGGGCTTTGAAATTTTTGAAAAATATACGAGGTGTGACAAAAAATATGATTTTTTTTAAATTGAACACCTTGTATATTCGTACATATTTCAATTTATGGTTCTGTTCTGAATACAAATATATATAATTATATCACATTTGGATAAGGATTTTCTGAGTTATGACGAACTATGTAAAATGACAAATCTAAACCGTATTACCCTATTTTACGAAGTAGCCTATGGAAACAAAATTTTAATTTTGTATAAACATCAAACTGGTTAACATTAGTCAGTGTTTTTTGTGTTGGGGTTCTTTAATTCAATATTGTGTGCTAGAAAAAATGTATTATGCCTTATCATAGTTTAGAAAATAGGCGTAATATTTTAGAAATATACTTATATTGCAATAAAAATATGACTGCTTCACAAAGGGAATTTGGAAGGCGGTATCCTGATCAGACTGAGCCTGCTAAAGTGACGATCAAGAAAATTTACAATAAAATTTGTTGAGTTGAAGAATATTTAGATGACTTGCCAGTTGTTTTATATTTAAGAACAATCAGGCAGTAAGACGGAGCTCCCCCACATAACGTTAGGCCTGTGACGAACTACTTAAACCAAAAATATAACCTGTAGATTGGAAAAAATGGTCCTATCCATTGACCAGCAAAAAGCCCCGATTTAAATCCACCAGATTTTTTCCTTTGGGGTACGCTCAAGAACAATATTTATAGCGAAGAACTATCGGGGGACACTGTGCAATTAGAACAGCTCATACGACAGGAAGTAAATATTATGTATTAACGAAAATGCAGCGGTATTTGAAAGTCCGATTAAATTTTTTACAGCGATGTTTCAAATGCATAGAAAATAATGGAAGTTATTTTGAAGTAACAATGTAATAATTATTTTCTGATGTTTGTAAGTTTGATTTTTCTGTTTTATTTGTATCCTTCTGTGTCTCCTTTTGTTTTATATTTTGTTGACATTTGTTAAATATATAATATAATAATTAAATATTTATAAATAATTAAAAAATTGACAAATATTTTACAAATAAACAATTTTAGACATTGGAAATAATTTTTTAACCACTTTGATGTATATACAAAATTAAAATTTGCTTTCGTAGGCAATTTATAATATATGATAATATGTATATTTGTTGTTTTACATATTTCATCACAACTCAAAAACTCCTTATCCAAATATGCTATAATTATACATATATTTGTATTCAGAACAGAACCATAAACTGAAATATGTACGAATATACAGGGTGTTCCATTTAAAAAAATTATACTTTTTTGTCACACCTCGTATATTTTACAAAAATTTCAATATCCGTTAACCGATTCAGAAACTACGTTAAAAGTCGTTCGAAACCTGTGTTTAAACGAACCAAATCCGCCAGAAATTACAAAAATAAAAGGGGGTTAACATTTATAATACTTACCCGGTATTAGAGTCCGTCTTAATTGCCACTTTTTAACCTAGAAATGGCAAGTTTGTCCATCCATCCATATCAATGCACTACTGACTCATCCTCTACTAAGTAAGCCAATTCGATTTCTTCAACAAATAACAAACAAAAATTCGTATAATGTACCTACTTGTTGGTTAATGCTTAATAACGATAATTAGTACTGAGTAGTTTAGAAACTAGTGAAAACTCTTTCAGGACATGCCAACAACTGTCATGTTGGATAATTCAATCACGTTTCTAGAACACGTTCTATTTACAAGTATACAAGTTCTATTTAAAAATATAAATTATCTAATTTCGATCGTGCAAAATCATGTTCAATTTGGTTGGCTCCGTTGGTATTAATCGTATTTTTTACGTATCATCTTAAGCGTATCATACGGAGTCACGGTCGTATCTTATTAATCCCCCACAGAAATCCCGATATATTTATGCGGATATGTAAAGCGAGAGAGGCTCGAGTCTGTTGATACAGTATTTATTCGACGGTAGGCATTTTGTGTGTAGTCCGCTGCAACCCCATAAAATACGACAAATAAGCATGAAATGTGAACGGGGCCACGGTAGCACCCGACGCGCGGACATCACGTGGAGCATTATCATAAACATCGAATAAATTAGCGCCGATAAATTAGTCGCCTCAGATAGTTTTATAACGAGCCGGATCTCGTGCACATGTGTCGGGGTGACGCAGGGTTAAATATTGCGGCCATTGTGATGTAAAGATGCCATCTCGGAGGACAGTTCCGACCGCACCGGGACGTCCCATTCATAAGTGTCGGGCGGTGTCGGAGAAGGCAGCATCCAACGATTGAACGCGTTAATCCACTTGTCGGTGGTAATTTTTCAAGAGAGTGGATGTGGAAACGATCTATTCGAATCCCTCAAAAAAATAACTTTGCCTGAGAAATCCCTGTTTCTACATCCAATTGGCCTGATTCTACATTTCTCTAGAATCATTCTAGGAAAATCATACAAAATCAATATGTATCGTAAAATAAAAAAATCCTCAAAGTACGCCGCATAGTGGGCGAAAACGACAACATTTTTCTCAAAATAAGATAACTCCCCACAGAAAACTCCGATCATTGTGATTTTTATTTTTATTTTACAGGTTTTGGACAGTAGATTAAAGGAAAATTGGTCCGACATGCGGTTGAGGTTTAAAGAGGGGGTGAGACACCCCATAAGGGACCCCATATCCCAGTAACTTTACAATTAAAGATTTTAAGCTCCAATAACTGCATATCTCCAACTTTTAAACCCCCCTCCCTGACCTTATAACATAAGCTTTCAAAACCCCGTGACCCCATAACTTGAAATTGTATATCCCCATAACCCCATAACCTCAACTTTTAGACCCCCATCTCTATAGACCTAATATCTCTATAACCTAAACTTTCAATCCACATGCCCCCATAACTCAAACTGTCGAACCACCATAACCACATAACCTCAACTTTTAGACCCCCATGTACGCAAAACTCAACTTTTCGAGTCCGACAACCCTAAAACTAAAGCTCTTTTGCCCCAATATCTAACGTAGCTAACCTAAGCTTTCAATCCCTATGACCCCATAACTTGAACTTTTACACCCCATAACCCCATAACCTCAACTTTTAGATCCTGATGTACGCAAAACTCAACTTTTCGAGCCCGACAACCCCTAAATCTGAAGCTCTTATGCGCCAATATCTATATAATCTAAGTTTTTAATCCCCATGACCCCATAACTTAAGCTGTTAAACCCTTATAACCCCATAACCCCAGTTTTGAACCTTTAGATTTGATCTAGGAGGTGTTCTTTGTAGGAGTATAAAGCCATTGGTTGTGGGGTTCAAAGTTTGGAAACTAAGGTTATGGGGTTATAGGGGTTTAACAGCTTAAGTTATGTGGTCATGGGGATAGAGAAGCTTATGTTATAGAGATATTAGGCATAAGAGCTTCAGTTTTAGAGTTTTAGAGAAATTGATTTTTGTGTAGATGGGGGTCTAAAAATAGAGGTTATGGGGGTATAAAATTTCAAGTTATGGGGTCATGGGGTTTTGAAAGCTTATGTTATAAGGTCGGGAGGGTTTAAAAGTTGGAGGTATGCGGTTATTGGAGCTTAAAAGCTTTATTTGTAAAGTTACTGGGATATAGGGTCGCTTATGGTCTCTCCCCCCTCTTTAAACCTCAAACGTGTGTCGGATCAATTTTCCTTTAATCTACTGTCCAAATCCTGTAAAATAAAAAAAAATCACAATGATCGGAGTTTTCTGTGGGGAGATCTTATTTTGAGAAAAATTTTGCCGTTTTGGCAGAATGGCAGAACAAATTATCAAACAGAATTTCCACACATCGTCATAGAGTTCGACCAATTTCGTCAAGTTTTGACAAGATCTGTGTCTTTGTGTAGAGTAACAGAAAATGTGAATATAGAGGAAGTCATTGGATGACCTAAGTTCGCACCAAAGTTGAAGAAGTGAGGACAATTTTATTTTTAATGAATACCCACATACCCGATTGTTGTTACCAAACGATCAGCCGCAGCGAATGCAATTTTCAGAACGGTTTATGGGTAATTCGCATAACAATGAAAATATCTTTGACAAAACCTTTTTTTTTATGACGAGGTATAGTTTTACGTTTCTGGTTATGTTAATTCGCAACAAATCAGAGAATGTGGAACTCTGAAGATTCACATTTCTTAGCCTGTGTATTCTCAGAAATTTGGCGGGTGAACGACCATGTCGAAAAGAAGATTAATTGGATTGATTTTTCTTAAATGTACATAAAAAGTAAGTATATATATAAGTATAATTATAAGAACTGTATTCACCATTTTGTGTCCGCCATTATGTTTATAAAAGATCCAATGCAAGATTCGTAATCAGTGACCCTAAAAGCCCTTAGTACTACAATTTCATAAAACAATATTTGTATATACTATTTTTCTCCATGTGTGAGAAAAAATGACGATAACGCAAAAAGTCGTATACCGTCAAAAGTAACTTTTTGAGACGTCAGTTTTAAACAATAGAGTGTCAGTTTTAAACAATAGAGTGTCAGGGTTTGTAAAGTATTGAGATTGTCTAACAAAGAAAACCCTAACTTGTGCAAGCTTCTACAATCATTGATTCAATGTGGTTATTGAATCAATGATTGTATATAAATCACGGATTGTTGTATACGCGGGCTTTGAAGATGTTTGTTACTAATATTGTAGTCGTAAATAATTGTAGAAGGTTTTCTCGTAAAAAAATATGACGTTACATTTGTCGATATTTAACGGAAGTTTATCTTTACCACACCACATTCCAATTTTTTCAATATTACTTTGTAGGCGACAACAGTCGTCTATACTTTCAATAATACAGGGAACTTTTAAATCATCATCATATAGTAAATAATGAACCCTACTTAATTCACAGACGATGTCATTAATGAATATATTAAAAAGCATTGGTTTTAACAGACCCTTGAGGAACTCTAGAGGTTGTAAGGTATTCAACAGACTTGAAACTATTATAACCAACATACTATGTTCTGTTAGACAAATATGAGTTAAACAAAGACATTAGATTAGTAGAGAAGCCAAAATTATCAAGTTTCATCAGCAATAAGTCACGAAAATCTCTGTTGTGCATAAATGGAAATAGGACAAGTTTCGGTGTGTCTAACAAAATTAACTGTTCCAACCACCTTTGGTCAATGATATCAGTAGATCTAAAATTTGAAGATTCTAAAATCTGCTAAAAATTTCCCTTAGTTTCTGTGAAATCTGTAAAATCACTATAAAAGTCTTATTTTTATTCGAAAAATAATATGTGACATAATTAGTACGTTACCGAGTCGTATATCAACAACAATATATGTATCTACTTAGACACTCGTATTCGTAAAAAAAAAGTAAAAAACGATTTTTGAAAGATAAACAATTTTACAAACAAAAATAAATTCGATTAGATATACCTATACATTTGTACTTCAAGAAAGAGTTCCTTTTTAAACAATTGTTTGTGCCTAACATATTACAATCAGACAAGAATAAGAACACTTTTTTGTGTAAATATATTTTTACGTGGATATCATTAAAGTATATTAGATTAGGAAAAAGAAATTCTCAAACATGTAAAATGTACAAATGTGTAAAAATATACATAGTGTTGCATTTAAAAACTATATATCTTTTTGCAAATTTTAAAGTAACCAATAATTACTTGTTTTACCGCAATTAAAGACACATTACAAACTCTTGTCAGTTACACATTATATCAACATGTTTCTCATCTTTGCAAATAAACCGCAAAATTCAGGTGGAAATATTCATTGATAACCAGTAAATAAAGGGTTATAAATATATTACTGTTATTTTCCATTATATTTTGACAGAAAAATTATGACAATTTAGTACTTCAAAAAACATGTTTGCAGTCCTGGCAATCATTTAGTTTAATAATTTAGATAGTAAACGTCATATTCAACACGCACACTTGATAATTTATGAGGATTTTTGTATTTATTTTCTCAAGGTTCAAGATCCGATGTTGACCAGCTACTTTTTTTCTGTCTTAATAAATTATGTCAACTAAGTCGTAGGACGGAGTCATTAATTAACTATTTCTTGGGTCAAACATGATTATCTCGTTAGATGTACGGATTAAACACTAATGAAACTGATCGTTATTTATGATAATTCATAATAAAAGTCTAATATTTCGGTTGTCAAACTGAAGGCCACAAAAAGGGTGAAAGATAGTAAACGGGATGTTTTACTACATATTCAATGTAATATATTGGTTCAATATTATGAAAAACCATTTAAAGAGAATATGACGGTTAGGATAAAATGCTTTTATTAATTTATAAGTCATCAAATGTGTTCTAAGAATTGGTGTAAACCAATTTAATCATATTTTAATATAATTATTAGATAGTGCCAATGGCTAATACTACACAATGTATGTAAATGAAAAACTAGCATTAACAATTTCTTTAAAATGCATATGGAACAGAAACTGAGGAGTAAGATCTCGAAATTTGAGTATTATTTCGATTTGTAGATATTATAAAATGTATATATTATAAAATGGAGTATTATTTAGATTTGAAAAAAACACAGAAAAGTCCAAAATCTATTCTAGACTCAGATAGGAAACCATTGGTTATTTACCTTCATTACTTCATTACCCTTATTAAGGTAAATAGGTTAATCGTATCCCTAACATTGTTCGGTGAGCATCGGCGGTGCAGAGACGTATTTAAAAATTATGTGCCTTATAACCCTATTATGCTCGAATAATGCGAATATGAATTACTATTAAAACTGAGTTTTAATCTTCTCCTATAAGATCTTCTCCTGGAGAAAAGTATAATAGTTCGGTGTTTCGTGGAAAACGTCCAGTTTTTTTTTTTCATATGTTTCAAATCAAATCGTGATAAAATGTTGCTTTATCCTACCTTACAACATCTATTCTAGATTTTTAGACATTTTCAAGTTTAGGTTTCAGGTTCTTGTGATCGAGGTATTCAGGTTTCATTGTTTCTAGTTTTCTTGTAGTTACCAAATGAGTTTCCCGATGGACTTTGTACTCTTCTCCACGAAACACTGTAATGGGAGAATATGTTTCATGGTATAGGAACTTGCTTTTTTCGCAGTGCTTTGAAGTGCTCATCAATTAATTTTTATATAGCGAACGTATTTACTTAAAAATATTAATACTATTCTAGTCATTTTCAGTATACAGTTGCGTCTTAGTAAGAAACTCATTAAATCTTTCACAGAGTTTTCGCCGTCTTGTCATTTAGTTAGAATATTGATTTGGACACCAAATATATCCAAAGTGCATTCGGATTATTATTTTTGCAACTTATGTCTCAAAGTCTGATGTTTCTTTGATCGAGTACTGTACGCAAAGTGTACGACAGTAGACTATTGTATTAAATATATAAATGTATTTATAAATATATCCTATAAGCCACTTTCCGAAAGTTTTGATACTGTTAAATATTTTAATATTACACTTAATGAAATAAATCTTATACAAAGCATAATTATGTAAATATATAACATTGTATATTGGATAACCAGTAGATAGTTCAACGTCCTAAGAGTCGAATGGTTCTTCGATTGATGATGTACTTCCTGCACAGCGAATTATTTCTTACAAACTACTTTCCAAACATAGTAATAGTTTTAATAACCTGGACATATCAACAATTACCCACCCTCTTCTTTAAGGGAACTGCTCTGTACAACCATGTAAATCTTCTCTACGAACACGTTTCCCAAAACACTATATCGCACAGGATAAACGTGATGCTTAACAGATTGGTACAAGATCCTACCACGACCTCACACAATTTCTCCGGGTAAGACCGTGACATCCACCTTCAAAAGCCAACAAAAAAATGATAATTCTCGTGAGTTAATCCTTCTCGGAGAGATAAAACGCCGTAAAAAGACTCCCGCGGGACGGTGCCCTCGGTAACAAAACAATAACGTATGGCGGACGATTATTTAGTCTCAGTTTTGCAGAGGACGCGACAAACTATTTATGATTGTCATAAGTAATGTGACATGTGGATGGAGTGTTCGTAGGAGATGCGTCGGATGACCCCTGCCAAGGCACATCTCTCAGGGCCCAGCCCATCCCGAGAAAGACGGTCCAGGAGAGGATGCCGTTTATTATTGTCCTCACAAGCGAGAATGACATCGATGGCCGGAGACAAATTATGTTTAAAGCAAACTCGACTCTGAGCGATATTTCCAACCACATGACGGTGGATTTAAAAATACAGGGTGGTTGATCGAAACCATTCATTAAGCATATTTGGGCTTTTACAAATTATTAAGCTTTGAAAAGTTGGACTACAATTTTCTCAACTAATAAGCCTATGGTGAATTTGATGAAAATATTTTGAGTGTGGCCGCACTTTCGGTTATACCGTAAGTACTGTGGTTACTAGAAACCTAGACCTTCAACAGTTTTACCGTTTCTCAATTATGCACAGGGTGCTTGAAACAGAAGTACAATTTGACGAAACATCAAACATTCCATACTCAATTTTTATAAATAAAATGTTCCATATTTTACTTTACATTTTTTAGAAATAAATTTTGCATCAATCTGTATTGGCATTCCCTATGCGTAATTCCTGCTTCACTGTAAACCATATTAATTATTTCATTAATGAAATGTCACTTATCAAACATAAAAGTTGTCATTTTCATAGCTTACTTTAATACTGTTAACTTTTTTCATATGTACAGTAATTAATTTATCTAAGATATTCGAGGTTTAATAACTCAAAAACGGTATAAGACAGGGGTAACATATTGTATATTTTTGAAATCAGAAAAAAATGATCATTTCTAAAATTTAATAATATACAGGGTAAGTATCCCATTAAAAAAAAAAAAACAATTTAATTTCTTATATCCCCTAAAATCTGCACGCTACTGTACTTTTGATAACATTCCAACAAAATTCAGACAAAACCACACAACTTTTATTTAAAACTTTTTTTTCTATAGGCAATAATAACAATGATAAGGGGTGGGTAATTTATAATTAGTAACCCTATACATATTGCAGTAATCAAATATTACCAAAATGCATTATTTTCCTTTTTTTAGGAGCCGTCCTCGATGCCGGAGGCTCTGCAGTCCAATAGCTTATTGTATACTCGACATTCGCATATACGAACTCCACATATCCGAACTCACCATATTTCCGAACTTTTTTCTCACCATATTTCCGAACTTGTCGCTGTCGAATGTCGAATGTCGCTGTCGAATGACCAATGAGCCAGAAAAACCCTTTGCGCGTGCGCCAGCAGTTCGGTTATCCGGAGGTGAAGAGAGTTCGGAAATGTGGAATTTTGCGGAACGGAAAAGTTCGGATATGCGGATGTCGAGTGTACTCAACTGAGATATTACTTTCTGGCTGCTCTTAATAAAAGAATTAATGCCTTGTTAATATTGCGGTTATTTCTGTCTATAGCTATTGTTATTTTCGACGGGCACGTCGTCAATAATGTTAATAACATTGAGCATCCAAGCGATGAGGGGAGCACATGACGCGGCACCGAATAATTAGATAAACATGTAATATCAGTTTAGCGTTTTAGGTAAGACGAGGAGGTGCGAGACTCGGCGCTCATGCGAGATGACGGCGTCGCGACGCGTTAAGCCCTTCACACTTCGTGCCTTTGCCTTTTTCAGTTGTCAGGATGGCGCGTCATTTACGCCGAGATCAGTCCAGGGCATCCGTTTAATGCATACTTCAGTACACACGACACGCGGGTGCGTTTTAAATATGCGACCTGTTTTATCGACCTGTTGTTTGTGAACAAAACGATGGAGACATTTTATGTGAGACGTACCACGTTAACATAATATCATCTCAACCAAATAAAGAAATAAGTATATAGTTCAGCAAATACAATCGATTCTAAACCTTTAAACATTCGTATTGGTACTCAAGTACTTATAAGAATATCATTCATTCAAGTATACATCACGGAAGTAAGGATCATGACGATACAGGGTCGCACTAGCCCATACAATTAGCTACGAATAATAAACAGCAAATAATGCAAATTTTAGTGGTTCATGACCCCTCTCCCAATTCAGATGCTTATCCAATCCTTCTCAGACGTTGCAGACGCAGTTCTCAGAATCATAGAGGAACTTACCAAACTGGGAAAGATTGGGAGACATGTAGCTGAGATGGGGTGTGGTCATGAAACACAATTTACATTATAACTTACCGATTTATTATAAAGGGTGTCCACAAAGGGTAGGGGGTATTTATATCTGCATTGTCCGTGTAACGGAGGGGCGCGGTAGGGATAGGTTGTTACACTACTCTTTGTAGATTTAGTAATCATGGAAGTGTACCCGGAAGACCATCGCGCTTTTTGCGTACGCGCGTATTATCGCAATGGTGATTCGATAGTCACTGCTCAACGTTGATATCGTGCAGAATTTAATGTACGGAATGCACCTAAGGACGAAACCATCAGAAAATGGATTCGAATGTTTGAGAATACCGGTTCGACTGTAAAAATTCACAATCCAGGTCGCCCGCGCTCTGTTCGAACCCAACAAATGATTGAAGAAGTTAGAGTTTCAGTGCTTGAAAATCCGTCTCAATCAGTTCGCAATCGCAGTCAAGAACTTGACATTAAAAAAATCGCCGTTGCACAAAATTCTAAAGCAAGATTTACATCTTACAGCCTACAAAATCCAGTTCGTTCAAAAATTGAACGTTACCGATTATCCTCTAAGACTGAGTTTTGAAAATGAAATGTTTCAACGCTTCCTAATGTTTGAAAACATTCTGTTTAGTGACGAAGCGAACTTTCATTTAAATGGTCACGTAAACAAACAGAACTGCCGCTACTGAGTCAATGAAAATCCAAGACAGAAACATGAACAACCACTATATAATCCAAAGGTTATTCTGTGAGCTGCCATGTCTGGTGAAGGCATCATAGGGCCTTATTTTGTTGAGGACCAGCGAGGGCGAGCACTTATGGTAAACAGTGAACAGTATTGTGTCATGTTAATGAACTTTTCAGTCCCACAATTGCAGGAGATTGAAGGTTTTAATATGGAAACAAGGTTTCAACAAGATGAGGCCACTTGCCACACCTCAAACCAATCGCTCGTCAATGAACTTTTCCCGGAAAAAGTGATCTCTCGTCGAGGCGCCATTAACTGGTCTCCGAGGAGCCCCGATCTTTTTACCCCTCGATTATTTCTTTTGGGGATACCTTAAAGAAAAAGTGTATGCAAACAAACCACGAACCCCACTGGAATTGAAGCACAACATCCGCACCGAAATGGCCGCCGTTTTTTTTATAACTTGTACCTAGTTTTTTTTTGTATTGAATTTACAAATACCCCTACCCTTTGTGGACATCCTGTACATTGGTAATTGTATTGACTAATTGACTACTAATTGATATTGAGTAATTGAGTACTTGTGATCCTTATATGTTATTATATGTTCTTCACTTCCGGGATGTCAACTTTTAAGCATATGCCAAGCAATTAGAGGCACGGAAAGACCAGACAAGTTTACTCACGAAGAGAGTTTTGTTAGAAGTCTAGTCGTGATTGGCGAGCAATGTAGCCAGTATCTATTGTTATACCAAACAACATTAACAGATGTTAAAAATGAAACTCCCCCAATTCGAATTTCAATACCTACGGCTGAAGACCAACAGTAAGCAGTACGCGCGATTAAAATATTTTTAACTTGTCAACATCACGACGCGTAAATTATTGTTGACAGTGTTACTGACATAAAACATATCGTTAAGGATATAAGAATAATGCTAGGAATGTCATTTCTTATTATGATATATCGCTTACCAACGGCTGATTGTTATAAAATGATATTATGTATTACAAAATAAAACCTATATATATATTTTAGTAGATTATGTAAAATTACATATTACATAAAATTAAATGCACAAGGTACGAAATGTACGTAAATTTTTAATCGCAAACAATTACAGTTACAGTTCCTCTAACAGGACCTGAGTTCTCTTGTGGCTTAGCTAACTGAACAGCCAGAATGACTATAAAGGACCTATTGAGACAAAAACTCTCACTGGGCGGAGGTTCCTGGTTTGAGGTAATCGCGGATGTTCATTGACGAACCATCCTGGAGAAAAAAAAAAAAAAAAATCAATCAAACTGGCTAAAAACTAGATACGATAGGCATTGGAACTATTCATAGGGCACTGTCCACTTATACGACCAATCACCCACAATTGGAGTGAAATATGACCCGATTGTAAGAGATGAGTGGAGAGAGAAACCATTTTCCACATATTATGCGAATATGACATCTGTAATCCAAACATTCAAAAAATTATGCGTTGTGTTCTTTAATAAGAATACGGAAAATCTATGAATTATTGGTAAAAGTGATCGGTGTTGTCACCAATATTTGAAAATGGGTTTTTTTAATTTCATACCCGGTAAATTTCTCTAAAGCTAGACATAAATATTTCATTTACAGGTAAGGATTTCATTTACATTTCAAATACATATATGTATATGTTACTACCAAAAAAAAAGAAGAAAAAGTGAAAAACATTTTATATGTAACTTTTATCTAACAGCAGGGCCAAATCAATAAAACAGCAGTATTATCATCATATTGACAAATACAAAATCAAAATATTTGTCATCACAAAACTGAATTCACCTAAAACCATAATTTCTCATAAGAATATCATTGAAACTTTAAAAATCTTGAGGTTTTAATAATGTATTATAAATACTCAACTTTTTGAAATCTAAATGTACAAGAAGTACTAAATGTACTAATACATGAGCTAGTAGTCCCACATTTTTATTCTTCAGAGCACAGTACGAGTAATATACACAATTAGTAATAAATATTACTATTACTTTTCCAGTATTAAGATAATTTATATCTAATTGTCTTGATTGGTATTTACATGCACTGTGTCGCAAAAATATGGATACGACTAACTAACTTTTAAATAGAAAAGCTTTAGGGTTTTGAAAGAGGTTTCAGATTATAACTTTGGCCTCAAGGTCACACCTGCTATGGTCTAAGCAATGAAAGCAACCCTGTTACGGTCCGGCCAATGAAGGCAAGATCTGCTACAGCCTAGAATTCGGCGACCTCGAAAACCCTTTAGAACCATTTGCTTCGTGGTAAGTCGTATTTTTTTAAAAATAATGTGAATAGTTTTCCATTGATTCAACAGGAATGCACAGTTTTAATAAATTCACGTTCCACGAATTGAAAATGAATTTTTTTTAGTCTCGAAATTAACTAACTTAATCGTTCATCCTTAAACTGTGACCCTTCACTCCTTCATTCCGGGGTTAAAAATAAGGGTTTTATTTGAAAAATTATTATATCTTCAATCGACGTTGAGCTTTGACCTTTAGTTTAACTTTGCCTCTTTCCATTTTCTGTGGCAAAAATATGAGGTCTAATTTGAAAAAATAAACCACATTGAAATTCAAACACAATGACCTTGAAATTTGATCAAAAGGTCCAAGTCACCATCAGAAACCTCATTCAACCTTGAATCTATTCTATTTAACGCTTTTCTTTTCACCGAACTATTCAGGTGTATCCAAGTTTTTGGGACACCCGATGTATTTGTATAGATTAGTATTATCCTCTCATTTATCTTAAAAATAAAATTAAATCTAATCATTAAACTTACGTACACGTGAGAGAATTACTATATTGGTATTTTTTTATTCATATCCGTTTTTAGAACCAGTTCTTAAAATACCTACACAAAATACATAGAAAATTTAATGCATACTCATTTAATATGACGCAGCTCTGGTATTTTTTTAAGTATGCCACCTGTATATATATGTACATACCTGTTACTTGTAAATACAAGTAAAACTAGAAGTATAGTTTTTACGGGTATTTTACAGCTTTTTTATCGTCACAAGTCCGGTAGTAAGTAGTTGAAGATAAGCGTTGAAAATGTAATTTACAGAATATTCACTCGTACTTAATGAACCATCAAACTATCATTTTCACTTCATTTTATTATTAACGAAAGAAGTTTATTTACATAAAATAAAACGAAACTAATAGTTGTGTTTTACCACTACATACTGTAACGTTATTACGACACATACCTGTATTCCAATATTAATTTACAAGCATTGATGACTCAAAGGTGGTGACAATTTATGGTGGTGACAAATAAACAAAGTACTTAATTAAAGTGTTTCATGTTGATATTGCGTTATCAAAATGACCAATTATTACAAAGTACAAAATAGTACAAAATAGCTTTCGCCATCCAAGATTATTTACACACTTATTTTTCAACTAATTCCAATCTAGAACCACTTCACGAAAGCCCACTTACACTTAGGGTACGTTTCCACTGCACGCTATGTACGCCAGGCAATAGAGCTGGAAAAGGAGTGAGTTTATGACACGATTGATACCTGAAATCCGACTACAGGATACTTTTAAGTTCAGTCCTTAGATGAAAACGTATATGAATTGGACTAGGAAATAGTTGCACTTTTTTTTTAATAAATTAGTGGAAAAAAATGGAGTTTTTTCAGTTTTTTGCTTATAGAAGAAAAGCTATTGAAGCAATTACATCGCATCCAATAGGAAAGTTGTAGATAATTCAAAAACCTTTAAAATGAAAAAAAAAATCAAGTCAATCGGTACATTTTTCGCTGAGAAAACTCGGAAAAAACGCAAAAAAATTACCTTTTCTTAATAAATTCGTAATTCGAGTATTTTTGCATTAGAAGAGTCAATCTTGTGGGAAAATGTAGGTAATATCACAAAGAATGAGTGTGCAAAAACTGAATTATGTCTGATGAATAGTTTTTGCACAATAGTTCGAATAAAGTTTTTTACATCGTATTTTGAATATTCCATAACACGTCGAGCGATAGATTAAATAACATTTTCTCGACGGATTCGGAAACTACAGAGTGTAAACTACAATTCGTCCTACTCTGTTTCATTTAAATGCCATTAAATTGATGAATTCTCTACAACTTTCCTGTTGGATGCGATGTAATTGCTTCAATAGCTTTTCTTCTATAAGCAAAAAACTGAAAAATCTCCATTTTTTACCACTAATTTATTAAAAAAAAAAAGTGCAACTATTTCCTAGTCCAATTCATATACGTTTTCATCTAAGGACTGAACTTAAAAGTATCCCGTAGTCGGATTTCAGGTATCAATCGTGTCATGTCAAAAAGCTCTATTGACTGGCCTAATGCGATGCTATGCTATTCCATGCGAGGCGATGCTAGTAAAACAAACATACGAATATTTATCTAAATGTTCCGACAGCGTGCTATACAGAGCGATGCGACGCAATTCTAGTAGCGCCGAGTGCGAGCGTGTGTTTGAAAATCAAATTTGTTTTATTTTATCGCGCTAATTAGCCCACAGTAGACAGTATCGTGAAGCCGTTTGTACCAATTGCACGCATGGACGCTGAAAAATTAATATTAGCCGTAAGAGCTCGGCCTCCATTATGGGATCAGCGATCCAAATAATATAGTAATTTTTGGTAACAATGGAGAGATGCCATTCAGTATACAAGTATATTGAAGTGTTTCTGAAGACATGCGAAAATACTCATGAAATTTGTTGGGATCCTTTTCTAGTTCTTTAAATAGATTCTGAAACTCTCCAAATCGTCTTTTACCTTTATTAATTGTATGGATCCAGAGGTTTCTTTTCCCGACTCTTTTTTTATTTTTTTCTTCATAATCATGTAGTCTTTTAACACAGAGTTATCGATCAGATAATCACTAGTATTGATGACCGATCGCAACGAAGCACAAAAACTCACTGATAGCCGGATAGCGGTGTATGTGAACACGTCTGATTAAAATAGCAAGAAATGTAAGCAACGCATCGCCTCGCATGGCATAGCATAGCATCGCATAGCGTGCAATGGAAACGTACCCTTAAGGTATCGAAACGAGGCCTGTACAGTGTAGAACCCTTTTTGTGTATAATTTGTAGCGTATATGAAGGCTTTCTCGACAACACACGCAAAAAAATCTTATAATTAATTATGCCAAAGTCAGGACAGAAATATTCGGATATAATACGAGCTGTGTAAATTAAGTAATGGGACTGATTTCTTAAATTTTTTTTATTCAATTAGAATTACAATTCAGTAATCTCTCCTTCAAAATAACTTCCTTGGGAAGTCACAAAGCGCTGGAGACTATTCTTCCATTCCTCATAGCAGTGCTGGAACTTATATATTGAAATAGCCTTCAGATGGTAAGTAGCTTTCAATATTTTCTATGGTCCCAGAATTACGTCCCTTGAGGTGATTTTTCGATCTTGGGAAGAGAAAAAAAATCACGAGGACTCAAGTCAGGCGAATAAGGGGGCTGAGGAGACACAGGAATGTTTTTACTGGCTAAAAACTTGTTTACTGAAATGGCTGTGTAACAAGAGGCATTGTCGTGATGCAACATTTATTCTTGATGTTTGGTCTCACACACATGACCCTTTGTTGTTTATCAAGAACCTCTCTGTAAAAGTGTTGATTTACTGTTTGGCCTGGAGGCACAAACTCTTTGTAAACAATTCCCTGGCTATCAAAAAATGCAAATCAGCATGCATTTGATCTTCGACTTGCTCATTCTTGCTTTTTTGAATCTTGGAGAGCTTGAAGTGTGCCATTCCATGCTTTGGCGCTTGGTTTGTGGGTCGTACTCAAGTCTCATCACCCGTTCTCTTGACACGTTCCGTAATAACTCATAACACGTTCCGTAAAATAGGGATCCTTTTCAATCGATTTCAAGAAGTCAAGACACCTTTCTCTCCTGATGTCATTTTGTTCCTGCGAAAGGTTTTTGAACCATTTTTGCGCAGATTTTTCTCATCCCCAATTCTTTAGTCAAAATCTGATGAACAGTGGTGTGATTCAAATTGAACTCTGCCCCAATCATTCTTGTCGTCAACTGACGATCTGTACGCATAAGATCCCGTATTCTATCGACATTTTCATCGGTCCTTGAAGATGAAGGCCTTCCGCTGGTGACCGAAAAACCTGGGCTCTTGAAAAATATTTTGTCTCCGTAGGCATGTTGAAGTTTTGCAAAAGTATACGTTGCGCTGTGTCAAAGTCTGAAGCAAAACCTGACAGCATACCATTGCTCAAAATTAATGTCGTTCATTTTTAAAACGTACTAGAAAAAAAAACGGTTTACGAAAACAGTCATAAAGAATGAGAAAGAAAAGAAAGAACAAATGAGTCATATTAAACAAAAATAACCAGTTCAAACTTGTACTGAAGGTGCATTACATGTTAACCTACCGCCTTTCCAAGTCCCGCCTCCGCAGTGTTGCTAGATCGGACAATACGTTGCCAGTCTCATTACTTAATTTACACACCTCGTATATCAGAAGTATTCTCTAATAAAAAGGAGGAGGGTCCCTAAGGCCGGTTTTCGGCCTAATTTATTTTTGGTCAAAAAAATCAAAACATTTTTTTTATTTATTTATATATGATTTACATTTACAATGGATCTGACCACAAACGAAGCCACCCCCAACCCTCCCCCCCTCTTTTTACCCCCCTTAATGACGCAATAAACAATTTGCTTTTTTACCAACTTCCACGGTAGTTCTTGGCTAAAGAAAATATATTTTATCAAAAAACATCAGCCTAACCACTCACGGATATCACATATAATCAATTTCAATTTTTTTTAAGTTTCAGTTTTAATCTTCTCCTGAAGATGCCAACTTAGCTAACGAATCGAGCGTCGAGAAAAGTATAGTAGTTCGGTGTTTAGTGGAAAACGTCCAGTTTTTTTATTTCTACGCCAAAGGTTCCAGTACCCACTCTAGGAACGAAGAGATCAAACAAAAAAAAAATCCAGCAGTCGTATAGCATTTGAGCTTTGCACAACAAACCATTCAGACATTAACTTCAGTAGAAGCAGAGATGATGACCAAAATTATGAGATGCTATCAGACCATCACTGAGTCTTGAAAAATAATCAATTTGATTGAGTGTAATATAGAGTTAAAATAAACACAGCAACACCTAAAAACTTGGTCAGTTTCTTCAGAATGGGGGTCATTTAGTACCAATCTAATCACGAATGCAGTGTGAAAACTTGGTAAGAAGTGCGTCTCCCTGGAGCATTTTAAATTTTTGGGATTCACTAAATAATTATTTATTATTTAGTTTAACCTATTTAACGACGCCATCAGATTTGTTGACGAAATATTAAACACACAAAATATTTCAGTTTCTATAATTTTCTACACGGCGGGAATGCAGAGAGTTCACGGGACATTGTTAAATACAAAAGTTTTATGATTTTTTCCTGGTTATTTAACGGTGACCTTGGATTTGACTATGACCTTGAAGATTATTCGAAGGTCAAGCCAATTTTTTTAAACAGGATTCCATACTTTTGACGCTGGAAATAGAGTAAGTGGAAAATTTTACGTTCAGATATAGCCTTCAGTGACCCCCTCCTTTGACATTGGGGATATCCACAAGGTCAAACTGCGAAAATCCGCCACAGAAGTTTTCGGAAATAACTTTGAACATAAGCTTTATCTGAACATATCTGAACGTAAAGTTCAGATATGACCTTCTTGAGTGACCTCCTCCGTTGACCTTGGATATACCCACAAGGTCAAACTGCGAAAATCCGCTACATCAGACTAGCCTGAAAATTCCTTGTCGTCGTAAATATGTTCTTTTCGTTACAATTTCGCTATTTTTATTTGGTGTTGACCATGTACTCAGTTATTACCGTATACCCAGCTGGTGAAGGCAAGGTGATGTGTACACCCAGCTAGTGAAGGCAAGGTGATGTGTGCACCCAGCCAATTAAGGCAAAGTGAGTTTCTAACTGTTTTATTAAAGCTTATATTCAAAGTTATTGCCGCCAACTTCTGTAGCAGATTTTCGCAGTTTGACCTTGTGGGGATCCCCAAGATCAGGGGATCACTGAAGGCCATATCTGAACATAAAATTGTACGCTCTCTCTATTTCCGGGGTCAAAGTCCCAATTAAAAAAATTGACTTGACCCTCAAATAACCTTTAAGATCATTGTCAAGGTTAATGCCAGAAATAAAATGCCGTTAAATAGCCAGAAAAAAAATCATAAAACTTTTGTATTCAACATTTTCCCCTAAAATGCAGTCCCGTCGAGTTATTCTGCCGTACCCGGGGTTTTGGCTCACCCTGTATTTTCAGTGCTTAGTACTTTATCGAAAAGCTAGAAAAAGCCCTATTTTCGAAGAGAACTTAAACAATACAACATACGTGAAATAATGAAAAACCTTTTACCTAAAAGTATACAAATTTTAAAGAATATGCTGTACTTTCATCTTTCGACAATAATATATAGGGATATTCATCTTTATGAACATTTTATGTTATCAAAATGTGAAAAAGCGATTTATTTACTAATATTTCATCTGTTTTTTATGTTATAACATACATTCATTTATATATTTTTATAGTCCAAGCCATATTTGACATCATCACATGTTACAGATGAGAAATAACTAATTTGAAATCAGATTTATATATTTATGCGGAACTTTAAACTTTTTTAAACTTACTCAAATTTTACTTTAATGAGTATGAACTAACAATGGTCTCGATTTACATTTGGCACTCATTAGCGCCGTCGCTCAATATTTCGAAAGCATGTGGCCTTGAGTAGAAAGAATGAACACCTAAATGAAATTCTTCTTAAGTATTCAAGGATGGAACCGCAATAGAAAATAAAATAAGAATCAAAACAAGTAAATAAATACTAAACTAAATGGTTATAAGTGTATTTCTTGAAAATAAATACCTCCCTTTCGTCTCTGTTTTCATAATTTATTTGCTGGACTGGCTTTAGCGCGTATACACGCATCAATCTAGCCGCTGGATAAACAGCGCCATTTTTACACTAATTTAATTGAAAGCGTTACCAGCTAGCCAGCCAGCTAGCCACTCACCATAAATTCCTTTTAATTCAACATTTAACGCTAAGTATAACCATTACCGATACCGAGTTAATGCTGATTAATATTCATTTAGAGATACGGACGGTCATATGGGTTCTCTTTGTCCGCGGCGCCCATAAATTAGGTGGGGTTCGTCACACTGATGGTACGCCACAAGGTCTACCAGCTAATAACCCGACATTGTTACCTCGATCCCGTTGATTTATACCGCAGGTGTCTTGATTTGTGACGAGGCGTTCCCGAAGATGTGTTTCTTAATCGGCCGTTTTAATTGCCACCTTCTCGGATGGTCGGCGTCCCGGCATCGAGGATGGGTCCGCGAGTGCCCCCAGGAGATGATGGTGCCCTCCGATATGTGCTTCCCGAATCTTCTTATCGCTGGATTTTAAACTCTTAAATTTATCGATGGCGTGGCAGAGATCTAGAAGTGAATTTAAGATCGAACTATCGAATGTCGTTATTAGGATCATGGTGTGTGGTGAAATATTCCCTACGCGCCGATTGGGCACAGTGGGGAATTTTGAAAATTTAGCTGACCAAAATTGTGTTAGTGGTTTACTTGGTTCAACATGTCATTTTCTACAGATAGAGTAGCATGGAGCAAAATTACGCATTTGAGACTTAATAAGTTATAAAAACAATAAACACTGTTGTAATGCTTTCTTATTATTATGTTCGTTGTGATGCATCGCCATATATCTTACAGTCTCCAGTCTCCAACATAAGTCTCCAAGGATTCCATCCGTTTTTTACCTAGATCATCATTTTCAGATATACTTATCGTTATTTTTGCTGTTTTCTTAGCCTGAAAGTCAATTTTTCGCACATTTTACTTCAGCCTTTTTTTGTAATGTGTGCTTACAGAATTTCGGATTTTTGTCCTCGGCTTCGTCATTTCATATATTCCGTTCTTAGGTGACGCAAGTATTTCTGAAGGGGTAACAATGTTCTTGTCTGGTCCGCGTGAATTTTTGCTTCACACATAAATGAGACTCTTGCCCAATGTTCCACACAAATTTTTCAATTACCGCCTCTACTACCAACTAAAATAAACGTGGTTGGCATTCATAATAAAGCCTACATAACCTTTACATCACATTTTTGATTTTAGACACTGTAGGTTATTAGGTAATAACATTGTATAATATTTAGGATCATGATGCGATAAAGAGTGACAACAGGCCTTTCTGTCAGAGTACAGGATGTCCTAAGTTTTTTTTCTAAGATATCTCGGTTTCTATCACGCATAATCGTGATAGAAAAATGTTAGTTTTAAAGATGCTGAAAAAAATTACATAGATGGCCATGAATATATGAAACGTTAACATTTTTCTTACTTTCGATTAAAAAGACATCGGCTACTTAACCTAGTTCCTATAAAAATATTAAATATCATTAGTTAATTACCATATTAAATAAAACAACATTTACAATTGCAAAATTTGATGAATGATGATGATCAAGCTACTAAAGTATACTTTCACAGTTAAAAAAAGTTAACGTTTTGTACATTCATAGATTTCGTGGCTCATCTATGTGATTTTTTTTATGTTTTTCATTTTAAAAACTGTTATAAGTTTGTTTTTTATGAAAATATACAGGGTGTCCACTTTTATTTATGTACAAATCCATAAAATCCTCATTTTTCAAGATAATCGATTAAACGTTTTTTAATTTAAAGGGCATCGAAAACTGCTTCTTATGACCCTACTGACGCTTTTAAGAATCATCCCCGTGACCTGCTACTGTGATTTTTTTTATACCCCCGAAATTCAATTGAACAATTTAGCGATTTTTTTATTTAAAATCCAAATCCATATCGTTAATCACGACTCCTCAAAACTCCCATATGCGAAATTTGAACAAAAAATATATAAGGTGTTTCTTTCTATACGATCTCAAAGTTGAGTAAAATCTCGAGCCGCTAGACAAGTCAAGTGTGCCGTGGAATTATATCAAGACAGTTGAATTATCTAGAATCACTTAAACTGAATTTTGACATAATTCTTGTAGACAAAAAGATATTTCTTCTACTATGTGTAGGTGTTTATTAATAATAATATGCACATACAAGAAAAAAAACTGTAGTAGTAAAAAAATAGGTTTTTTTTGTGCGATTCTAGATAACATTCAACTGTCCTTTTAAATTCAACTGGCCTTTTTAAAAATGTCATGGTCAACTATTAAACATTTTATGTAAACATGGTTTACATTAAAAAAAATAAGTTTGGTCCATAATTCAAAAACCGTTAATCACAGCGAAAAACTAGTAACACCACTGAATTTTACAAAGAAATACATATATGATATTGTTGTAGCAATATCAAAATAATTAAAATTGTGCCCGATATACAGATAAAACACAGCTAGAAATGGCTTATTTTCAAAAACCCTCCTTAACTCAAAAACCGCAGCCAATGAAATCACTACTGCCACATCCAATTTTCCATCTTTAATTAGATTAAACTGCTAAAAACATCAGATTATATTCATTTTTATGAATTTGACCCAAATGAACGTAATAACCTCTGTGACATTTTGACCTTGATGACCTAAATGACCTTTATCACCCGAATGACCTTTATAATTCAAATGTCCCTTGTAACCCATGTGGCATCAATAATCTACATGAACTTAACGACCTCCATGACATTTATGATCTTGATGACCTGTATGACTGTTATGACCCGTATGATTTATGAGAACTTTGGATATGAACATGGAAGTAAAAATGAGGGTAGAGACTTAATAATGTGATATTTAATGATGAATATATTTAATTAATTTTCATTAATTAAAGAGATGAATTTCATTTCAAGACTTGAATTTAATTTCAAGAGATATAACAAAACCGTTCCCTCATAATATAATCAGCTAAATGAACAAAAATTCAATATTTGGTTTGGCTACACAAAAGTTTTTAAATTATTTCCCATACTCAAAGGGGGGGGGGGGGGGGTAAGAAGAGTAGAAAATTTCTATACAGGTTATTAAAATTTACCTATTTTGAATTCTTACCCCCTTCAACTTTCTCAACCCCCCCCCCCAATGGTCGGCTACAAAATTTTATTTTTGCAGACTCTGTTATGTTATATACATATGTCATCCTTTGCGAATTCTACAAAAACGTTGAAAATACAGTTGTATTTTCAAGATCCCTGTACAGGGTATCACTGTACAGGGATACCCTGTACAGGGATACCCTGTACAGGGATACCCTGTACAGTGAAGGAGAGAAGTTTGGTCACAAATCAAGCTGGTTAAGCTGTATAATTTCTCTGACAGTAATTATAACAAAATAAAGTAATATCAGATCAAATTATATGTAAGTATGATATATAAGTTTTGCTTACCCCTTTCAATAGCTAACAGCTAAAAACTAAAAAAAAATACACTTTTGAAAAACACAAAAAAATTCAGGCCGCAAAGGGTTAAAAGATATTCTTATAAATTGCACCAAATACTAACAGCAGCTATATAACACCGAAGAAGCGCATATAGAGAGCACAACAAAACCGCAAATAAAGTAATTGGTACTGGACTGACTACCACAATGAAGAGCTCTATGAATCTAGAATGAAACGAGATCTGCCGTGTGGAAGGAATAAAATCTATGAATCCAAATGCCGCGGACTATCCTTGAATACTGACACGACTTGTACCTTATTTAACTTTCGCGTTCAATGATGGTACCCACAGACTGAATGTATTACATTAAATCAGATTTGGTTAACCAGAAGATGAGAACTACTACGAGTCGTCCATGAAAAGATAATGTAACTTCACCTGAAGACTTTTATTCTTCAGATTTAGCTCTATATGATGAATGATGACAATAGTAGCATTTCCAGGTTTGCTTTAAAATAATTATTTTTGCTTCATTGTTATTAATCCGAGCTGAGCAAGAGTCTGTCAAGAGCATCTAGGTGGCATGATTTTCTAGAGCGTTTTATCGTGTAGTTTTGACGGTATAAATGAAAATGTTTCTGCTTAAAAAAAAATCTGTATTTAATATACGTATTGGCGGCGTTGCTAACATGATAGAACCAATGTGTGTAACTCTTTTTTGGTAGAATAACTAACGCGATTAATGGAGAAGACAGTTTTTTTAAAAAAATCCCATACGACACATACAGATTCTTTGGTGGACACTGCATGCGAAAGAAAATATACCATATGATGAATTTGGACACCACACCTCTTGGAGCACCACACTTCTTCTGATGGCCCAAATGGTGTCACATAAAACCTTAAAATAAAACCTTGAAACGCGAAAGGTTACTATATAATATATATTTCCAATGCAATAAAATGTGTTCCTATATGCCTTGAAACCGATTTTTTCCCAGTTGCACCAATTGAACATGGTCAGGTTCCAAATCTGTAACGATAAGTTTTTCAAAACTCCATTTTAAAATATCGCTTTCCTCCTTCCATATATTACATCTGGGTCAAATCTTGGATCAAAGTTTTCCATAGTTTTTTCTGACTTGATTTTCTTCAATTTACATTGGCTAAAAAATCTCAGTTAGTCAATAACAGTTAGTCACTAAAAACATTAGTTTGTGTTTTTATAAATGTTAAGTTTGGATATAACTTTTATGACCTTTATGATCTTTTTATCCTTTATGAACTCTATGACCTTTATTACTTAACTGACCTCTGTGACCTATATGGCCTTTATGACTAATGTAATCTTAATGACCAATATGACCTTCACGACCTGTGTGACCTTTATGATTTATCTATAGTCACGTAGTGAGACTCATCATATGGTACTGATCATAGTCTAGATTATATATGACTTATATGACCTTTGACCAATATGACTGTTACGACCTTTATAATAATATCACCTTTATGACCTTACTGACGTTTATGACTCAAATGATTTTTATTATCAATATGACCATATTGATCACATACCACTAATACGAACTTTATGACCGATATTATCTTGCTACACGAGTTGCTTATGTTTCACTTTATTGATTAAAATATGCTACTTTTATTTTCCTCAAACCCAGAGCATGTTTAATTTATCATTACTACAGCTTTTTCCTTAAATATGGGATATCCGAAAAAAAAAAGTATTTTGTAAGTAAAATACAATTCCCTACAATTTCACATTTTCAGAAAAACAGACGAACATCGGAATTTGCTAGAAAACTCGAAAACTCGATGCGAACTTTTTTTCGTAATTCTCATGTTTTCACCTCATGATTCAGGATTCTCTGAGATTGATTTTATTTATCTTTATTTTTCCGTTTATCTTTATTTTTCCATTCTCAAAAGAAAATCTTTATTTGAGTACTGAGAAATCCACATGGATGTTTCGATTTTTCTAGTATACTCTGAAATTCGTTTGCATTTTTGAAAATAAAAAAGTTGCCAAATTGTAGCTTAAGTCAAGCAACGAAACTTTTGTTTTTATACTTTTTTCACATACTTCTCCTGTATTTAATGAAATATTAGCTGTAGGGCTATAAATCAAACACGCTGTATATAGGTTGTCAGGGAAATAAGTGTACAACGTAATAATATAGATTCCTTGACCCAAAGAAAATTATTTAAGCCAACCTGCATATAGCGAATGTTATTTGGTTTAGCCGCGAGATGGACTCAAAATTCCGGAAAAAAATCTTTAATGACTCGTTTTTCATTATTAAAAACGCGGGTATTAATTTTTATTATTCTCGAGGTACGGCTTTAGGCCTGCAATTGACTTTTTGTAATGCTATACAGAGCACATTCGAAAATATAGAAACACCTGGTAATGAATGTCGAGCATAGTTTTCTACTCATATTTTGTTATTGCGTAAATAAAGGATATCGATTTGTTTTTTATTAAAGTTCCGAAGCTTTTTTACCTCTTGAAAAATGTTAATTGGATGAGCGGTTTAACTAAGAAAAAATAAATTTCAAATGATCAAAGGAGAAAAGGTCAAAAGATGCGTTCTGAAGTTTTAAGTGACACCTGCAGCAAAGTAAAAAGCAAGGTCTTCTACTATTTCTTATGATTTCCGGTTATAACATTGTATGTTTACTTGCAGTGTAAGCACGGAACCATTCAAAATGTATTTTTTCTTAGTTAAACCGCTCATCCAGTAAACATTTTGCAAGAGGTAAAAAAGCTTCGGAACCAAATACGCTATTCAATAAGAAACAAATTGACAGCCATTATTCACGTAATAACAAAATATGGATAGAAAGCCGTACTCTACATTCATCGTCAGGTGTTTCTATATTTTTGAAAGCGCCCTGCATAGCACTAAAAATCGTCAATTTTAGACCTAAAGCCGTACTCCAAAAATGATCAAAATTGATGCCGCATTTTAGAGTTATTAAAGAAAAAACTACATTTTTTTCCGGAACTTTGAGGCCCTCTAGCGGTTAAAAGTTAGGAAACAACTTAGGCTGTACGCAAGTTGACCTAAATCGTTTTTTTTTTTTTAGGTTGAGAAATGGACACTCTGTATATGACGACCCTACAGAGGACTCCCACAAATTCCAGTTCTGACTTAAGTTTTTTTTTATTTATTGGTGACGTGGCACAGTATTTGAGATATGAGGCATTTTGGATCGATCGACGAATTTCGAAGAACAGCGGGCCAACGTGTGTTGCGTTCCTTGATGTCGCCATAAATAATATTTGAATAATTATCACCTACCCACCGTCTGTTTCTATATAAATTTAATTGACGTATTCTCAAAACTTGAAAAATAGTGAACGGAGTCATATAAATCTTCCGTGTCCATATTAATATCCTGCGACTTTAAAAGAAACCAACATTTTAAGTGGAACTACAGGTACGTGTACATCAGAAAAAGATAAAATAAATTGTTAATTTATAATAGTCTCGATTTATAAAGCTGATTCCAAATTTTACAAGACAGCAAAAAAAATCTCTTGAAGAATACTCCTATTATTTTATGGATATTCTGCTTCTGCTATTAACCTATAATAATCACAATATACCTTATAAATACGTAGTCATTAAGTAATAAATCTACATATATTCAAATTTGCAAAAGGCAGTAAACAAACCTTGAATAAATTGGAGTTTAGAGTAAAAAAAATGTTTAAAGCTTAGTCAGCTTCAGAAGATATTTGTGAAATATTTGTAGTTTTAAGAAAGCGGTAATTATTTGGTAACCAGTTTATTCAAAACACTACCTTATCTAGGCCCAAATAGAAGTAAATTGCAAAATTGTTACATATTTATCATGTTTCATCAGTTTCCTTAACTATTAAAGGAAAAAATATTTATACATACACTATGTAAGCCAATTTGTCTTGGTCGGTCGTACCAAAAGCAAGGAGTATGTTTATTGGTGTGTAGCTCTAGCAGCGAGAGACGAGGTCTTGAAGAGACGCTTCTTGATACAACATCTTGAAGAGATTAAATTTCCGAAAACTTTTTAACAACCCTAATTAATAAAATAATAAGTAATGTTAACACCTTATTACTCCTTCACTGAGACAAAAATTACAATTGTCAAATCCAGTAATACCTAAATTATATTGTTTACCAAAAATACCTAAACCAAGAAAATCTGTAAGACCAATTGTCTCAGCGATAGGATCCCCAACTTATAATTTGTCAAAATGTTTGACGAACGAGTTCGAAAATTTACCTATATATTGCACAAACAAGTTTTTCAGTTAAAAATTCTAGTGAGTTCTTTAACAATATCAAAAATATCCAGTTGCAGGTGAAATTTTGGTCTCGTTTGATGTATGCTCATTGTTTCCAAGTGTCCCACTCCCGCAAACTTTGGACTACCTCAGGGAGTTACTTGAATTAAATAGTTTAGACGATACAATTATTAAGGAATACTAGTATTTGTCGGTATATGTATTCGGCTTACTAGTATTTGTATAAATCAAAATTGTTTTCTGTATAATAGCGAATACTTTCCACAACATGAGGGAACGGCAATGGGTAACTCCTTGTCACCTTTTTAAGAATAAATTTGAGACAGAAGCAAAAGATAAATTCGAGTATTTCCCTAGAGTATGGTTCAGGTATGTGGACGATATCATCGGACAGTATTTGATACAAAAACAATTAGTTTAGATAATTTTTTTGCTAAATTACCTTTTCCCTACCATAAAATTTACATATCAAATGACTTGTCCCAGGATGGTTCGCCAATGAACATCCGCGAGTGTCTCAACCCTTGCACTTTCGCCCAGTGCGACATATGTTTTTTTCTTAATAGGTCCTTTATGGCTCTCCTGGCTGTCCGGTAAGCCAGACCGCAGGTGGTTCCGGCCCTATCACTGGAACTTCAGCCCCTTTCTTTGCAAGGAAGTCCATTCTTTCGTTCCCTTCATGGCCTTGGTGCCTTCTCATCCACTTGAAAGTGACACTGTTGTGTTCCGCTAGTTGTGTTCCGAATCCATACAGTCTTTAACTGCCTGGGAATGTATTTCTACAGCTCCCACGGCTTTGAGTGCTGGGTGCTTTGGGTGCTTTGAGTGCTGAGTGCTCCCAGGGCTTTGGTTTTCCCTTAATACCACGGCCCTGATATGCCTGTCCATTAATTTTTCTAGGGTCTTAAGTAAGAACGCTGTAAAGCTGATGGGGCGAAAGGATTTTGCCTGGGCGTAGGATTCACGCCCAGGTTTAGGTATAAATACTACCTCAGCCTTTCGCCAACCTTGTGGCACATAGCTTAATGCCAGACTAGCCCTAAACAATGCGCATAGAGGGGAGGCTAGTGTTTACAGCCCCTGTTGTAATATTATTGGAATTATCGCATTTGTGCCAGGTGATTTATATGGTGCAAATGATTTCACAGCCCATATAATCGTGGTTTGGTCAACTAGTTTTTGAGCTAGTCTCCAACTCTCCCGTGTTCCCCGAGTGTTCGGTATTTCAGGGTCTGAGTTTACCCTGGTTGTCCTTCTGCAACATCTTCTAGAGTCTTGCGCCTTCCGAGGTTTTCTCCATTTCCTCGCAGTGCTTCCTCCAGGATTTTTCTTTTGCCTTTCTAATGGCATATACATATTCTCGACGGTGTATTTTGTATTCTTCCCATCGTCTAGTCCACGTTGTTGGACCATTGTATTATTGAAAAACGAATGGAATTCCATTGTGTTCCTCCAAGAACAGTAAAAGGTCAACATCCATCAAGTATCTTCTGATATACTCTTTGGATTTCATACGAGACAACGAGAATGTAAAGCAGTCCTTGCAGTGAACATGAAGGCGCCCCGCCCCACACCATTACCGTGCCGCCGCCAAAATTTCGTTTGAAACTACGCACGGGTCCTTTCTCAAGTCCCTCTATTTTAATTTTAATTCATCCATACATCGAGTTTCCACTCATCAAAGCAAATACACTGAAAAAAAAATGAGTGAGGGAAGTTATATTCTCTATGTTATGCCAGTTAGGACATATCTGTGTTATGCCAGTTATGCCAGTTAGGAGCACTAATGGCATTAAGTGATATTAAAATTGGAGTCCTAAATGTATGAACTTTTTCTGTATTGCCTTAAATAGGAGAAAAGTGTTTTTTCTGCCTTTCCTACCCTGAATTTTGAGTTTTATTTATATGTATCCTATTAATAGTAATCCTCGTATTGCCGAGTCGTCGATGACTCGTATGAGTCGCTATAGAAAATATACCCAAAATTCGTTATACATCTCATCTTATATTAATCCAAGACCATACTGCCATGCTTCATTCGATTTTAAAATTACTTCGTACTTGTGTAATAACAATAAACTTACTCTGTATACGGAAGTAAATGTGTTTCTTCATAAAATATACTATTCATAAAATATTTCTAAATAATTTATTTGCCTTGGTCGGCAGCGTACCTAAAACTGTTCCCTATGCGATAGTTACCAATAAATAATTTTTCCCAGTCTCCCCCACGTGAAACGGCGATCAGGACAAATAAATGGAAGAAAGACCTACGTAGGCGATGCCGTTAGTGCCGTTCTGGATACGAGTCGAGTCGTCGGTGCCGGTTGAGGGGTGTTTTCTAAATGTTTGTCGTTAATTCATCATAATGATTCATACGCGTTTGAGACCGGGACCCGTTTTTACACCCCGAATGTTAAGGGTGTAAATTATAAGTTTAAGACAGATAGTCAATAATATCTGCGCCGCACACATTTCGTTTCTCGACTCTCATTTTACTACAATATAGTTCGGTATTTATGATTGCTGGAGACGTGTATTTTTTTCTCTCTTCGAGGCGGGGAGCAGAAATTTATGGGAACGGGAGATATCTGGCCTAGATAAGATGTAAATGCCGATTGATTCATTTGTAGATGGATCAGATTAGGTCTGACTTTTCTTTTGTTCTCAACGATTTGACATAAATCTCTTAACTCTTTACTATCCGTTTCGTTTCGAAGAAACTGATGGAATATTTTATCCCCGCCAACGCCAAGCCATTAGTTGTAAAAACATGACGCATTTATGTAGGATTTAGGAAAACGACTTTTTTTAATATACCGGGTGGCATGGGATCATTGTATTTTCCCCTTTTTTGTATTTGCAAAGACAAAGTTTTCAAATCTTTAGCATCTTATATTCATAACAAATGTCAACATTTGACATATAAACGAAATTTTTATTACATCTGGCTTTCCCATAAGTGCTAACTTTTACTGCGAAACGTACTTGTGAAAATATACCAAAATCACATGGCGAGTCTTTAAAAAAGCTTAACTTATAATTGTAAATTTATTTTTAATTTATGAATTGTCACCAATAGCAAACAAATAATTGACTGTATTCACTGAAATTAAAATAAGATTATTCAATCGGAAATACCTAAGTATATCATAAAAATTAACATTTGATAATGGTAATAATAATTGAAAACAATAACTGAATAATTATAAAAGAGAGATGACATAATTCTTCACTAGGATTTATTTGCTGCTCCCTTTAATGTTTTCTTGCATGTACATATACATACATCCATTAAAAATATGTGTTTTCATTTTAACATTAAAAATTAAATATGAGTGAAAAAATAAAACTTTTTTCCAAAACTTCCAGCCTGTTTCTCTTTCAGCTGCGAACCAACTTAAATTAGCATATTTAGTTGCACCGGAAACAAATGCGATTATCTCGAAAACGAATACTGACTTCAACTGTAAGAAAAAGTAGAAGAATCGATTATTTGAATAGCTGAATCGTTATCTTGGGCCGCAAAAAAATATCTTGCACGTTATGGCGTTCTGACAAAGCGCGATATGTCATAGATAGCGCCCTGTTCTAGTGATATGAAAACTATGAACAAATTTAAATTTCTTACCTCAAAAAAAAAAGAATCTATAGTTTCGTTTCGTCATCTCAATTTCCTCAGGTATTAGGTATATAGAAAAATCGAAAATTAAATTAAAACTTTGACACTATGTATATTGGTTGTCATCTACAACAGTTGGATTAATGTAAGTTTAATTAATTCAAATTATTCTAGCCTGAGGAATCGGCTCTTGCACTATGTACTATTACTTATGAATCATCCTATATAATTGTATATCTGAAATCCTCTTAATTTCATAAGAGTTCAGTGAAAAAAAGGTAATTGTTAAGCTCACATTATTTTTTAATCATTCTATAATATTCAGTTTTAACAATTAACAATATCGTAAGTTATTTGTTATTAATAATTTAAAATATTGCTATTAAATACTAGGTTCTCCCAGTGAAATGTTGCATACGCATTACAAAATTCAAATAGCAACATATTAAAAAGACACTTAAGTAGAACTTAACGTATATTTCCTTATAATATTCATAAAATGAAGTTTATAATACGAATACAGTTGTAACGAACAAAATAATTGCATACAGAAATAATAACCAAATCCGTACCAATGATAACACTGGAATTCTTACGAATGGGTATACTGGTATTACTAAAATATTTGTAATTTCATATACAAATTAACATATTTTATGTTTTACAAAATATATGAACACATATATTTTGAAATCATTACCATATTACAAAACGTGCAGATTCATATCAGTCCATATTTCCATCATTATTTATTGCAATCGGTCTGATGAAATTTTCAAACATGCTGAAACGCTTTCACTAAACTTGGGAAGAGCTTTCACTCTTAACTACACCTATTTCTACCAAGTCGAACTTTATCATATATTGATTGAATTTTGATGTTTTTCTTTCTTCCCATGGTACTGATATACTGGATATTTTCGTAAAGTGTGGAGGAGTCTACTTAGTACCTACCAATATCAGTATCGAGTATTAATTCGTTTTTATGATGATGCAAGAATCTAAATATATGCATGCAGCTATTTGAAATACCTACGACCGGTACTTTGAATCTTCTTCAACATTTTCCATTATTTATTAATCATAATTAACAATAAACACCTAAATAAAACTGTTCTTCTCTATTTTATACTAGATAGATTAAAATATTAAATTTGATTTTATGATGATCATAAATATGAAAGAAGTGGGCTAATAAGAATGAGGGGGACAGCTGAATTTGACTGTGATAGTTGTAGCAAGCTGAGAATGAATTCATTTGTTGAAAATTTATAATTCCTCCAAGAGATGCAAGTACAATTACCTATCATTTGTCAATTTATTGCCTAAATCTTAGCATTTAGGTTTCCATAACCGTTGTTAATTGTAAAAATTTCTTCCGGGTAACGCCGTGGTCGATACTTTTTCTTTTATCCTTTTTCTTTTATTTAAAAAATAATTATCTATTACCAAAACATTAATTGTTGTAATTTCATATGTTGTTGATATTTCCCATTGCCAATTTTAGAATGTTATATACATAGTTTACTTTGCTTTAGATTTTGCCTTTACATGTTAAGTAGTCTGTGTAAGGAATTGTAATGATATTTTATTCAGAGGAATTTAATAAACGTTCAAATCATCACTTCTTAGAAATTTGATAAAAAAGCTAGTTAATATTTTGACTTTATTTTCAAGCCATTTAATCTATCACAGAAACCCACACCTGTAAAAATCATACAAATAAAAAAATAGCCAAAGCAATTAATACATTATTATTTGAGAAAAATGTTTATGTAGAATATAACAAAAAAATAGATGGCACCATGTGTCATATATTGCTCATACAGATCTTGTGGGTAAAGCCAAAATGCTCTCAACGCATTGTAGGTATTTTCAAGTGCGCACAAAACAAAATATCACTTCTCTCCAACTACTGAATACACTTCAATACCCACTACGCGTTGTGGATGTTTTCCAATGCCGAGTGGACAAAATAATTACCCAGAACGCGTTCTTTTAAGCACTCAACGGGTTATGGGTAAAAAAAATAGGACAGTGGGCGAATTCGGCTATTGTGAGTAACATATATATACACACTGATTTGTTGATATATATGCTGAACAAGTGCCACTATCTTGAACAAGATCTTCAAATTCATTGTCTATAACTCAGACTCTTTAAGACTTTTAGGAGGAGTACGAAATGAACAACTAATTCAGAATAATCACAAAGAACTTTTTTTTTAATTTCAATACTTTGAAATCCCATCATTGAATGTTGATTAACAGTGAAACAGTTTTAACTGCAACTGTTCACATCTGGTAATTAGCAGTAGTAAGTAATATATAATATTAATTAATATTAGCAATCATATTCAATAAAGTTTGGTATCTAAAAGGACAATATAACATTAAATATCAAATTTCAATTTCATTTTCACTGAAATAGATGTGTATAAAACGTTATATTTTGATATAGATTACATGACTGAAACAGAAAAATTGTATTTTAAAATCTTGACCTTGGCTAATATAATAATTCACTGTCTAGTAAATAAAATAAATATGAAATGAAGGACGTTTATTCCAATATTCAGCGAAATAAAGAAATTGGCGATTTTCAGTGAAAGGGCAAATGGACATATTAGAGGCAATGGAAACGGTCTAATCGCGGGTAAAGAAGAAGAATGCGCGTCCAGCGTATAATGTGCCAGCTGAAACTTCTGTTACAGATGCGAGTTTTGATGTCTCTGTCACCAAAAGTTGAGTATCTGAAGTTTGCCATATTGGAGTTACGTTAGCACCCCCCAAAAACTGATTTAGCTTACGTCTCCGGCAGAAACAATAAATATGGGAAAGTTTCCCTTACGTTTATCACCAATAATATGGACGATATAAGTTTCTTTTTTTGTTGGCGTTAATATCCCAACTACTAGTTACAGCTGCTTTCTTTCGACAAGTCTCAATTATCTTCGACATGTGCAGAGGTGCAGAATTTAAAATCGAATTATGTAAGAACTGGTAATTTCTAAACACATTGACGACAAATTAATTAAAAAAAATTATGGAACTGCTCATTACAGTTATTTTTGAGTTTCAATATTTATATGAATTACATATTCAAATATTACACAGTACAAAAATAAGTTCTATGGCATAGGATCGACTATTCTTTCCAATAACAGCGTATGTAAACAACCATGTACCTACAAATATAAAAATATTGTATTTGTATCTAATAGTAGTAAAAAATAAATACAAAGAATCAATGTACTTTTTTTAACTCTATTGTGTTTACCAGTCTATTTTTCTGTGGTAGTAATTCCAATATCCAAACTAAAAATGTCATTATTATAATAGAAAAAAACAAGGAAAAAAAAATGCCGTTAAAAAATTTAGCTTGAAAATGTTTCATTTATTTCACTTTACTATACTGTAGAATAAGATAAAAAATATTTCAAGAAATTATTGTAGTTCCGAAAGGCAGGACCCACTAGAGTATTTCTATGTAAAATTTGTGAAAAAAATACTGTCGTGGATCTTGAAAACTTTTTGCCTCCTATTGCGTAGCAGAATTATAAAACACGTGAGAATGAATCTTTCTCAAAGATAAAGTTTATTTAAGGAGAATACATTACTATTGCATAAAAGTTTTTGCTTCAAATATATTTTCCGTCTTTCTTATGCCAAAAAGAATGAATCAAATCTTGATCATATTCAGCATGTCTGCGACATATTTCAAACATAATCCTAAAATGAGCCATATCGTATAATCCATTAACAGGAAATTGGTATTGTGGAGTCAGAAGAATGCCTTCTAGATAAATAGATAAGTGTATTTAATTAAGTTCCAAGTTAAGTCTAGATGGTGCGTATTTCAGGGTGATTCCTAAGTTTAGTCATAGTCCTATTTTTAATAGTGTGTAGAACTATTCTAACCAAACATTTTCAAATCCCTCTTATCCATTTCTAAAATAGCATTTATTCGGTCCTGCTTTAAATTAAAAAAAAAAGGAAATCATTCACCAACAATGAAGATATAAATCCACGTTAAAATTTACAAAAACGTTTAAGGTCTTTTATTCTTTTTTTAAACGAATTTTGGAAAATATGATTATTTTGAATAGTACCTTTTCTACACTTCTTTACACTTTTAAAAAATATGACATCAACTTAGGAATCACCCTGTATAAGTTTCTGTAAGACGAATACCTTCCAGCTTTTTAATTTGTATATTAGTAAACGAGTATTTTATTTTATTTATATTTACCGGGTGTCGGTAAAACCATATATAAGCTTGCCGTTTTTTTATTTACGATATCAGAACTGTAAAATTATGAACGTTTACACTAGACAAGTAGGTTTATTTTGACATATTATACATCTGAATTTCAGTTAAAATTTTACCGGAAGTGCCAACGAACTTTAAATTGTCATTTAAGGCACCCTATATATTATTAAATAGTTTTATTCTAAAATTTGCTACAAAGCACTCTTGAATTTTTTGGAGTTATTGAAATTTTTGCAAACACAAATTAGTAACTAAAAATTTTTATATAACAATATTTGTTAATGTTAACCTTGACCAGAACTAATATAAATATACAGGGTGATTCAAACACAGGGGACCAAAAATTAATGTCAGACACTATCAAAAATAAACTGACACGTATTTTTTTTATTTGGCTCTAAGTTCGTTATTAACAGCACTGCAGCCCTCCAAAAGGGGGCGGTGTGAACAAGTTTTTATCAAATATTTTCAAGACCACCGACTCGGCGTGGCTCACATTTGGTACACAAGTACAATAAATAGTCCCAAACAATATGATGGGGTCAACTTTTAATTACCCCATACAGGGCGTTAATGGCGAACATGTCCTGTTACTTTTTTATAATTATTTAATATTATTATTATAATTATCCCTTTTTCCATAGGGGAATTTAAATCCTGGCCAGATAGTGTGATGCATAATTTAATTCTCTACAGAAAAGGTATGCTTTTTCGCAACGTGAAAAATGGACCGTTGTCGATAAAAACGTAAATAATTGACCGAATGATTTTCGCATATTCACACTAAATTAAAAATTATATAATAAGTTGACCAGGAGAACAATGCTTTAGATGACTTTCCAAATTTAACAGTTTCTAATAAAAACTTGAGTATTCGGTATTCGTATATATAACATATTCATACGTATGTATAATGTATCATAATACTTGCGACTGTGACAAATAATAAAATAGTCAGTACCGGGAGATTGTTACATAGGTTACACGTATCACAATTAAGTGTACGGCGAGTGTTGGAAGAAAATATTTTGTTTTTTCCTATCGTAATACCTTTGAGCAATAGTTGCTTCCAAAAAATTTTGGAAATAGGTTAAAATTTTGCCGATGGTTTAGAAATAAATACGAAAAGAAAACGATCATCCCGCAAAAAAATATATTCTGTGACGAAAGTTGCTTTATTAGAAGAAGAATTCTGAACAAACATGATAATCATACGAGGGTAGAAGAAAATCCGCATATCACACAAAGTGGACATTATCACAATGAATTTAGAATAACATTTCAAGCCCCAATAGAATAACATTTCAAGTATGCCACCCCCATTCATACAGTAAAAGAATTAAGAGAAAAAACTTCTAGTCTTTCTCTTAATTCTTCTACTCGAACGTAAGAATATCATTTCACAGTATTATGCCGCCTGTGCGTTTTAATTTGGAAAAAAAAGATTGATACATGCATTATAAATAACGGTGGTCATTTTGACAATGACTTCATTTGACGAAATAAGTTAGTGGGTTTTCTTATGTAAGTATCGTAAACAAGATCGGGTTTGAATCATTTCGACATACTCTCATAACGTCTAGGCATTTAACTATAATAACTCGCACATTCTCTGAATCAAAAACATATCGAAAATATCACCGTTGTTTTCCTGGAAAACTTTTTATTCATATATTTGTGTATTATATTTAGTCTGAATATACGAAAATCGTTCACTCATTTTTTTTTTCGTTTTTATCGAAAACGGTGCATTTTTCTCGTTCTGAACAAATATACATTCGTAGAGAATTAAATTGTGCATCACACTATCTGACCAGGATTGAAATTCCTATAAGGAAAAAGAAAATAATTAGAAAAAAGTAACATGACATGTTCGCCATTAACGCCCTGTATGGGGTAATCAAATGTTGACCTCGTCATATTGTTTAGGACTATTTATTGTACTTCTGTACCAAATTTGAGCCACGCCGAGTCGGTGGTTTTGAAAATATTTGAAAAAAAACTTGTTCGCATCGCTGCCTTTTGGAGGGCTTCAGTACCGTTAAGAATGACCTTAGAGCCAAATCAAAAAATACGTGTCGGTTTATTTATGATGTAGTATGTCCGGGGGCCCGGGAGCAGAGGGGAAAGCGGGGAAAAAAAAAAAAAAAAAACTTTGGGGGAAAACCCCCCCCTCCCCCCCCTCACAGGAAGGGGGGGGGGGGGCGAGAAGAGTGGGGAAAAGGAAAAAATAATAATTTTATTTTTTTTTTTTTTTTTATCCCCCGGGGAAACCCCCCGGGGGGGGGGCGAACCCCGCGGAGAAAAAAGGGGAGGGGTGCGGTTTTTAAAAATTAAATTTTTTTTTTTTTTTTTTTATGTAGTATGTGACATTAATTTTTGGTCCTATATTTTTAAATCACCGATATCGTTTTAAATCACCGTATCACGAATTAGTTACATCAAATCCGAAAACAAATGTCAAAGATGAGCCATAGTTTCTTGCCAATAATTTAGTTTTATCTGAGAATTAAAATAACCACCGTCTTTAATGTCTTTAATCGAAATCTAAAATTTTAAGTTGTGCTAATACATAGATAAGAATATAGGGTGTTTGTCCCATTTGAAAATTTTAAGGTCGTTCCACTTCTGGTAAAACCGGAATATTATTTATGTCTAAAAATAAGCCCACTTGCAACTTGTAGATCCCTATACAAGTTCCAAATTTCAAAAATGTTGTACTTAAACTATATACTATAAAAAATGGCAGGTGAATACATGGTTTCATTGATACCCGATATATTAATATAGTAAAATTTATTTTGGTAAGAATAATAAGAAACAAGATTGACTTGATTGAAATTGACAAATAAGAAAATTCCATATTATTTCTGAATAATTAAAAGGAAATAAGTGATTTTCCGTTACTCAGTTTATTCAATAACTGTTAGTGTGTCGGAACTTGGAAAAACCCGATGTTGATTGGACTAATAGACACTTAACATTTGACAATAAATAATAAATTTCGAATCATTCCATGGAAATAAATCAAATAAACGTTTATGATTTAGTATTTACCAATCGTATAATTTTATTTTTATCTATAAAGTCAATTATCGTTTGTTAATACAGTTATTTCCATGGTTAACTACGTTAATTCATATATTAAACGAAAAATTGATGGTAACTCTAATTTTTTAAGTAATTATGTTAATTAATTTTAATTTTAGTTTTATTATTTTCCAGTTTTCATCCTCTCCTGAAGATGCCAACTTGGTTGGCGAAACGCGCGTCGAGAAAAGTGTAGTAGTTCGGTGTTTCGTGGAAAACGTCCAGTTTTTTGTTTCTACGCCGAAGATTCCAGTACCCACTCCAGAATTATGTTAATGTTTAATGTTTAATGTAACCGTTGAAAAAGTTAACAATAACGCATTTTTCATGAGCCCATGACCAACTATGATTTCCATTTAAAAAACACCAGTACTTGTACCTATAAGTCATGACTTTATTATGACATACGAAATAAAAACTTTGACTAATGTACCTTATGCATACTACAATTATTTACATTATTTTTACCTTTACATTTTTTTTTTTTTGTAAAACATATAATAATGGCGACATATGCATTTATTGCTTCGAAATATCTAGTTAGCAGTGTTTTTTTTTAGAAAACTAAACAGTGCTTTAAATTAGTTTCATAAAATCCCAAATCAAAAACTCCGCTAGTTTTCCAGAATCCTAAAATAAACATTGTTTTTGCTGTTTATCTGCAACTTTGTGAAAGTAAGTCATAAATTATGTTTCATAACTTGCTGTTTGTCTATACGTATTAAAAAAATGCTTTAGACAATTAATTATTCGTAATGATGTTCTCTACAGTAAAGTGATGGTACCCCTAAGCAAGATATGTGCGAATATATGATTTATAGACGCAGGTTAACACGCAATTGTTAGCCTGCATAATGAATGCATTCTAGCCGATGATATTTCACAAAAATGGCTGGTACCTGTTCACTCAAGGTGCATATCTACGTGATGTATCTATATAGTTCCAAGGAAGATATGAATACGATATGTACCTACAAATAAGTGAAGAGAAAACAGCTGGCAAGGCTTTACTTTCACCATACAAATAAATATTTTTTTTGTCATACATAATATCATATAATATAATATGAACATAATACACATACATAATTATCATATATAATATGACTATATACGAAAGTTTGTATAATACTTATGGATAAAAATATTTTTTGAGATTCTGGTAAAATATTGGAAAAAATTATTGAGAGAAACAGTTTATCCTGCGATATTGCACGTGTACATAATTGCTAAATGATATTCCAATGTTTCGATTTTTAAATTTTTTATCCACTAACCCTACTCCATTTTTTTATTATCTCTATTTTTATTAGTTATCTCAAATAATAACAATTGGTTCGGCTAAACTTCTGTGATAAAACTAAATAGCATCTAAAATTTTGGTAGAAAACTGAGTTTTTTTAAATTTGCATAGTCTAAGAATTTTGATGTAAGGTTATATTCGCAATAATTTTTGGTTTATCTTCTTTCCTGTGAAACCATTGCAATATTTTGATAAAAAGTACGCAAAATATATGTTATCACTCCTGATTTTTCATGGATTATTATATAAAAAAAATCTTTTCATGGTTTATTACAAATTATTTTTGAAAACCTGAAATCTTGTAATACCTTTTTGAAAATTGGCACATATGCATATGTATAAATCGCAGGACAGACAATTTACATGTTTATTAATATATTTTTATGATTTATACTTGGAAGTTAAACATTTATTTTACACTTTTTTTCAAATGTCCAGTTTGACGTACAAGCAATATGGTGACATAACTCCAATTAGACAAAATAATATACTTAGAAACATGACGTAACACATCCCAGAATTAGAATATTAAATTTATTTTGTATTTAAGTCTCATCAAGAATCGATAGTTAGAAGAGCGAAATTCAAGATAACGGATCCAATAGAGCGCCTGGATATATAAAAAATAACATGAATGATTGAACAACACAGCTCAAAAAAAAATCGTATTCTAGGTCGTTCTAGAGTCTAAATTCAGAGCCGATTTAATCACATCAGGTCAAGTTATGTCCCTAACCCCATAAAGCCCGTGAAAAATTGCTATGGTTGAATTAAATCAAGAATATGGTCAATGGAGGTCTATAACCACATAGGGCACGCAGATTTCAAACACACTAGAATAATTTTGAATCTCGAGTGGACCCTTTAGAAAACTTTTTTTTTAAAAATATCTAAAATGCAATTTTTTCTATTTAACCTCTCTTCTCTCACCTTCGAAGAAAACTCCTATGGTTTTTTACTTTTTTTCATATGTTATTACTGTATAGCATTTTACCTTACTCATGTGAGTAAAATGAATAATAACACTATAGTTTAAATAACTTTTGTATTACCTATTTATTCTGTTACACTGTTTTCTATTACTCTCATAAAAATACATACATGGTGGTACAAAAGTATCAAATAATGGCTTTAACTTTGTTATTTGCAAAGTTAAAAAAAAAAGTTAAAATAAAAAGTTTTTTGTTCATTACCATGTATGTTTTAAGTTTTTTTAGTTTGTTGATATCTTCTTTTGTTTTGTCCCTATGGCAACCAATTTTTTTTTTTAAATGGCACCCATACTTTTTTTTTCGTTATGAAAAAAGCATATTTTTCTCTATTCAATCACAAAATTTTCACCTCTAATAAGGGAAAAAGTCATGCAGTTTTAAAACAGAAACAAACAAATATTACTTTTGCTAAAGAATGCCATGTAAATTTGACATTTAAATTAATACAAACAAAGAATAAATAATTATTGTCGGTTTAAAGCAAAGTTTTGGTTTGCATTCTTGCAAATCATTAAATTTGAAGACATGGCACATTTGAGTTGGAGACAACGTATTGAAATATTAATGATTTATGGGTACGGAAATAGGAAGAGGACTCAAAGCGGAGTGTGTACAGTATTCAACGGAATTTACCCAGATACTCCTGTATCTCAAGGAACAGTCTGTCAACTAATTAAAAAATGTCGAGAAACTGGTAACGTTAAAGACGTGAAAAGAACTGGCAGACCAAAATCGGCAACAAGTGAGGAAAAAGTTTGATGAAACGCCACAAGTGTCAACGAGGGAAGTCGCAGACAATTTAGATATTAACCATGTTTCTGTGCTTAGAAAAAAAAAAAAAAGAAAAAAGTCATCCTTATTCAGTTAACATGAATTGAATGAAGATTATTTTGATAGACGGATGGATTTCTGTGAGTACACGATGGAACGATGTAATTCAAATGAGAATTTTGCTTCAAATATCAGATGAAGCGACCTTTATGCTAAACGGCACATTAAATCAACATAATTGTCGGTATTGTGCGAGAGCAAACCCACACTGGGTGCAAGAAGCACACACACAATATCCGCAAAAAGTAAATGTGTGGGCAGGCATTATAAGAGGAAATATCATAGGCCCATTTTTTCTTGATGAAACCCTTACCGCTGATCGATATCTTCAACTGCTACAAACTCAGGCCATACCTGCGATCACAGCCTTATTCCCGGGTGAAAATGGAGGTATTGACGATATAATTTTCTTCCAACAATTTTGCGGTACATGTTAGAGAGTACTTAAATCATGTTTTTCGAAACAGGTGGATTGGCAGAAGAGGATCTATTGAGTTGCCTGTCAGATCTCCGGATTTGACGCCATTAGATTTTTCCTGTGGGGTCATGTAAAAAATAGTGTGTTCAAACAAAGACCTCGTAATTTGGAGGACTTAAAGGTGCGAATAACTGCTGAAATGTGCAGAATACCTACAGAGGTGTTACACAGAGCTACTACAGTAGAATTTAAATACCGTTTAGGTCATTGCTTGGCCGTCAACGGAGCTCAGTTTGACCATTTGATTTAGTATTGCTGTTGTTTTTTTAATATCTAGTCTACCTTTGTTACTCTTTAAATTTAATTTGATCTAAATTTTTGTTTTGTGAAATTAATTAATTAATTGTGTGAATAGTAATAAATAATTTTTTTTCTCGCTTATTTTTTTTTTCAAAAATTGCAAAATTTTGTGACTGAATAGAGATAAATATGTTTTTTTTTCATAACGAAAAAAAAAGTATGGGTGCCATTTAAAAAAAAATTGGTGCCACAGGAACAAAACAAAAGAAAATATCAACAAACTAAAAAACTTAAAACATGTAATGTACAAAATAACTTTTATATTGAACTTTTTTTTAACTTTGCAAATAACAAAGTTAAAGCCATTATTTGATACTTTTGTACCACCCGGTATAATACCCATTAATGCCATACATTGGGCATTTAGAACTTATTTACAACAATACTCATCTTAAAGAAAATGTTCCAAAAACAGGACCTATGCCGTTTTAAGCCAACTTCCTCTACATTTTATTCTGTATTAAACATTCTAAAAAATTCTTATGTTTTGTAGAAAACGTACAGTACCTTCTGGAATTAATAAATAATAAAACAAGTCACAGGTAAAATTCGGTGATGTAATCTGAAACAGACATTCGCAGCTAAAACATGGTAGACCCAATGCAATAATCTTTTTTTCTCACATTATGGATATCAACTAACGGAAAAAAGACGGACGTCGCGTCGTCCCCACTCCTCAACTTGTATACACAATGGATACGTCCGAGACGAATACCAAACGTGAGCAAGTCCATAATGGCATAGTTTGATTTACCAAACCATAAAATTGATTTATTGCCGCTAATGCGTAGTGCGTTAGGTAAAACACAAAAGGATCCAGTGATATAAATCGTTCGCATCTTTGTGGCGGGCTGTCATAGTGTGCGCTGACGGCCAACGTCATGCGGGTCATGAGAAAACCAGATTAAGGGGAGACGAGAAAAGAGACGGTGTATGTATACGCACCGACTGTATATACGCAATAAATTACGTTTTATATAAATTAAAAGCTGGGACCGGGCAGTAAATTATCTTTTTAATAATAACTTTTGCCCGGTGAGCCTCTCTCGCATTCTTAATTTATAGTTGCGCAGCAAAGATTAGATCTTGACTAGATATTAAAAAAAATGGTGAACGCATAGGAAGGGGTGATGCATGATAAGAGATGGAATTTGAATTAACCCTAAGTAAGTATGAAACAAATGAAGTTTGATGATGTAGACATAAACTGAGGAGATGAGTCATTTTGACACAAATTAAGATTCCTAAAAATTGATTTATAAATTTTTGAAATTTATGTAGCAAAATAAAGAGCCATCCAAAAAAAGTCATCAAATCTGTCTATGAACGAGAGAGATGAAAATAGCGGTTATGTCGAAGATCGAAGCGAAACTTTGTTGTTGTCAAAGTAAGTGAATGTTACAATTGTAAAATAACGGTCACCACATGTCGTAGCCGCCTTGACAATTAAATAAGATTATACATTTAAGATAACGTTATAAATCTTTAAATTTTATCCTGAAATAGAGAGATGAATCTCTTTCTTTCTCATATACCAATATATATTAAAATATAGAAATTATTTCATATTGTCTTTAAAAATACATTAATGTTCGGGGAATTTTCCCGATTAGGGGTATATCGGAAACTTTTTTTATATGTAAATACTCATATTCGACAATTCGTGGACTAAACCTAAATCCCTTTTATACCCAAAATTAGTTTGGGGGGTGGGGGGAAGCGAAGCCCAAAAGAGAGTAGTGTTTTTTTTTACAAACACTAAATAAAATGATCATATGAATTTTAGGATCCAAGTTAGTCAAATACTATCTGCAAATAGACACTTGTTTGCCTTTTTTCTACAAACTTATATATTAAAACACCCTTAGCTGAACACGATTTTAGGATTTCAACATTTTCTGTATCTATGGACAGTATTGATAAGTCCGATAGTCTTTCTTGTCCCATAGAAATTCTAAGATACTTTTTTTAATCAGTTTGAGAATATAAAATCTTCTTTCAGCTGTTTCAGTTGTGGATAACATTTTACGAATGTTTCCTTACACACGTCGGGGATCCTGTAGCTCGGGAGCCCCGCATCATTGATACGACTGATACGGTGGTAACTACGCCCCTGGCACTGCTATAAGTATTTGATATCAAAACCGTGTCCCAGAATTATTTATACAAGCTAGAACTCTTATACTAATAATGATATAAATGATAATAAAGATATCGGAGTGCAACAACGACGTCAAATATAATTATGTTGTATGTACTTAATAGATAACACAGGGGAACAAAAAATTATTTTTTTTTGGTGCCTGATTTTAGACCTGATTTTAACTATATTTGGGAAGCTAAATCTATAGGTCAATCCTTTTTCTCTATCACTCTACTTTTTTAATACAAAATTTATCTACATATCTTTTCTATGCAGTTTATTGGTTTCTAGATTCTAAATTATTTTATAATCATTAATGTAGGTCAATTTTTTATTGTCAGTCTGTAAATGAGTAAATTCCATAAATCTATAAATAGTGGAAACATTCCTCCATACTAACTACCCTTTACCCCTCTCAGGTTCTCGTTTTTCCTTCTTTAATAGACAGTATTTTTTTAAAATTTTTATAAAAATTAAAAATTATCCATTAAAAAATCAAACTATTTAATGAATAATTAAAACACTATTACTTTTGAAAAAATGAACTTTGATTACTTTGATAGACATCCCCATTTATTATAAGACAATTACAGTACTACGGCAAAAAATTTTAATTGACATTTTGAAAACCAAAAACACTTATATTTTTAAAATATTAATGAAAAAAATAAAACCTACACAAACCCCTATCCCATAATAACTCCATTCTGTCAATCTCTATGATGTCCTCTTCTTTCGATTTGAAACTAAGTACTATAACTTTTTCCTAACTTCAATCAACAATTAAATATCTAAGGATTCAATTATCGAAAATTAACTCTTTATTACGACAAAATTTACTGGACAAGGAACCAAATTCCTTTTTAAGAAAATCATTCTTTTCTCAAGAAGACAATTTTATTTTAATTGACTCTGAGAAATGGACTTTAAATTCCTTTTATATTAATTAATCCTTTAATATGGAATAAATATTTATTTAACTAAAATATAAAAATATTTTAAATATATAACATATATATTTAGACTTAAAATGGTGAACTTTCTTCTTGGACAAATGTTAACAAAATACTTTTTTTTGATATAGGACACAAATTAAAAAATCCTTAAAAAATGACTTGGGGAAAAGAATTCATTAACACTTTTTAAAGAGAAAAAATCATTCTTCCTCTTACACATAGGCTTAATGAAAATTTGTACTCTTGATAGGTGGCTGTTAATATATAGTAAAATCTATTAGACAGAAAAACTCAAAATATCCAATAAACAATTCTTTTTCGAAATTGAATTTATTTAGAAATTTTGCAAAATAATGAAAATAAATTTTAAAAATTAATTTAAAAATCATTATAGTACACTATTACAACTTACTTTCAAAATTTAGAACATATAGGACGTAAAATTTCACAAGATATAACTGAAATGGAAAAAAGATTATTTTTAAGAGGATTTTAAAACATTCAAAATGGAAAAGAATTTTAGAATAGTGACTAATTTATTTTTTTTTTTTTTTATTTACTTATTTATATAAATAAAATTCAATCTATTTTTTATAACTTATTTATTAAATCATAGAACTCATATTTCTCTAATTGCTTTGGACTATAGGAAAAATAATAAATTTTTAGGACATAATACACCTGTTAATATAAAAAAACTTAAAGTATACCATGGTATTATACTACTGGAAAATAGCCAGACTCTTTAAAAAGGAATTTTCCCTGCTTGCTAGAGGAAATTTCCCAAAATGAATGGAATTCAATGTGGCTCTCTTACCTTCTACATGTTTTCCTCTATTGACATTTAAAATGAATGGTTTATAACACACCGCCTCACAGTTTAGATGATTTCAAAAATAAAATTACACATTTCATTGATTGATTTACGTCTGATATGATAAAAGCAACGTGTGCAAGATATCTTCAAAGATGGTTTGAAATGTGCGTGGCAGAAGAACGTTTACCACACTAACTTGACATGTTATGAACTGTGATTTTCAATGTTTCAAAAATATTTGAAAGAATAAACCAATGTGAACATATAAATTAGTACAAAAAATACATATACAAGTCATTAAAAAAAAGTCAGATGTGGGGCCGTTCTACCGAGTGCGGTATTTTATCCAATATCTCTCCTAAAATAATTGACGTCTCATTTGTTGGACTCCGACTATTAATGTTGGCAATAATAATCATGTAATTTATTAAAAAAGATATGTATTCTAAAACAGTTAATTGATTTTTATATATATATATTTTTTAATTTAGCTTTGGGTTTTTTTTTTGGTGCCCATGAAAAACAAGTATACTGGGTATATTTTCAAAATCCCAAAAATTACCCCAATTAATTTTTTTCAGCGACATCTGAAACTAATTGAAATAATATCAAATATGTAAGGGAGACTTGTCTTGTTTGTAAATTGTAACCAATAGTGAACATTTAAATAGTAACTTGTAAAAACTATTTCATAACAAAAAAAAGGTATAAGAAAATATGGTTCATTTTAGGAAATCTGTGCTTAAATTGAACCAGATATCCCCTAATTTGAACGTGATTAAAAAAACACATTTTTATTTACTAGAAGTTTTTTATACACAACTAATATTAATTTTACGTGATATAAAGAAATGCAGGTTTTTTTTAACATTTTATAGTAACGCATTTCTGTGCTAACAATGTGCGTGAATTAGTAATTATAAAATAACAAATTTGAGTAACAAATTGGAGTAACAGTCATTGTAGTATAAGCACAGTTTGTCATTACAAGTCAGATGATGAGTTCCTTATGACTGTTTTCTTCTGGGCGAACGTTCAGTGTTGCTTTCTCTTGAACCGGTTCAATTCAGGAAGCATGTATCACTTCAATATACTCAATACGTCATAATTTTATCCTACTAACGTTACTTTTGTAAAAGATAATAATTCTGAATTGAAATCGTGGGGGCATATTTGTAACATGTATGTTGTAATTATGCACACAAAGTTATTCCTTACAACTAATCGTTTCTAAAATATTTACTGAGTAAATCAGCAAAAAAAACTTATATGAAAGGTGCCAGAAACTGAAAAAAGCGTCTGCCAGCAGAAAACTGGATTTTCGATCATGTATGGAGCTATTTATTCTATTTGTAGAAAACATACATGATATTCTATTTAGGGACGGGTTCCATATGGGCAAGTCTCACCTCTATTTTTAATATTATTCAATAAAAAAATTCTAATCAGCGGTTTTGAATGCACAATTTATATATACATATATAGTGTCAAATTGATGAGACCACAAGAGCATTGTAGACTCAAAAAATATTTTTAGGATTTTACCATTTAACTTCAGACCGCACTTCTTTATATGAGTATTAAAACATTTTATTGACAAACAAAGAAGAATGATCTCATTTCCTTTCTCCTCTAAATCTGCCTCGCTGCCTTTCCTTACGAGCCGCCATTGCTCGATACCTACAATCACAATCAGTATACCGATTCAAACATCCTGCATTAAGGCGACCGGAAATAAAAATTTCGCACCTTCTGTAAAACCGTAGCAGCTAAAGCTCTATCGCCCGCCGCAGAAACAGATCTTATCTGTTACAAAATAGTACGACCGCAGTATTTAGACACCGTACTACCCCCCCTCTCTCCCATAATAAAGATATCAAGTGGCTAATTTCGGATTATTCACGCACCTGCTAGCCGTGTCGACCACACAATAAACACGAACAATAAAGGCCCTTTTGGATCGTAGCACACTTGGCCCCTTAGACCCAGGAAGTGAAGTATCAAAATAATAAGGTGTATTTTATTATTTTGACTGGAACTCACGCGGTGTGGTGTTTCGGTTCAGTTCATAGGCATTCAGACTCAGTGGCTGTCCTTGAAATGTACGCTGACTATATTTTGATTATTAATCGTAAATCCTAAATCAGATTTTATAAAGTTATTATAAGCCCCTTATTCAGGATGATTAAAAAATATGGGACCACAAATTAATGACAGAGACAATATCAAAAATAAGCCGACCTCTATTTTTTGTTTTTCTGTTGGGTTGTTCTTAACAGTACTGCAGCCGATCAAAAGGGGGCGCACAGTGGGGCCGATTCCCGAACAGCTGGCCAAAAAGTCGAAAAATGAAGGTTTAATTTATGGGATGTGAAGTACATAGATGTATAGAGTAATGTTCAAAGAATATGTAACGACCCTTTATAAGGGCTAATTAAGTAATGAGTATACATGGTAGGTATAAGCCAGTACAAAAAGGACCTTCGCACGAGTAACAGCTCGAGCGTCCGAGCTCATGTTCAAGCGTTATATTCAAAAATTCGTAGAAAATCGTAAAGTTGATCTTTTTTAATTCTGCAAAATGGATGTTTTAAATGGGAAAATGTAGTTTATTATCGTATTTGTCAAAAATTATAACAAATAAATATAAATTAACAGTAACGCAATGTTTGAAGTGTAAAATAATGAAAATTTGTGTGCAATTGTTTCAGAGAAAAGTTAAAAGTCCCACGGATTTCCGCAGTAAAACAAATTTTAAATTAAAATTTATATTATTATGTAACAAAATTTGTAAAAATTAACTGCCACTAGCTGCTACTAGCTGCTTACATTTGGCTTTGTATTGTACCTCTTAATTTATTTGTCACAAGTTTTTTCATAAAATAAATAAAAATTATGGATTTTAGAACTTTTGTATTCGTCATTTTACATCTGCCTTTCATTTTGTTTCTAGATTCATTATTTGCGACCCCGAAAACCTATAAATTCCACGTTTCACATAAATTAAATAAAAATAACGGTTTATAGATATGCTTTTTAGTATTTCGTAGCCGCCATTTTGTTGCTTTTTTTGTTTTTTTTTATCTTCAGATTACTAACCAGCGACTTTTAAAACGTATGTGTACAAAATTAAACATAAAATCAATAAAAATACGATTTATAGATATGTTTTTTAGTATTTTATAGCCGCCATTTTTTTTTTAATTTTAAATTTTGAAATTCGTTATCAGCGACCCCAATAACCCCTATATACCAATTTCAAGTAAATATCTTAATTTTTCTACTTTTGGGCCAGCTTTTTGGGAATCGGCCTCACTGTGGGGTGCGATTTTTTTACATTTGAATCACACCATTGTTCATCAGATTTTGACTAACGAATTGGGGATGAGAAAAATCAAAAATGGTTCGCCTTGCATTCCTTTCGCAGGAACAAAAGGACATCAGGAGGGAAAGGTGTCTTGACTTTTCGGAATCGATTGAAAATGATCCCCATTTTATGGAACGTGTCATTACTGGTGATGAGACTAGGGTGTTTGAGTACGACCTGGAAACCAAGCTCCAAAGCATGGAATGGTACACTTCAAGCAGGAATGCAAGAACCGTCTCCAGCGCTGCGTGGCTTCCCAAGGAAGTTATTTTGAAGGAAACAACACTTAATTGTAATTCTATTTGAATAAAAAAAAATAATAAAAACCAGTCTCATTACTTTATTTACATACCTCGTATGTATTGCTCCGGTTCCCCGTATTATAAATTCGTCGCATGTGTTTAACTAGAATGTGAGACAGAGTTAAATTTTTTCTGCTTTTCCGACTTATGACACACAATTTTGTCAAGCGTTGGTATCAACGATTTGCTGATAATGTCAACGAAGTTGGTGAAAGGCGTGCGTTATGTAAGTGTAGTGTTTCAATGTTAGTGAAAAACGTGTTTTTGTTTGTGGTTGATTTCATAATCAACCACAAATTTGTTATTTAGATTTCATAGTCTAAATAACAAAAATCCCAATCTACATATGTAGTTACAGTCACTAATAAGACGTGAAATTCTGTTATAAACTGCACACAGTTGACAGTTTTCTAGTATGAATTCTGTGATTAGTTCCGGTTCTCCATATTATAAAATTATTCGTCTATACTAAATGAAAATGTGAAGTGGTGTCAAGTTTTTTCAGTTTCTCCGAGTTATGTCAAACAATTTTGTCAGTCGTTGGTATTAATGGTGTTATGATGATGCCAACGAAGTTGACGAAAGGCGGGGTTTATGTCAGTGTAGTCTTTCGATATTAGTGGGAAACGTGTTTTAGTTTGTGGTTGATTTTGAAGTATAAAAAATCTCAATTTGCATATCAATACTCACATATACCCGCCAAAAAGAGGTGAAATTCAATTGAAGCTGGTAAATACTTCATACTTTTCGAGAATTTCGAGTATGAAATCTTTGTATTCCTCCGGCTCCGGCGGTATGAGACGGTGTCAAGTTTTTTCAGTTTCTCCAACTTACGACACACAATTTTGTCAGTCGTTATCAAGTGATAAACGGAAGTGTCTTTACGACCACTCTTAAATTTCACACGCATTTCTTCGCCCTCCGCGCGACAGATATATGAGTATTGTGTTTTGTAAATTATGAAAATTATTTATTTAACAACTTAATAATGCGGAGCAGCGTAAATAGTGGCCAACTTTTTTCCGACCTGACGCTTTTATGAATACATTATGTAAATATGAACTAGAACTTAAGAACGAGTTTTAAATATATTTATTATACAATACGTCTGCTTAAGTGGCGCCATCGAATGAATTCTGGCCTCTAGGTAAAGGAAAAAAAAGTTTTTATGTCACAGAATGTTACGTAGAATGACATTTGTTTGAATTTACTAACTCGTTCTTTTGACTAATGTGTCGACGAACTAAAAAATACTGTTTTGGAGTAATATAAACAGTGGATATACCAAAAACTGATGTTTTTAGTATTACAGAAATTGCATCAACCAAACAGGGTGTCCCGGAAAATGTGGGAAATCTCTCGGATTCAGATAGAGCATGAAAAAAATAAGATGACAAGCTCCTATAATTTTTTTCCTACAGGCCCTCCCTACGAAGATATATGTTCCTGACCGACGCCGCTGAAAATCGGTTTTTGTTACTACTTTTAAAGTACTTAATAGAATTTTATAAAATTTTAATATAATAGACACTACTAAGGACCGCTTGAAATAATGTTCTTGACATATTATTAGCTTGTTTAGTTTGCCAGGGGCGGCCTAAGTTTTACAACTTAATGCCTAAATTTTTAACACCCTGTGTGATAAAAACTTAAAACAATAACAATTAGGTAGCTCGAACCTTACACTAAAAAAAGCTACGCTTGTTTATTGTCGATAAAGTGGACCGTTTTCGAGAAAAATAATAATAATAAACGATAAGTTGCAGAAGGCCTATGTTCGCAATATTTATCGGAACAAAAAAAAACTATTGTTTTTGAAAACGTTACCATGGTACGAAATAAATAAAATATCCTTCATGTCATCTTTCATACCGCTGATTGATCCTTTACTTCGCTATTACTTTACTGATTTTTGAATTTCGTGGTGAATTTAAATGTAATTAACTCGAAATATGGAATACACGTTTATCGAGTATGCAGATATGCATCTGATGTATGGTCTTGCATCTTGCAATGCTTTAGAAGCAAGAAGGTTGTATCATGAAAGATATCCTAATCATACTTTGCCAAACCAGAAGACATTTCACCGGGTTGACCAACGTCTAATGGAGAATGGTGGGCAATTCATCTTAATAAGGTAATACACATATTGACTTTATTCAATTGTAGGAAAGTTTTGGAAAAAAAGTAGTGACGCTGGTTTGAGAAGAACCGTACATACGCCGAAATTAGTTGAAAATATTTTAAATGCTGTACATGACACTCCATCAACGAGCATTCGAAGATTATCAACAAAGAACAGCTGTTATATCCATATCATTTGCAAAAAGTACATGAACTGATTTCTGAAGATTTTCCTCGTAGAATGCAGTTTGCAAACTGGCTATTGGATCAGCAACGAAACAATGTAAACTTCATTAGCAATATTCTTTTCACGGGTGAAGCAAGTTTTACTAAAAATGGTATTACCAATTTACACAATGTACATGTATGGGCTGATGAAAATCCTCATGCCACTGTTGTTTCGTATTATCAACATCAGTTCCAATCAATTAATATATGGGCTGGGATCATTGGCAATTTTTTGATTGGACCATTCGTACTGCCGGAACGATTGAATGGACAGCTTTATTTGGAGTTCCTCCAGAACGATTTTCCGGATTTAATAGAGGACTTACCACTTGAAACCTGCCGAAACATGTACGTCATGCACGATGGGGCACCAGCTCATTAGAACGTTGGTGTGCGGGAGCACCTCAGTAACATCTATCCAAACCGTTGGATAGGTAGAGGAGGACATATTGCCTGGCCTCCTCGATCTCCCGACCTAACGCCGTTGGATTTTTATCTGTAGGGACACCTGAAAAACTTGGTGTATTCCACTCTGGTCGGCACTATGGAGGAACTTTTACAGCGAATTACGTTTTATTGTGATGTAATAAGGAACAACGCTGGGTTATTGTGGCGGATACAGCAGTCCTTAATTCGTCGCGCCCGCGAGTGTATCAGACTTCACGGGGGCCATGTTGAACCCTCTTATGAAGTTATTCAATAGTTTCATTAAGATGCCTCCTGGAATACCACTGCGTTTTTTAAATTTTGATTTTTTATCGAACTAAACGACTTACAATGAAACTTTTATTGTTGTGTGAATGACTTAATAAAACATGAATTGGTTTATTATTATTTTTCTCGAAAACAGTCCACTTTATCGACAATAAACAAGAGTAGCTTTTTTTTAGTGTAAGGTTCTAGCTATCTAATTTTTATTATTTTAAGTTTTTATCACACTGGGTGTTAAAATTTTAGGCATTAAGTTGTACAACTTAGTCCGCCACTGGCAAACTAAACAAGATTATAATGTGTCAAGGACATTATTTCATGCGGTCCTTATTGTCTATCATATTAAAATTTTATAAAACTCTATAAAGTACTTTAAAAGTTATTCAAGAAAAACCGATTTCCAGCGGCGTCCTTCAGGGACAGATATCTTCGTAGGGAGGGCCTCTAGGAAAAACAATTATAGGAACTTGTCATCTTATTTTTTTCATGCTCTATCTGAATCCAAGAGATTTCCCACATTTTCCGGGACACCCTGTATACTAATTCTTATACATACATTGTATGATTATTTCTATTTTTTTTTATTTTTCTTAACCATAGTTTTGATTACACTTCAAAATTTAAATCAATAAACATCTACAGCAAACTGAAGACAAGCAATACTGACTTAAGTACTACGCCATAAGGTAGTGTTTGGGACAGTATGAGAATGTTATCAAGCACTGGTTGATGCAACCAACTCTAACTGTCTCTGTGAGTTGGGTGAATGGCCGTTCACATTAAAAGCAATAAAGAAGCTGACAAGTTGACTCGAAGGGAGCAAGTCTAAGTATTTTTGAACCAGCTCCCAATAGATCAGAGGAGACGCCCACTAGAAATTCAGCAAGATGTAGTGTACTTGTAGAATTAAACAACCAACTGCCGGTTTGCTAAAGAACTTATACAATATACCATTGAGGACGTCGGCGCGGCGTGGCAAGACATATTTAGCTGTGAGAAGAAAAAAATTTACAGTCTTGGCAGGACACTGTCAATATCAGGCTAAGTGAAACACTCCTTTGCAAATGATGTAAATAGGAAGAGGAGTCAGTCGAGCATCTACTTTGTAATTGTCGAGGTGTATCGTCAATGACAGAATCATATTAGGAGAGCGCTGATCTTCCATGGCTATAGTGAAGGAGCTACACTTAGGTAACATCTCCAACTTTTTAGAATGAATTGGGTGGTTAAAGTCATACCTAGGACGGCTACCTTCGGGCGAATGAAGTAGGTGCCCAATGTGCATAAGTTCTTACTCAGAGTTACACTTCATTAGCTCCAGAATCCTCTTTTATCTCCAATCTCTAATTTGCATCTTTCTGTCGAAAATGTTTGGTCGAAGTAGATATACCATGGTGTACACTTTGCCTGTTTTCATATCATTTTACCTTTGTTGTTTTATAGGAGATTAAAAATGGGTAATGATAAATAAAATAAGTCGTAATAGAAACTATTTACTACCCCCAAGAAGTGTCATTATTAAAATTAAAACTTTGGTCATTATAAAATTTGTAGATGCAATAGTTTTAGCTCCATCCTATGCGTATATTTCACATACTCGGGACATATCTGTTTCAATTAGTTCTTCTTCTTTTGATCTAATAACATTTATTATGTCACTCGTCTCCTGTTCTTAAAACATTTAATAACATTTTTTAAAAACATATTGACAAAATATACACTTCACTTCCTAATAAGTCTTCCAATCCAAATTCTGAGATTGTCCGAGTATAAGAAAAATATTGATGAATTCTTGATTTCAGGATTAAGAAATTTGAGAAAATGTTTTTTTAATTCATCTCTAATTATCGGTCACCGAATTCAGGGTGACTTGGTAACCATATATAGGTTATGTCTTACATGATTACCACTTTTAATCTTTATAGAACTATATTTTGATTGTTGAAAATCTTTTAAATGTTATTTTTATATGTCGCGCTTCCCCCGATTTGATGAATGCATATAAGGCAAGGCTTATATGCATTCATTTAATTTCGATAACGAAGAATACGAGCTGGTTGATGAACCCATAATTCAAGCGCTTAATAAGCATGTACGGCGATGCATTGACAGGGCCGCTGGTACTGTTAAGACATTAGCAATTAGTAACAGTTAGCATAGTGGTTTAACAAACGGAGAAATAAATTTTCAACAGCTGTTTACAGATGTCTACAATAAACGTAGATAAGGTAACCGTGTATATATGTATGTATTTTTAATGACTCACAAAAGAGACGCTTAAAAAAATAAATTACTATTTAAGATTATTAAACAATTTCATCGTCTCACATATTTAAAACTTTTTTTAAAACTCAGATTTTATCTAATTTTACTATTAGCAGTTGTGCAAAATATTCTGTAGGCCACTAAATTAATTTACGAACAATTTTAACTGAAACTTATGAATATACGGATATTACAACTATATATTAAATATTTCATGATAACCATAATTTATATTACCTAATTTTTCACATAATATATGGCAAGAATAATGTTTGCAAAGGTTGGAGGAGCTATTGAATTAATTTTTTATTCAGTACATATATTTTGTTTTAATATTTCACGAACTACTAAATATAAAATTCGTAATAGGCGCATTTGCAATGAACAATGTCTTTTCGGAAAACTTTTCCCACAGGCTGTGTGCGGATAATAATATAATAATATAATAATAATACGTACATAATATTCACAAGATTACATTTAGAAATATAAGTGTGGAAGTGTGACGTATTTACTAAATAGTGAAAATTATTTTGCATTAAATTTGGGACTTAAAAAGCAAAATATTTAGGATATCAGCTATGGACTCTTTGTGTTGTACATTTTGCTGGCTCATGATTATGCTATATAATTCCTCCAGTCATTCTAATATTTGTGCTGAAAACAACAAAGTGGTATTCATATTACCAACGTGAATAATTAAAACCAAGTTAGATGTCTAAGAGTTCCTACGAAATTGGAAAGGCGTTAGTTATGATTTGTTAGCTGGCCATAAACTTACTAATTCCAGATGCTAAATGGATTCAGAAAGATCTAACATGTGTAAATATTAACAACTTGAAGGTAAGCAAGGTTTTCTACTATGGATGACAATAAATTAAAATGTGCTATTTAATTCCTTAAGGCTGTCACATGCAAGTATGCATGCAATGTAACTGCAAGCTTGACAAGCATACATGACTTGAAAATCTTTTTGTAAACACTTAAGCGGCAGTATGATAATTTTGAGCAAGAATTTTAATTGTACAAGTGGCTTTGAGATTAACTGAAGTTCGGTTTTGCCTACTTGCATATACAAAAGTCGGCCTGGTCAAAACGGAAGTGTACTAAGACTGTTCAAGCTTGTGCAATCAAACGAGAGTTTTGAGTCACTTCTCGTGAAGTTAACGTCTATCTGTATGTCTAGTAATTTTAAAATAATCAACCGCGACTTATTAGAAGAATTAATTAAACAACACCAGCAACAACCATGCCTCTGACGTAAGGGATTATAAAAAAATCATGATATATAAAGTTATTATTATTGTTAGTCGCTTCAGTTAGAACTTCAGCAGCTAGGTGGATAAAAGGTGGCCCGAAATGGGGTGGTATTGCAGTTTTTCTAAGATTGCTCGAAAATTACGCATAAAATCTTGAATGCGGAATTTTGAAAATAAAATTTTATAAAAGCTATAGAGCTTTAAGTTCTGCAAAAAATAAGTATCGATATGATATATTTTGATACAGTAATACCGATAGTAACTTTTGTCAAAGTTGCAGCTGTTTTTCGACTTTTGCAAAATTTTCTCAAAAAATGACTTATTAAACAGAACAAAATAAATTTAAATAAAATAGGTACTAGGATACGATATCTAGGATACTGGCGCCCGATCTCTCTTTCACAACCCCTCTCGGGCTTTTCAACGTCATGCATTTCTATTTTCTCCGATTTCAATATTCGCTAGATTATGAGCGGAAGAACTGTATAAAAGACATGTTCACCAGTTCCTGCTCAAGAACATTAATGTGCTGTACGTGTAGAAGAAGACAAGGATCTACTTATCATGCTCACAGGATTAATTAGCTTCACCATTAACAAAGATTTTCTTCATAAAACCAGAAAATTTTAATTACCAAACAACCTGTTCTCCGTCAACAGTTCATTTTCTGAAATCGTGAAAACCATTTGAAAAAACATTTCTGTACTCTTTCAGTGGTTGTGATACGACTTTTTTACTTTATAGGCAAGGTTTATTAGCTGGTCGTTCAAAACGAGAAACTTCTGAAAGCAGATTTTGAGCATGAGCAAAGACGCGTATCCGAAATATTTTTTTTTGTGAAAACTAATTTTTATTTTGATTCCCTATCTCCAAAGCTAGAAGCTGCATGTTAATAGAATAGTACTCGAGGTCGTATAAGCATGTGAAAACATAGTTAGGTAACCGTTACGGATCCGTTGAGCTTAAATATGGTCTGGGACCTACTACCAACATCAAACAACCTGTTTTGCGGTGGCTTTTAGTGGTTGTGTCCTGTAAATGCACCAAAAGGTGTGAATTCGCCTGTAATATTGCGGAAAAGTGGAAATAAATTGCTCAATTATTTGTGCAAACTGCAAATAGGGTTTATATATCAACGCTTCTTCCGAAGCTTATTTGAAACATATACTTCAATTGGGTGAGGAAGAATACAACCCACATTAAAAACAACACACATGGGAAATATTGTTTCACATTCCGTAATGTGAAACAATAACGCATTAAATGTGCGGAACTGAATTCGTAATAGGTTATAATTTAAAATTAGTTGTATTAAACAATGAAAGCAATATGTAAACATTCGTCTTGTTCCACATACTGATTTGTATCACTTTCCCCGTTGGACTTCGGTAGGTTCCGGTTTCGAAATAGGTATAGGATCTTGAGTGATCTCTTTACGTAGACAACTCAAATGCCTATATGTTTGTAAAAGAAACAATAATATCAATACTAATAAGGGCAAGAGGGATACTAGTACTAAAAATACTGCACTCTAATATTATTTTAGCGCTATTTAGTTTATATTCAGTTTCTAGCACTATTTCATTTAGACACTTTGTTTTTGTATAATTCGTAATTTTTTGAGAAGATGACTAATGTTTTCAAAAGTCGAGAAACAGCTGCAATTTTGACAAGAGCTACTACAGGTACTACTGCATCAAAATATATCATATTCATACTCATTTCTCGCAATATAATTACATTATTTTTTTTTTTTGTGAAGGTAGGAGTAAATAACAATTTTTTTCTGATATATATTCATTATTATTTATTATAGAATATAAAGCTCTATAACTTTTATATAAGCCACATTCAAGATTTTCTGCGCAGTTTTTGAGTATCTTAGAAAAACTGCAATAACACACCATTTCGGATCACTACTTACCACCTAGCTGCTGAAGCTCACCTCGACAGAGGGAGAAAACTCAGGATAGTCTCCTTGGACTATAACTAAAGCGATTAAAACAATAAAATGTTTACCATCAATTATTTCAAAATTCAAGTACCCACCAACTGGCCAAGCTGTCTATGATATTTTGTTAAAACCATATCAGTTAATTGGTAACAAATTGTAAAATGTCAACGCAAAGGTGTAGTTGTAAAGAAAATAGATGCCTACAAGACGAATTACCGAAGAAAATTGTAATTAACTATATAGATATAACTAATAACTAATTAGATCGAACAATTCCTTCGCTCTGGTGCAAACCAAATGTAGGAGCTCTTGATTTAATATTACTTAACATTTTGGGCGGTCAAGACTCTCCAAACTTTTCGCTTTTTTTTGTATGAGCACACAAAAAGGAGTGCATTTAAAGCATACCTAAGCTATCATTTGTTATATTTGCAAGAAATTTCTCATCAATCCCATTACGGGGTTAAAAAAACAAAACATGTAAGTAGTTTGGGTTCTAACAAAGAAAAAATCGAAGTATGTTCTGTTTCTTGGTATATTCCTCTATATATACATAGAATGTAACACTCAAATGAACTTATCCATAAAAACCAATAAATGATTGGCCTAAAGCACGAAGAACCCTGTTTCATAATAAAATATGAGATTACAACTGGGCCATACAGCATACGTATTACATACCACAGATGACGTCACGGAAAGACGAACCGTGACATCCTCAAATCCCAAGATATTCAGCCTATGATGTATCTTTGACGTTATTTATAACAGTGATGTTATAATTCTTGTCAATAGGATTACCATTTTTAAATAATCCCGGTTTCCGTTGGTGAAGCTGTTAGTTAAAATAACGCAAAGAACATAAAATTATAAATGTTAGCTGACGATGTCGTTACAGTTGCAGAAAATAAATTTGGTTTCCCTAGTACTTACAGACACACTCATTACTTCGTAAATCATTGGTATAAAGGTAAAACTTAATATCGAGACAATTTTTAAAAATCTGCGATTTTCTAAAGATAATACATGAAAAAGTTGTTTCAGGAAAGTCCAAAGATAAAAGTAACATTAATTTTTAATACACTTTTAGTAATAAATAACTTTGAAATAACTTTTTTTTGTCTCTTGTTAGGTGGTTGCTGTTTTCTTACAATTTAATTTGGTGTTATGTAATGAATTTAACTTTTAAACCGACGAAATATTGGAGTCTCATTTGTCAAAAACACGTATTTGAAACACGTATACAGTAAGCGGTAGCCTAATGCGTACATAGATGGATTTTAAATACATATTAAATGATACATTTTTATGTCATAGTTAGGCGAATTTACTTGGGCCGGGTGGGGCTTAGTTGTACATAAAGCTAAGAGGGGGTTTTAGTGGAAATCTAAAGAGCAACGTTGCCAGAACTAACTGTAACTCCTAACTCTGCATAATAAGTCTTTATAAAAACACTATATTTACAAAATGCATTGATGTACGATCAATTAATATAAGCCAATTTAATTTTCAGGCTGCGTTGCTTATCGAATAATAAAGTTCACTGTTATCTTTTTTCAACCCAACTACTGTGAAATAATTTTAAACAGTTTATTTATAATATTACTTTAAACAGCTGTGAAACAATTTTAAAATATCTAATAGGAATATTATGTTGATATGACAACAGCGAAACAAGGCAGAACCAACGGTCCAATGCGTCGGCTTCGGCGAACAAAATTTCGGCGAATCGTAGCTCAGGTCAGAGTCGGGCTCAGGTCACTATTATTGCAAAGCGATACACAGAAAATACATCAGAATACATTAGTGAATATTCGAATAAACGTACTAGGAAGCGTACTATTACACGACGGTATTTAGGTGTGGTAATGTCGTTGGTCACGAAAAATGAAACTTGAAAGGACTTACCCATTAAAACTCATATATTGTTTAATACAAAAAGTAACATTACTTTTTAACTAGCGTATGATATTTTGCAAGGCATATTTTTGCAACTTTTTTCGTCTTTTGTTAAATAGTTGCAGTTTTGTTACAACTGGAAAAACGAGTCTTCCTTCAAAGGCAGACCTGTTCCAGATATCCGTTTGACAGCTATAAAAATTTGGCAAGTAAGACTCGAATATTTTGTCGGTTTAAAGGTAAAATTGATGAAGTAAATTCTAATCAATTGTAAGGAAACCGCAATTGTCTATCAAGAGATGAAGAAAGCAATAGTGTACTGCTATCACCGACTTGTGATCTATGGCAACAGCACGGATCCTGTATGCCCCACTTTTATAACTGGTCATTAAAAATCTAACTGTCATTATAACTTTATAACTTGTGAATCAAATTTCTTCACATTTTAGGTCGACATTTTATGAGCTTCGTGGGTAAGTTCTTTTTAAGTGCCATGTTTCGGGACCACTAACATTGTCATACCTAAATACGGCTCCATTTTGTAATAGTTACTCCCTCAGTACGTTTTGAACACCTCTGAACGCCTCTGAACACCGCGCGAAATTTGGTCGCTGCCGCCGCTTCCCCTCGCACCCCCGCTACCTATACCACGCTCGGTTATGAGTGCATGCCGAACATTTTGCGCGGTGTTCAGAGGCGTTTTACACCAATTTAATGGCATTTAAATGAAACAAAGTAAATGGACGAATTGTAGTTTACACTCTGTAGTTTCCGAATCCGTCGAGAACATGTTATTTAATGATAGATTAAATAACATGTTCTCGACGGATTCGGAATCGTCGAGCGATAGCTCGACGTGTTATGGAATATTCAAAATACGATGTAAAAAACTTTATTCGACTATTGTGCAAAAACTATTCATCGGACATAATCCAGTTTTTGCACACTCATTCTTTGTGATATTACCTGCATTTTCCCACAATATTGACTCTTCTAATGCAAAAGTACTCGAATTACGAATTTATTAAGAAAAGGTAATTTTTTGCGTTTTTTCCGAGTTTTCTCAACGAAAAATGTACCGATTGACTTGATTTTTTTTTCATTTTAAAGGTTTTTGAATTCTACAACTTTCCTATTGGATGCGATGTAATTGCTTCAATATCTTTTCTTTTATAAGCAAAAAACTGAAAAAAACTCAATTTTTTTCACTAATTTGTTATTAAAAAAAAAGGTGCAACTATTTCCTAGTCCGATTCATTTACGTTTTCATCTAAGGACTGAACATAAAAGTATCCCGTAGTGGGATTTCAGGTATCAATCGTGTCATAAACTCACCCCTTTTCGAGCTCTATTGACTGGCGTATATGTGAATTAAGTTCCTTCGTGTTTTAGGCCAAAATTGTTTATTGTTAAGTTGTTTTGAGTGTTACTATTTTTTGTGACTTTGACGTAACTGTCTCTAAGTACTGCTCCGTCATGTCATATCTAGTTTGTCCCCTAGTATGTTTATTATTATTGTATTATGATGTATTTTCTGTGAACTATCGCTTTCTAATAATTGTGATCAGAGTCCGACTCTGTTCTGCTTCGTTGAAATCCTGATTCTACCGGGATTTATGTAACGCCGGTAACGTCTTCGACTGTGGCACTTACACACCCAAAATCCTTATTTGTTTCAAAAGGCGAGCATCACAGAAGCCACTAACCAATAAGATTATTGCTAATCATAACGCCTAGGAAATCAATACATTCTGTCATTGTATACATGTCGTTCCACTTCCAGTCATTCTGTTTATGGATGACTGGGTATGTTTAATGCTATGAAGTGGAAATAAATTGTTAAAAATTCTTAAAATAACTCGATAGTTATATTGGTTATGGTACAGAAGGTATAGTCGACCTCATAAACATATGTATCTAATATACATATATCTAAGGTAAGACATTGCTAATTATTTCCAAGATCCTTGATACGCTAGCTGCGGTCCTATCCTGATATTTAACGTCATTGACGATTGACAGCCGGCCTTTAGTAATGAGTTCCAACTATCAAAGTTGTTACCGTAAAATAATCGTGTTTTACCTTTGATCAGGAGGATGACTCATTTCACTAATTTTTGACTTACTTATCTTACTATCGTCGCGTTTGCATTTATAATAGCACTGTCGTTCTAAAGTAACTAGAAAATGAGCAGTTGTGGCCTTGTACATTTCTTATATTTATATTTATTTTTATTTCAACTAAATAGAATTTGTTACTGTTATTTTTAGTAACTAATTTTTACTTTTGTAATCATAGCTACTGCTGTGTTAGTAACTATAATAAACACCTTCAAAAGCAGCCGATATAATTATTTATTGATTGTATCCTAATGATAATGAATGTAAAGGTAAATTACGTCAACTTAAGGGCAATAATTTTAAATTTTATACTCAGCGACGTAACACCGAGAGAAATTAAAAAATAACGGTTAGATAAAAACCTCTAAATCAAGTCAACAAAGCAATGTTTGTAGAGGTATCGTGAGCGGTGTTAAATTTTAAATCTTTATGGCGGTTAATGAATAGAAATTATTAAGTACATATTTACGAATTTATATAAAAATTCTTGCGAAAACAAAATAGTATGACAAGTTCAAATATAATAACGGCTGATACGCCTTATTAATAAATTAATTTAACGGGTTTTAAAGGATTCCGAAAGAAGGATTTCTCTTTGAGATTCGGCATCGATGTTTGTTCAGCTGATAGTTTAATAATTTGTGTTTTTTATACATTATGCACACATTTACACGTTTTATCTAAACATAAACAGTGGTTAACACATATTTCTACATAATTTAGTTTGCATTATATAAATTGTTTATGTGTTGATACAACATTAGGGCGATAGTTTACGATGAATAAGTAAATAAGGTTTTTTGGATGTCTACCATGTAGTTTTGGCTCAGTGACAAATCCCTGACACTACTCCGGTAATTTAAAAGTGCGGTGCAAAAGTCCTTACAAATGTAGACAACATGGTGTCACTGAATTAGGCAGATCGTAAAGAATGGTAGAATGGTTTCCAGAATTTTAACAGCTTAAAATATTGCAATATTCCAGGACAATCATTAAGGAAGTGTCTGCGCAAAATGTTATATAGGGTGTCCTAGCACGGTGGGCCTTTATTAATTTGAACCAACAAATTTGCTTTACTTTGAGAGCTATTAAGTTCCTTTTTAAAAAATAGATATTTTTGTACATTTCATATGTACATCTCTTTTTATTAAAATTTCATTTTTATTTTTAATTTTGCGAGCACCCAGTATAAAAAATTAGGTACCAGCATGCAAATTTTACTAAAAGAAGACATTCTACGAAACATGTTGCAAAATGAATGGTCGTTTATGAAATGTCGGCAATTTTCTCGAAAACTATCATATACACAGATATAAGCTATATAAAACATGAAATGTATTTGTAATCCCCTGTAGAATCTAAAAAAGCAATAATGTGTAGGTTGCTCGTTATAAAATTAGCAAGTTGATATCTACTTCCGTTATAAAAGGAAGTTTCAGATCTCTCAAAATATTTTTGTCCGTATCGTCTTTACTTTACTCACCGTGGCGGGACACCGTATACAGTGTGTTCCAGGATAAGTTAAAAAATTGCAGTCAATGGAATCACTAATTCCACATCCAATTTTCACATTTAATCAGACTAAACCGTTAAAAACATCAGGTTTTTATATGGCCTGTATAACAGATATGACCGTTATGACCTTTATGGCTTATATGATCATTCTAATCGAAATGCCCTTATAACCATGTGGCAAAGACCTAAAAACTCCGAGCCATTTTATGACCTTGATATTAAACTTTATGACAGTCTGACATTTATGATCAATGATCTATATGAACTTAATGGCCTATATGACGTTTATGACCCTGATAACCTGAATGACCTTTATGACGTATGATTTAGTTTGGATATGGACATTTAAGTAAAAATGAGAGTAGAGGCTTAATAATGTGATATTTCATTTCTCCTACCTCAAAAACCTAAAAAACAATACGTCACATGCCACGTCAGATCTTTATTAATTTACATTAAAATGCAATAAAACAATTGCCCCCTCCCCTCCTGTGTACAACAAAAATAGCATCAGCCAAATGAACATAAATTCAATATTTGGTTTGGCTACACATAAGTTTTCACAAATGTTTAATATTTTTCTTATATCTAATTCTCTCCCCAATCCTGTACTTAAAGTGGGTGGGCATGAGGAGGCTTTTATATAGCTCTTTTCACTGTATAATTATTTAGTACATTTTAAACAAACTGTATTTATATTAGAAACATTTATTTTACCTATTTTGAATACTTACCCCCTTCAACCCTTTCAACTCCTCAACCTAATAAGTTAAAAACTTACCTATATGTTCGCAGACTCTGTTAAGTTACACATGTGTCTGAAATGTTAAATAGATACGTTTGCAAATTACCAATAGGAAGTAAACCCCATTTATCCCCCTACCCCTTAACCGATTCATCTTAAAAAAAACTCCAGATCGTATCGTGGTACATAAGTCTTCATGGTACAAATTTCAAGTTGATATCTCAACGCGATTTCAAGTTATACAAAAAAGGTTAACAGACAGACAGACTGACAGACATGAAACATGGCCGATTATCGCAGCAGCCTACCTGCCTTACGGCTTAACACAAACAGACAGACCGACAGACAGAGACAGAAAATTATTTTTCGTTTAAACTTAAAACCTCGACGTTTCAGAACATTTTAGGATCTGGACTGGATGACTGCTTCTGATTAGTTTGCAAACCATCAGAAAGTGCTGCAAAAACAAACCTATTGTATTATAGGACAACAAAACACCGCCATCTTTCCTCACCTTGTGTACTTCAAAAACCGTGGGGCAAATGAACCGTCAGGCAGTTTCGTTTGAGGAAATTTTGATATTCTAGCCTTCCATTTGTATCTAGTAGTAGAATGCAAAAATATTCACGATAATACAACAATTTCAAATTCCACCAGCCGCCACTGTTGCAGTGTGAATGAATTTGCCCAATTTACTCGTATATCACTACATGTTTTGGATATAGATATGAATTCAATACTTTTAAACCTATACCCTAATGATTTCTTGGGAATACATTTAAAAAAATGTGGGAAATTGTATGCTGAAGTAGTGATTCTTTAGGCGGCGGTTTTAATTAGCTAGAAGTTACGAGGGATGGCGTGAGCACCGCAGGTTCGTGTGAATGATAAGTCGGTTAACTGAATTACCGACGCTTATGTCGGCGTATCGCAATATTTGAGGAGAGGTCGTAGCGGCGGGCGTCTGCAAATACTCTGACGCCCATTTAGATAATAGGAGAAGATTTAAAGCCTTTTCAGCTTACATCACACGGCAGGCCCATTTCCACTAATTTATGGATATAGCGACAAGGGCCCCCTTCATGCCCTTTCTCCTACACTCCCCCCCCCCTCTTTCGTCCGCAGCGTCGCTCAATCTTATACATATTACGCAGTTGGTAATTATTGCGACATAAAGAAAATTTTAAATCTGTAGAGTGCAACTGAAATTATACCTACCTGTTCAGAATTGCACACTTTACCCTAATACATATGTATGTGCTAGTAAAATGCAATATTGGGAGGATTTTAACAACTAGATATTTAACATCAATGTATTGAACTGAACATATTATTATGCGCTTTTTTTTTCAATAAAAAAATATAATAAAATAGTTTCTGCTGACATAATTTACCAATAGGATGCACAATTTATGGACTCATAAATTACTTACACCACTGTACTTCCACTAAAACAGAAAGTACACCACAAAAGTCGTTATTTTTGAAGTTCTGTAATAGTACAGAATCTTCGTCTAAAACTGTCACAATAGACGTAAAAAGTCGCCTCAACATTATTTTAAATTTGTTCAGTATATAATGACAGTAGCCTGTGCCTCAATAGGGCTGCAGTTTAAATATTTTGGAAAATAAATCAAATATAATATATAGTATATCACTTAATAAGATTTGAGCTATTGATTAAAAACAAGTTTAAGCGTGTTATATAAAATAAATGTGTGTCTAAATTCAATATCTCGGCCAGTAAATCCAATACAAACAGATCCATTCAATTTTCGCTGAAATAGATACTAATTTACATCTGAAGGGTTGGTGGAATTTAAATCAAATTATTAATAGGCATAAATTATTGATATATTGACAGTTCATATCGATAGTCACACTTCTTATTCTCTGATCCCCTCTGAGCCCAACAGAACGCGCCACAGAGCATATAAATAAAATACACAAAATAAATGCAATACACGAAATTAACTGGTAACCTTTCACAGGTTTTCCATACCATATTATGAAATCATATCACACTATTCAACGTATTTCATATAGCGGAGGTTGTAAAACAGCACTAACTGACACAGAACTACTGCAATCAAATGAAATTGAGGCAACTCCTATCACATGCTACACGAGTATGTACGTACCAGTTGTACAACCATTTCTAAATATATTCCATTAGTATACAATTTGTGTCATGGCACCGAATAATTCGAAAAAGAATAGAGCATCACTAGTGATCGCTTCATTAGATGATAAAGGAAGAGAAAAAAAAATACAATGATGCAAATTCCGTTTATGTTTATTTCAGTTTCATTAAATTAATTATTAGTCATTAAATGTTACGTCACGCAAACATGCTTTTTCACGACAAATTTCAATAAACTTGGTCCAAAATGTATGATTATACATTTTAACCTCAAAAATCCTAATCTCAAAAAACCCTATATCTGTGTTCTGCAACTGCTAGAATGCAGCAAATGATGAAGAAGCATGAGTATGATTCAATCATTATTCAAATGATTCACCATGAAATTCCTTCCTCCAAAGCTTCGTAATCCCATAACCTCATAACCTCAAAAATCTTATACGTAGATCCTGTGAAATCTGGGACACAACAACGTGATGAAATGGCGTATACTTTGTGCCACGCAAAAAACAACGATGCTGGTAGCTTCTATATAGTAGTGGTACTTTCAAAACGTATCATGGTACATGGTGGCGTTTGGAAGACTTTGTTTTAATAAATAAAGAAGAAGGACGATATAGCATGATTCTGTAGTATTACCTACCTGTGTAAGATAAAAGAAAAAAAGAAAAAAATCGGTTTATTAAAAGTGTTTTTAATAAACTTTAATTACTTTTTTTAAAAGGTGAATAATTCCAAACCTTGGCTGTATGTTCTTTATCCACACATATAACGTTAGCAATATTGGAAGCCCATATCAAACTACATGGGGGCACAAAAAAAATCAAGGAGCAATCCTGATTCCTGTTATTCTTGAAAACTGTTGTCTTCTAATTTAGCGATTAGTTCCAAAAACAAAAAACTTAAAAGCCACACAATTGTGGATTTTTAAAGTAAATGGTTATCAAGTTGATACTTGAGCTGCTTTTTAATTTTTTAAAATACTAAGGTTTCTTTTCTTTACAGCAACTCACCATAAACTGCAATAGTTACTTATGAAATCTTACTAATGAAACAATTACATCTAATTTTGTACGTTGTTTTAAGTCCGTTTTGAGTTTAATGTAAGTTGGATAGATACTTTTTGGACACAGATTTGAGGGAAATTGTGACGAGATTGAGTTAAATAGATTCGTATTTAGTGACTCCAAAAATATATGGGAAATGTGGACTGGTATGGTGAAGATAAACTTTTTTCCAACAATGTGCATGTGTTATCGATTTGATATACAACTTTGTGCGGTATTTAAACTGTTACTTCGTGGTCACGACGAAAAATAGGTTTCCTTAAATCGTGAAATTTTCCGAGATTTAATACATTTCAGTACCGGCAACACTAAAAGGTAATTTTATACCACGTTAATTTTTTTACGTTCTTGATTTTATGTATATCCGTCATCTTCGACCACGAACCTCTCGGCTATCATACCGTCTCTGCTCCGAGAACGAGTAAATATTATTTTGGAGGAGCTTCTGTCCAGGAATAGAAAGACATTAGCGCGTAAAAGTAATAGCGATTGAGGAGTACAAGACATACCGTATACATTGGTAGATGTGTCCTCTATCAGGCCTGAGCACCTATTAGTGAATTTAGAGCAAACATTTTAATTGATTTAGTAGCTTGAATACTGATTGCGTGTGTACCAAGACTATGCAAGCTTGTGCAACCAAACATCAATTTTAAATGAGGTCTCTTGAAGTTAATGTCTATTTGTAGTTACTCGCATTTGGCAATGCGCCTGGTGATAGAAATAACATTACCAATAATTTATTAAAAAATACCAACAACAACCATGCATTTGGTCTGTGAAATCGGAGGGGTACCATGACAAGCAGAAGAGAGAAGCCCTACGATCTTTGATTAATATGTCGGTTAACTGATGTCAACGGTAACAAAAATGTACTTGTAAAGAAAATAAATGCTTTCAGGTCGAATTACCGAAGAGAAAGGAAAAAGATTAAATAATATCTTTGCTCTGCGACTGGTTCAGACGAAATGTATGAGTCCTCACTTTGGTATGTACTACCATTTGTTTGATTAATTTGGAGATCAAGACTTTTTCGTATTTTTGTTTTGTATAATATATGTGGGTATAAAAATAAACAGTCACCAGAACGAACGCATCATCGCCTAATATCGACATAGTCCACAAACTGAACCAAGGCTTATTAGCCAAACCGAAGGAGTACCATGCCAAGGAGAAGAGGGAATCTATGTTCTCTTGTTAAAAATATATCAGTTTAATTGATATAAACGCTAACAATGACCAATTGTAAAGAATATAATTACTAAATTTCTTCATGAATAATTGAAGAATTTCCTCGCGAGTCCTCGCTTTGGTACTATAACTTGTTTGACTTTTGGGGGAGTCAAGACACTCCAAACGTCTTCAAAATGATTTCAAAATGAGCATATCATTGTCAAATTTCGACACAGTCCATATACAAACGGGACTTGTTTAAAGTATTCTTAAATAACCATAAAGGTGGGAAGGGAAATTGTGCATGTCTCTACAAGAAGATTGACCATGCATGCTTATCAAGCTTAAAGTTACATGCGTAGCTGCCTTTATGCCTCTGAAGAGACCCATTTTTAAACAAAACGATCTAAATATCTTTAGATTATCTCGGGGTTGGCCGATAGTTGTGACGCGAGAGAGGACGTTAAGCACGGGCCGCGTCTGCAGGGTATCTCGTCGCGAGTTTTTAGGCGGTAGTTAAGAGGTGCGCGATCCCTGGGCTGGCATCAGAAAGGAACATTACCGTGATTTGCAACTGGGCTATCAGCGCCCGTTCCATACGGGCCGGGGCCGTAAATATTTCAGCGATCAGCCATTGTAAGTCGGGGAACACAAATCTTGCCGTGGAAGAAGAGCGCTGCGTCGTCCTCGGTCGGTGCCGTATCGCCGAAAAATGTCATCCGATCGCTAATATCGCCGCCGGAATTCGACCGATGAGACCAGAGTCGGCGAGAGGGTACGACGAAAAGGAAACAGAAAAAAAAGTGTTGAACCCTTTGCAGATGATGGTTCAAACAAGTTCATCTGCGGTATTGGATGGTCACACTTAGTTTTCAGTAGTCTTATTAATCTAATAATCTTCGCTCGATAAAAGATGCTGGTTATTGCGACTTCGTTTCTGACTCAGCACGTCACTGAATGATGAACCAAAGCCTTTTCTCGGTAAAAAGTTTCTTGGCTACCAGGTTAGAGGATTTGGAATGGTTTGCAGTCACTCGACCCAAAATTCTATTGACAATGTTGTAATGTACATATATATAAAATCAAAACAAAACTAATAAACCGCAAAGAATTATAGTAAAAAAGTGAGGTGGGCCATTCCTGCGAAACATTAGCAATATGGCAAGGATTTTAACTGTTCCTGCTCAACAGCTAGTCGTTTTAAAGCACCAATCAAATAATTAAAATACATCACAAAGGTGTTATTTCCAGATAACCTTTATGGCCTTTGAGACCATTTTAGTTTTTATGAAATATGTGACCTCTATAAGAGACCTCTATGATAGACCTCTAATAGACCTCTATGACCTATATGGTCTTATTACTAATGTGACCTTATTGACCAATGTGATCTGTATGACCATTATGACTCATCCATAATCACACAGTGGGACCCATCAGATTGTATCATGTCGTATAGGCTCATCATAGTCTAGTCGATGACCTATTGTGACCAGCGTGTCCTTTATAATCAATATAACCTTTATGACCTGTAGGACCTTTATGTCTTATACGAATTTTATGATTTTACTGACATGAATGGCATTTATGATCCTATTTACTATGGCTTTTATGAACTTTAATGACTACTATCACCTTTATGACTCATACGAACCTTTATGACTAGGGTCCGGAAATGTGTTCTGCAACGCAGAGTTCGGCACTATAAAACTCTATGATAAAGAGAGTATAAACCGTTTTTTAGGCGCCTTGTATGAACCCTCCAGAACCCGCATATGCGCAGTAGTACGCCATCCCGTCGCGGGGGAGCAGGATATTCTAAGGCAGTTTAACACGTGAGACGGCAAACATTCCGAACCCTATTTGTGATATGACTTTTGTGATATGTGATATGACGAACCCTATATGACTTTTATAATATTTTTCATAATTAGAGTTGGCCGAAATGTGCCGCAAAACATAGGCGTACGCATCATAATATAATACATGTAATAACTAAGTAACTAATATTAAATACCGTAATAAAAGCAAGAAATTCACACTTGATAACCATATAATTATGTAAAACTTACCCTCTTAATTAGCTTGACAAGTTAGCTTGGTTAACAGCACTATCACGAACTGGAGAAGATTCGTAAAAACTTTGTAGCATCAGATAAGTTTCTATAGTTGTCTCCGAAAGTCTTGTTCGCTTGTGAAAATATATCCTTATATTTTGAGAACGACCGTTCGATATCAACTGATGTAATACAGACATAATTAAAATACTTTTTGCACTCACTTAACGGATCTATAGATGCACCATCATAATATGTAAAGTAAAACCGGTGTCTTTCTTTAATACACTTTCAAACTTATTTTTAACTGGTTCATTTATTGCGTCACCTATACTTTGTAGCAGCGAATTTACTTCGTCCATTATCTGTAGTGATTCCGCTAACGACAACGCACTGTCTGTAATTTTTGTATGGCGTCATATAAACCTCTTACCAAACCACATTTTTTTTTCACTTAAACTTCTAAACATCTCGACGCTTCAGAACATTCTAGTCAATAAAAATTTAAAAAACTTATCTGTACTTAGGCTGTTACGGTACTAAGTAATTAAGATGAATATATTGAGCCAAACAGTAAACATTCTAAAGGAAAGAATTTTCGACGGAGGACCCAGGAAAAGAAAAGGAAAAAAACAACAAAGCAACTGCATACAACGGATTTGCGGAGTACTGCCTCTCATCAGTTTAGTGCAGCTTAAATAATATCGGAAGAAAAGGGGATCTAGCAAGGGGTGTGTTCCCTTGCTAGATGAAATCGTTTCTCCCATCTTTACTCTACCATCAATTTCACCAACTTACTGTCTCCTCAAGTACGTTTTACTTTTCTCCATTCATTTAAATTAGACCTGCAAAAAACCTCTTCCAGAAGAATTCAATTTTGGAAAATGATTGGTGTGCGCATCATATTTATATACATACATATGTATGTACTTACTATGTATGTAAATAAATATTCAAACAAACCTCATCAAAGCTAGCCAAGAAAGATGTAAGTACATAGCAGTAACATTGAAGCCAAAGTGTCACAATTTTAAGGCTTTTACTTTTCAGTGACAGAAAAAAGAGTGAAAACAATCTACGGAAATTTAATTTCGATGGGGAACAAAAATGTCGATGAATTGAATATTTTATAAGTGTCTTTTCGATAAATGCACTGAGGAATTCAACAACAAGTTTCCTCAGACGTAATTAGTCACTCAATTATTTTAGCCAGTTAGCAAAGTGGCTTCTTCATATGTACGGGTAAATTGGAAATGTAAATCACAAACAAGGAAGTGGTAGACCCAGACCAGACTAATAAGAACAGAAGGAAACTTTCAAATAGCCAGACAACCTATGTAGTAGCAGAATTCACTATCTGATCTAAAAAATGGTTCTATCCTGTATGTGAACTATATGTTAACGGAATTCTGAAATTCGATTTGTAATTTTACCTGAACGTCGTATTCTACACATGATATGGACATGGATTTCTTGTATAATAAGTAACAAATGGACTTTTGTATGAAATGTTTTATTGTATTACAAAATATATGTGCCTATTTAAATGGATTTACAACAAATAATTAATAGGTTTGCACTTGTGTTATAACAGCCATGCTCGCCCTTTAGTGCGCCCCTGTCGCATCTTTCCCTCTTTCGCTCTTAAGCACTCCGGCACGGTTAGGAAAATCCTCCCGGATCGAGTTTGGCTTTGACTTCGCTTGTTCCGTCACCGTCCATCTTCGCAACGTCGCGATTTCACGGCCCTCTCAGACCGAACGACGATAAGACTGATCTCCCGGAGACGGGCGGGAGGCGGACTAAATTTATTCGCTTCTTTGAGATCGGGAACTTTAAGTAAGGGTAAATATTTATCTGCAGTTCATGCTAATGTCCGCCTGGTATTTGCGATTAGACGAAGTAATTGTCGTTCGGGTTGTTTCGCCTCTCGACGTAGAGTGAATTTAAGGTTCAATCTATTTGCGAGAATGTTAATTTTATTCTTAATTCTTGAAGAGGGGCGAAACGGCAGGTAATAAATGTAGATTGCGTTGGAGGAGTCGCGTACGTGTTAAAAGCATCAGATATTGTTGAGTCAGTGAACAGGTAAAGTCAATAGGAAACACTCGGTATGTTTACTTATGCTCGGGGGGAAAACAACCCTACTCATAACCTCAAATAGTATTAACGCGTCTAAATATTTATTTTTGCACAATAAAAACTTATACTACATTATTTTTCATGATTCAATACGGTTGTATTTTATATACAATATACGGATAGCGTCACTTTATCTCAACAAATTATAAAAGTTAGTGAGCTAATTGTCGGAAATGTAATTCCTATTTAGGCGAAAGACAGACGAAACGATTTTGGTCGAATAGACCGCCCCGGGTATACAATAGATTCTTCGATATATATTTTTGAGCTTAATCGGTTGAGGGGTTAGGGGTTAAATGGGGATTATACACTTTTTGCTTGACTGTTGGTAGTTCTCAAATGATGCAACATATGCCCTTCAAATTTGAAACACATGTACCTACAATATTACAGAGTCTACAATTGTAAGAGTTTTTAGCTTACTAGGGTGAGGGGTTCAGGGAGCTGGGGGATACGTATTTAAAATATGTACATGCAGGTAGTACAATAGTAGTTCAATCAAATGGCACCATCGTATTCCGGAATATAACCCTCTGTTGTTTTGTGCACCACACTCTAACCATGTTACGATACGTGCTAAAGGTCGAGTCACGAACGTGAATATAATTTACACTTATCTTTAGTATTAGTTAACTTACGCTGGTCGATGCATCATTCGTGTGCACGAAACGTCGAATATATTTGTAAAAATGTCAGGACAGTGTCTGACGCATGTTACGGTGGATCTTTAGATAAACAATTTTACGGAACTGATATTTAATAACAGTGAACTTCGTTTTACCGTGTGTGACGTGGCACGTAAAAACAGCTGTTTTACAGCATGTTACTACAGACAAACATAAGACTCATGTAAGTGGTGCTGTGAGTATGAGAGACAGAGACAATTTAATTTGAATTTAGTCAAAATGATGATAGTGTGTAATAATTCCATTCTCCAAATTAGATCACAAGTTGTCTTAAACACTGTGAGTGGAAAGTACCCCGACGTTAGTTTGCCTGCATAAATAACTCTGAAGACGAATATACACTATTATATTATATTATTATATTATATTATTATATTTTATTATATTATGTTATTATGTATATGGTACCACTGTGTGATGACATAAATAAATGGACGAGGGAAAACAACTGGATGTGGCAATGAGTATGAGGCAGAAGCCATGGAAGTAAATTTTATAGCTTCAACGACATATACCAATTTAATCCACGTTACATATTTAGCACATAGCCTCCACTGAACTGCCGAAACTGTTATCCTAATGTTAACAGCCTTGTAGTGAACGTGAAACGAGTATTTGTGGAAGCAATATCCAGAAGTAAAACATTTTCGGACGTTCTACCAAGGACGTTCTAATTATGGTTCCTTTGCCAATTAGTTGCGTTACAATAATCAACATTACATGTATAAGGTAAGACCTGTTTAACATTTCGGAACACTGACAGTGGTATCCTGAAGCCGCCCCTGGTAAAGTACACATCTATTATTAATCCGAGCTCTAATCATCACATTCGCAAAAATTGTGTCCTTCATAAATAACTTCTAGTTCAGATTTTAATTTATTTAAAAATGTGATCGAAGTATTTTTTTCGTGGGTGTTGGCACACACTTTGATTACAAACACTTTTCAAAATTTTGTTGTTTGTTTTCGATTCTTTAATTTAAAGACATCACAAATTTTTAAACACCCTAAAAGAATAAAAAGAACATCAAATATTCATTAAACAGGTGATTATTTTTTATTATTATTATTATTATAATGAATAAGACGAACTCAAATTTTCTGGAATCAAAAAAACGCCAAAAAAGTCCGACTTGTTATCTGTCTATGTACCTATCAGTCGTTATAAATTGTAAGATTATATCTTGATATTTTTTCAAACAAACGAGTTTTCAAGTTACGACGGTCACAAACGTGAAGATATCAATGTAGTTCTTCCTTATATAAAAAGTCTAAACTTTCAATTCATTGTCTCTGTCGCACCCATTGGTACTGGCCTACGCAACTTGATTGTAGTTGTCTTTCTGTGGTATAATCACAATATACTTAAACGTGTGGACGCGACGCTATATTCAACGTAAATTATTTTTTATCACGAATTTATTGAGCCCATCTGACATAATAGGAACTAAATTATTGGAGAGACTAACATATCGCCAAGAAATTTGGAAGAATTAAATAAGATTTCAAGCAAGTACTACTACTTTCTGACAAAAACTGTTATCTTAAAGTTTTTTAATCTTAGTAGTTTAAAGATGGCGGATGGACACCATTTTGGATTTTTTGGAATTGCAAGAGGTATTCAGCATTTTTTGCTTTTAAATAAATTGTAACTGACTCTTATGAAAAAGTGAATAAAAAATTGAAATAAAATATCCAAGATACGCCTGACCGCCATTTAAAAACGTTTACTTGTTATTTAAACGTCCAAAAGTTGAGTCCTTCACTTCATCCTTAAAAATTTCATGACAGTATTTGAAGCAAAAGAATTTTCAAGGCAGATCAAGTATTAATTTTCACTAAAAATGCACGCCCGCTATATTGTTTTGAGATTAAGGAAAGAACAATTTCAGAACATGATTGCAATTAGAATTGAATGGTCTAGATGAGATACCACACGACCCCTCTTGCAATTTGACAAAATATCCAAGATGGCGTCCGTCAACCATCTTGAAATTTTAAGTTAACATTTTTGCGTGGAGATATGTTAGTCTGTTCAAAAATTACCAGGGGCGACTCCATTTTCTCTCGCGCTGTACAAATACATACACTGCTCCACAAAATTATAAAACAACCCCCATTTTCCGCTCATACCGCTTACGTTTTTCAATTTTGTTTTTGCTAGATTACTTGCTTTTGTAGAAAATAAGTAGTTTTTATGCGAAAAATACATTTAGTTTGAAAATCGTCGCAAAAATTGGCATACACAAAATTATCTAGCCACTTAACTAAATTTATCAAAATCATGTTCTTAGAAGTCAGTAGCACTGTCTCCGTATTGAATCTCTTGATAAAGATTCTATCAGACAGTTTGTCAAATTGACATCTAACTGATCCCACTCATGTAAAATCACCTTTTTGAGTTCTTCAGTGCTCTGAAACTGGCGATTATCCTCGTAAACTCGAACTAAAATTCTCTTGACATTTTCAAATCCTGCAAGTGTGACGGTCAATTAACAAGAGGCAATTGCAGTGCTAGATTTTCCTATACGCTAACTGTGCTATAGCATAGGATAGCAAATTTAGAAGAAAACGAGAACAAGGGGAGCGGAGATTAATAAATACTGAGGCCAAAAAAACTTAATTTTCCTCACGCCAGCGTCGGGCGGAGAATTGCCAAATCTGCCACTGGGCCATTGTGCATGGCAGAATCACTCGTTGGTACTTCGCGATATGTGTATTGGAGCGTTGTCCTGTTTAAAAATGAATGGTAGTCCAACGTGTTCCTCCAGGAACCGTAAAGGTATCGATTAAGAATATCCTAATACCCTTTGGAATTCCTACGAGACGACGGGAATGCAAGGTGGACCTTGCCGTGAACACTGAAGGGGAACTACACTATCAGCACACCATCAGCGCGAGTGCTTTCTTAAGTCCCTCCAACATGATAAATCCATTCAGTCCTTTTATCCTTTTTGGGGGAACACGATGGAATTAAATTGGTTTTCCAACAAAACTACACTCCAATACACGTGTCAAAATGTACCAACGAGTGGTTCTGCCGCTCACAATTGCCTGTTATTGATTGGCTGGATAGTTCGCAGAACTTATATGTAATTGAAAATGTCTGAGCAGTTTTATTTCTTCGAGTTTACGAGGATAATCGCGTACCACTGAAAAGATCAAAAGTGTGATTTTGTACGAGTGGGGGACCAGTTAGATGCTAATTTGATAAACCATCTTGTGCAATCAATAGATACTCGTCTTGTTCAAGTGATTCGGCGCCAAGGGGCTGCTACCGACTTCTAAAAACATGATGATAATTCTTGTTACGTTGTTTTATTAAATGTTTTGATTTTGTCTAATTTGCAATAATTGTCTTTAAAGTGGCTTTATAAGTTTTTTGTAGATGCCAATTTTCATTTAATTCCAGATTTTGCGACGATTTCCAAGTTAATAGTACATATTGCATCTACTTATTTTTTACAAAAGAGAGTAATCTAGCTAAAAAAACATCGAAAAGCTCAAAAGATATTTGCAAAGCAGTGAAAAATGGGGGTAGCTTTATAATTTTTGGAGCAGTGTACATTACAGCATATTTATTTTAGCATCAACTGTTTGGGAAGACTGGGAAGCTGCTATTCCTGTGAATATATTTTTTTTGCGTTAAAAATATTCATATAAACCATTACTCATGCCAAATTCAATTGGTTGAAAGCTACTTCTCTCTGAGTTTTTACTTACCTTTAGAATGTCTCTCAAATAACTAGCAAACTGAAGAGATTCTCAGCCATAATCTTTACTTTCCTATAAAATACCTCTCATATATGTAACTAGCTTGGAGAGTTATCCGCCATTGTGTTTACTTACATATAGAATGCCTCTTAAATAACTAGCAACTTAAAGAGTTTTTCGGTTGTTGACCAAATAGTTTTTTAAGGTTTTTAAAAGGGTTCCCCCCAACCCTATTAAAGGGTAAGGCCGGAAGGAAAAAATTGGCAATATGTTTAACAAAACAGTAAATATAGTAACTTTTAAGTTGTATTATAGAATGCACATTAAATATATGAAATCAGAAAATTACATCATTAGAAAGTATGTATGTGTGTTGTGTATGTATGTATGTCCAATTCGGCGGTCAAATTTATGTTTAAAATTTAATATTATGGAAAATATTAGATATGTATTTGCATTTGTGTCTTTTGGTTAAAATTCTGGATAAAACTAATTAATTACACTTTCTATAAATGTTTATAATATTTACCACCAGTTTTATGAACCTGAGTGAGGTGAGTGAGTGTCTTGTTTACCACATATATTCCTGAAATATAGACAAGATAAATAAAACACTTGTTTTCATAACATATATTTATTTGAGCTTTCATTGCGATCAAATACAACAAAATATTAAATAAAGTTTAAATTTTTTTAATAACATAAAAAAGAGCTTCGCCTTGAATATCAGCTAATTGCGTATACATCTTTTGTATTATTCAGTATAGTATAATAATTATTATTGATAAATATTTATTTAAAAACTTTCTTGGAAGATGAGATATTTACGATATACGTATACTTAGTGTTTGTTTTCTTTAACTCTCAACTGAGTAATAAATAGTTGAAGATGAAACCAATGGGTTTTTAATAAGACTACGACCTTTTTAATACTTTCCAAAACTTACGGTTTTTGCAACCAACAACTAATTTTTTATATATCTAAACGAATAGGGGCTGCTGTGATATTTTAATCAAAGAACCCAGTCAAAAACTAAACTTCTTAGTACGTCTTTGTTTGGGAAGGGGGTTTCGCAACGTGGTTCATACATAAATAGTTCGATGATTAGCTTTTGATTAGATTCCGCCCTAAGATCAAAGTATACATCCTTACAATACTGACTTATTCCATAGTATTTACACATTTTTTGTGACTTAAAATTCGTATAACAATCATAATCACTTGAGAGATTCCTTTGTAATTCCGCAATGAATGTACAGAGTCACGTTATCACTAAAACGCTACCATTATTACTATTGGTTGTATTTACGATATGAGAACATCACAAAGTGCCGCTCAGAGCGGGTATGCCTTCAAGACTAACCTTACGTACTTTACAAAATAGGAATGTTTATGTTTGAACACTATTTACACGTATTTACTAGACAGCTGTTTTGCCAGCTCCGTGTACTTGAGGAATTTTGAGTGGGGACTCTCCTCAAACCCCCCGGGAGGAGCGGGGGGACTCTTGGCGCCTGCGGAACTAGGACCGCTGGACACACTAGGTATGATGGTGGTGCCTTTGAGGGGCACTCCGGCAGCCGCTGAGCTGGACGGCTGAGAAGTCTTTAACGTCACGGGATCCGGTATCACCCCGTCCTTTACGAAGTGCATCTTCGACAGATGATGTCTATAAGCGCCCTTGGATATAAAGGGAGTGTCGCAGAAAGCGCACTTCATTATAGAGTCAGAGGTCATGACTGCGTCGTTACAAGCCCAACTGAATGCCAGGATGGCGCCGGGGGTGGTACCCGTCGCCGTGGTGGTGCTGTTTGTATTAATGGGGTTTACCGCAGTTGCGGTTGTATGGGTCCTGTTGTTCGTGTGGGTTTCAGTCTTGTCACAGAGCTTCTGCAGAGCCGCCAGCGGATGGCTGGAACCTCTTTTGTTGCCCATCTGGTTCGCCTCGCAGGTTGCGTTAGCTCCCGAAAGACTATCAAACATTGAGCTCAGAGCGCCTAAACTGCCTCCAGTTGATTTTCTGTCTCCGTTAGTACTGCGAGGAGTACCAGATCGATCGCTGCTAGCTGGACTGCTAGTGGAATTCCTACAGGGACTGTTGGATTGGGGGTGTTCAGCTGCGGAGGCCCTTTGTCGGGGACTTATCAACGGACTACGTTGTTTTTCCTCCTCCTCTTTAGAGATGTCACCATTACTATGAAAACTGCTGCGTTCGTCTTCATCGTTTTCCTCCATTTCGCGCTTAACCTTAACTTCATGATGATTTTCGGTTATTGACCTTTCCTCCTCGCCGACTTCTTTTTTGACCATCGGATGGTCGTGTTCTTGTTCGGTAGCATTTATTTTTTCGACAAAAGGAGATTTTTCTCTCTTTATATCGGGAGTTGACCTTGGCGTACTAGTGATAGGTATTCCTGGAGGTTCCATCTTTCTTTCCGGAGTCAGTGACTCAACCCTACTACTGCCTCTTTCAGATATAGAACTGGACTCGCTCCCGCTTCTTTCTCTTCTCGCATAGTGATGGCTCTGTTGCTGATGATAGTTCCTTAAGAGGTTCATCGTTTGCGCGTCGACCAAAGGCTTAGTATAATCCACGCTCTCATCAATGCCTAATCGTTTCAATATACTGCTGCCCATAGGAGCTTGAGTCGATGCCTGCCCTGGAAAACCAGGGTTTTGTCTGGATCTAGAGTCGAAACTCTTTTCTATGAGTTTCTCAATGGCGTTCAGTACAGAAGGTGACGATACGTTATTGTTTTCTGATGGCCCTGACGATTCCTTCGTGCTTAAGTCGCTGACTGACGGCGACCTTTGCTGTGGCGAAGGCGACTTGTCGCTAGGCGTCTTAAGCTTGTCCCGATTAGGGCTTTCAGGAGGTAGAATATTACTCGACATCAGGGCGTTTTTTAAGAAATTCCGCTGATTGCTGGTCATGCCCCCAACGCACTGCCTGATGTGGTCAACGAAGAGAGATGTTTCGATCTTGTTTCCACATTTTTCGCATGTTATTCTGCCGGCGCCGGTAGGATCGCGCATTTTCTCGATGAAACTGCCGTTATCACCATTTTTGAATTCGTGTTGGGCCCTTTCCAGTTCTAATAGTTTTCTGACCGGTAAAGATTTTTTTGCGCTTTTCCCTAGTCTGCCTTCTCCTCCCGCCGCTTTCAGTAATCGACCTCATGATGTGTTCCTTGTAATGAGAGTTTTTCACCATATGATTGCTCAGTTCTTTCAAAGAACTAAAAGCTTGATCACAAACCTTACAAGTGAGTACTGCACTAACGTGACTACTAGCACCGCCTGGTGGAGGATTGGGGCCTGAAGAACCTCCACTGCTTCCACCTTTGGTATCATCTGTCGATCTCCATGATATTATCTGCTCTTGTGAAATTATGTTAGTGTAATGCTGAGTCTGCTGCATGTGGCTGGTCATCTCAGCCAGAGACCTAAAGCTTTGTCCACACCACATACACTTAAGTATTTGCCTAGTTTGCTCCGCGCCCTTGCCTAACCAAACATCTTGACCACGAACTAGTTTCCTTGGCAAAGGCATGGTTTCTTTGATTAACATGTTAAGGTCGGATTGATTCGGTTTTGTTGAGTTAGTCGACGAGGTACTCGTGTTGGTGTTCGAAGGTGAAGAGATCTGCGGCTGGGGAATTAAATTACTCGATTGCATAGGGGGGGACGGGAACGTTTACGCCGCAATGTTTGGCTTCCTTCATGTGGGTGGTCATCGCAGCCAGACTGGGAAAGCTCTGTTTGCACCAGACACACTTTAGGACATCTTTGGCTTGCTCTGCGCCCTTATTGAGCCAATGCGACTGCCAGGCACTGTGCCTGTTACTCGCCGAGTTGCTGGGGGCGGCATTGGCCATGGAACGAAAGAGATCCTCTCCACCGAGTTTGCTCAGTTCACTCATTTTCTCTAAGGCCTTAGTGGCGTCACTCGGTGTGGGAGGTACGTGCTTTAGCTTGCCGTTCCACATCTCAGTCGAGCTGTTCTTGGGCGATAGACCTGCTGCGGCAACGGCAGCAGCAAAGTAGGGTAGGTGTGACGCGCCAATCGGCGGCGGCCACTGGGGTAACGTAGGCTTAAAATCCGTCCTCGGTTTGCGTGGGGACGGCTGCGTCAGTGGTTCTTCTGATGATCGTTTTCGACTACTGACCGACAGATCCAAAGGGCCATTACCAGATTCAGTGACTGGTGGCGATTCCGGTTTGCTTAGGTTCACTACGTCAGAATCGCTGTCTCCAGCGTCGCTCTTCTGTCCGCGCCTGCTGAAGTCTAAGATACCCTCCGCTGAAGGAGAATGCAATGGCTGATCTACCGGGGACTGGTTGAAAACGCCAGGAGGCGAGGAGGAAGACGAGATCATCGGCGAGATAGGGGCCCGGTTAAAGTTTGCTGGTAGAGGCGACGTCATCATCAGCCGATGAGACTGCTGGGCGACGGCGGCGGCGGCAGCGGCGTTGAGATAAGCCGCCATGGCCGCCGACTGAGGGGGTAGTAGAGCAGCGGCCGCCGCTGCAGGTAACGTTGGCGGTAGGGTGACTCCGACGGGGCTGAGCGATGTTCCTAGAGGAATGCTACGCAGAAGCGCGGTTCTCTCGGACATCATAGATTCGCCGGAGGGGGAGCGTGGCTGAAGAGGTGACTCAACGGAATCTCTAGAGTTGCAGCGGGAAGTCACATTCCTGGAGCAAAAAGAAGGGTGTTTTAGGCAAAAAAGTTGTGACAAGTCTTTTGGAGTTTGGTTATTATGGAAACCAACTTTGATGGAAAACAACTTTAAATGGCAACCCGTACGTTTTCTCTCAATATTTAAAAGAGCAACATTTTCTCTTTGCTGTACACTAAAAATTTTATATGGTTACATAAAGAAATTTTCGCTAAAAACATGCTTAAAGTTAACTCTTTGAAACTAATAAAAAGATGTTCTCGTGACGTTTAAGTCATAACAGGCGTAATTTTTTATTTCCTATACAGTAATACCCCGGAGTTACGTCATAGGTGGGACCGGGAAGGATAATGTAAGTCGAAAATTACGTAAGTCGGGGTAGATTTTCTGAAATCTAATTTTGGGTTACATTGAGTTATATTCTGGAATTAAACTCTTCAACAAATTAACGAATACAATAAATCTGAAAAAATAGAATAAACATTCAATGCAATACAAGTTATAGCTTTTTTTTGAAGTGGACGGTTCCATAAAATCAAGGAGACTTTGTTTGACGAGACAAATACTTTTTCTTCTCGCGTAAGATTTCCGCATAACACGCAATCGACCGTTGTATATTTTGTCTTGCCGTCATTACATGTTCTTCATTGGAATCGATTTCTTCCAAAATCTGAATTCCACTTTCGATAAAATCAAGACTCTCTGTCAATTTTGCAATCGGCATTTGTTTTTCCTGTGCTACCGGCTCAGAATCCTCGTCTTCCATTGCATTTTGTTGTCGCATATCAATGAGGTCATCAAGCGTAAGCTCCTCATCATGAGACTTCAAGAGCTCATCGACGTCTTCACTGTCAACCTCTAAATTTAATCGCCTTGCCAAAGTGACGACGTCATTTATCACTTGGTTGACTAGATCACTCTCGATAACTGTTTCAGGTTCCTGAACAAAAAACATAGGGCAAATCTTCTTCCAAACACCCTTCAATGTTTTGTCAGAAACTTCGGCCCATTCCAACCAACGTTGAACTGTTTCCAAAAATCCTTAACAGATAAGTCGGCATTTTGAGTCATCGCTTCTTTCAAATGAGCAAATGATCGTCGAGTGTAGTAAGCCTCGAAGGCTTTTATGACACCTTGATCCATAGGTTGCAGCTAGCTCGTCGTATTTGGGGGCAAAAAAAAACACTTTAACGCGAGGATCTATCGTTTCGTCGACATGATCGTTATGTTGTGTTACAAAAATTGAAATGCAGGCTCTTGAACAACACCAATGCGACACAACACACACAAATACGACGTTTAAAAATAGTATGTATTTGTAGCGATCGGCAAATGAGACGCGTGCACGCGTAAAACACGTCCATATCGGCTCGTGCAAGCTCGAAATGCGCGACGCTTGCTTTGTGGCCGAGGGAGGGGATGAACAATAGGAATAACGTAACTTCAAATTCACGTAAGTCGGGGTAACGTAACTCGGGGTATTACTGTATTTCTGTTCAGTCATTTCTTATTTCTTTTGCATTGTTACTATTTATAAATAAATAATGAATCGATTGAATGGAAAACAAATTGGGAAAATAATTGAAATTTTAATAATGAGGCGATATGGAGATATGCAAAGATCCCAAGACCAAGTGTACTAATGAATTGTACCCCAACAGATTTCCAATAAACCAGTCAACAGTAAGCCGACTGGCAAAAAACTTTACTAACCGAATAAGTAACTTTAAGGACTCCGCTAAATCAGGTAAACCTTGACCTGCAACCGAAGGAGATAAAGCGTTGGATACCTTGCTCTCTCAGTGCGCGATCAAATCCAATCCAATCTTCCAGGGTCTTGGCAACTACTTTTGATGTTTCTCACCAGTCAGTTTAAAATGCATTCAAGCGAGAAAAGTTACGCCATACAAACTACAACCTTGTTCAGGAGTTAAAGGAGGATGACTTCGATAGAAGAGCTGAATTTTGTGAAGGCATGATGGAAAGATGCAATGGCAATAATAACTTCGCAAGAAATATTATTTTTTCAGATGAAGCTACATTCAATTTAGATGGTGTTGTTAATCGGCATAATAGCCGTTACTGTTCAAGTCCCAAGTCCCTCATTAGTCCCAAGAAGCGCATATTAAAAATCCCCGAAAAATTAATGTTTGGGCAAACATTGTTGGAGGACGTAGATATTGTTGAAACTTTCTTCTTAGATGGGAATAAAAATTACATTATTCCATCTTGCAGATGTTGTTTCCGGACGAAAAAGATATTATTAACCAACATCTATGATTTCTGATAAATATCAGAGATTATTTAAATGCACAATTTCCAGGACGCTGGATAGAAAGAAGGATACATTCATTGGCCAGGGGGATTTCAATGGCCAGCGCGCTCAGACTTAAAACAGAAAATTTCAAATGAAATCCGAACTATTACTAAGACTTCCTAGTAAATGTTATTAAAGAGTTTCGGGACGGGCTTGGGCATTACTTAGCGATAAATGGAAGTCACTTTTAACACCCCATTCGATAACTAATTAACTAACTAACTAACTAACTAACTAACTTGTTTCGTTGTTTCTTTTTAAAGAATATTATATTCAATTATATTCCCTTGCAAAAATTACATTGGCACACAAAAAAAAAACAAATTTTCTGGACCCGAGGTCTGATATGTCAATTCTTATGTATTTTGATGCGCTGAATACGAATCTGATATCCGTTTTGCTCCATCACCCACCCATTTTCCACAAAACCCCAATTTTGGGTGCCCAAGAATTGCCCAAGAAAATGCCAGTCTATTTTTTGTATACCGTTTACTCCAGATACAGTATATCGTTTCCGGAGTATTTTTAACTGCTGAAAAGGATTTCGTAGTACAAATTTACTTCTGACCCTTCATTATACCAAAAAAAAAAATCCAATTTTCGGCCAAAATTGACCAAAAAGATACCAAAGTCTATTTTTTGTACCATTTACTACAGACATATCATTTCCGGAGCATTTTCAACCGCTATGAAGGATTCCGTAGTCCAAATGTACTCTTCATTATTCGATTTCCTACAAAACCCCATTTGCGGGATACAATTTAGCAAACAAGACTTTTAAATCTATTCTATTTACAATTTCTTTACGACATATCATTTTCAAAGTAAGGATTGAATACATTGTTTATTTGGGTACGTTATAGAAGAGTAGTTTTATAAGAAATAGTTGTTAGTGGACGACTTCTTCACCAAACCGAAACAACCAGTGTAGATTCATTTTATTTTCCTTTCTTGCATTTTATTTGTTTTTATAAAGTCATGTCTAAGAGATAGTTTTTACAAAGTTCAATTTTGTGCTGGCTATTTAAACGGAGATTTAACTTTATTTTAGTCACACAAGCCGCGAATTTGTCCTATTTGTCTTCTATTTGTAACTTATACTCTCTGAATTTCAGTTTGCTTGTAATAGTTCAAGTGTGAGTTTTGCATCTCGGTTTGAGTAACAGTTTGATTGTCCGAGTTTCCAAAATAGAAAGGTAAATAGGTAGATACTTTGGAATTTTTTTTGCCATTTGGACCCAAAGTTGGTCTTTTTGGGTTACTGAAGTGTCACAAGTAAATTTGGACTACGGAATCCTTTTCTGGGGTTAAAAATACTCCGGAAACGATATGTCTGGAGTAAACGGTACAAAAACAGACTTTGGTATTTTCTTGGGTAATTTTGACCCAAAATTGGGTTTTTGTGGAAAACATCAAAATACATAATAATTGATATGTTAGACCTCGGGTTCAGAAAAAAAAATGTTGTGTGCCGGTGTTAACTTTAAACGTGTGTTCTCGTGACAATTTGTTTATGTAACTATATCAAATGTTTAGTGTACAGTAAAGAGGAAAATCCGCTCTTTCAGATATTGAGAGAAAACCTACGGATTATCATTTTAAAAAAGTTGGTCTCCATAACAACCGAACGCCAAAAAAACAACATTATTTCATGTTCACAGAAACATGGCAAATAAACTGATGAAAAATTTTAATTCAGGACATTTTTTTATACAAAAGGTTATTAAAAAAGTTACAGGTATTACGCGTGACTTTTTTGCCACGCTGTATTTTTTTTTATGAAGAAGGGGTTGATTGATGGGACTGATGAATTTATGAAGAATGAATTTACCTTGCATCTTCGTTTGTGGATCGTGGACTCGTTGGAGTCAGGATGTCTCCTGGTGTAGGCGACGAAACGTCATCCCTCCGCAGGTGCTGGGGACACTACAGACGTGGGCGTCATAGATCCCGTGTCTTCTTCGCCTTCTAGCTTGTCACCCTCTTCTGCCGAACCGTCTTCGCCTCCTTCCCCTGAAACAATATAAACAATTTTGAGAATAAATTATCGAGTGAATATAAAGTTTATAACAATATGCTGATTACTACTGATACTCATAATTGTATTCTATGCAATTTTATATTTAAATATAAGCTTGAAGTTGAATGTCTTAATATGTATTTTATGCATACTTCACTCCTTTTAGGTCTTTGTTTTGAGAATGCACATACCCTTATAAGAGGATTTTCTTTTCCAAGAATTCAAGTATCTAAGCAGTAGGTATTATTAACCATTAAAAAATAGTTGTTGAAATTACTACTAGACTCCATAATACAATATTAAGAGAAGGTTTATTTATTGAAATGATGCTACACTTTACTTTATCTTTTTTAAAAGATAAAAAACATTGGTATTTAATGAAGAAAAGTATTTTTCAATCGAATAAGGCTTGTACGATTCGCGACAGAGTAAAGTTATCTATTAGTTATATATTAGTTATATATTAGTGTAACTGTTTTCGTTTGTTGTGTAACATTCGATATCGTTAAATTAGTGGCAAGACTGTTACAATCGATATCCCCTATTAGTTAAGCTTTTACAAGAAAGTCTCCGAGTTAAATTATACCATTAAAATATATTGTACATGCCTGCATTAGCTAAAATATCGAGCTCCGTAAGGCTTTTATACGAGAAAGGACTTTAATCAAACGTAGCACATTAATAAAGATTAATTTATTGCAGCGGCTATATTAAATCATTCAAGGAGTGACATCTGCTGTTTGCCTTGAACTATCACGTTTTTCATCGTCCATATACCAGGTGTTGCCCAGCCGTAACTGATGGGTCAGCTTACGTTCATGTTTGCATTTCTTTCGGTATTAAAGGCATAAAAATTCTTAAAGATATTTATGGCACCTGATACGTGAATAACACTTGTTATATGTACGTGAATATATCTAGTTAAATTACCTAGTTCAAATTTTAGTTGAACATTATTTTTTACAGAAAAATTTAATACTAAACCATTAACAAGTACTCAATAATATACTTACATACATATTATGTATATCCATTATCCATATTTATTTTTTCACTTATATACAGGGTGAGTTTTTTTAAAATGCTAAAATGGAAAATGTGAGGTTATTTTCATCCTTTTTTTGCTACCTAAGAAGGGAACTGGAGATTGTAAGACATCAGATCTGGCAGTTGTCTTAAAATATTGTCAAATCTACAGGATTTTCATATACTTACTTCTAGGCGTCGACTAACTTCTTTATTTGAAATAGAATATCTCGTATATTTTTACAAATTTGGAAAGAGCACAATTTGGAGCCGAAAACATGTACCATAACCTATTCCCAGCTGTTTCGGAGATATTTGAGATTTTATAAAAAAAAATCAGAGATGTTGGGGGTCTGGAAAAACCGTCATAACTTTTCTTGGGTAGTGGGCTCCCATTTTATATTTAGCATGGCGTAATTAGGTGCTTCATATTCTGTAATTGAAATAAACTCGAAAATGCTATACCAAGTGTTTAATTTATTGTGTTACATTTTGCCAACTTCAAATCGAGATAACTTGTTTAGTTCAACTGGAACACCCTGTATTTATTCGGCCCAAGCTGTATAACTTTCAGTTCTATTTTTGCTCATATATCATGGTGGTTAAAGTTACAAATTTTGGAGGTATTTTAGATTTTTCTCAGTTTTAAAGAAATGTTCTTAAAGGTTGTTATGACTCAAAATAGCTATGAAACATGTAAACCGCAAACTCAAAAATGTGATTAACTGCAGTTCATTGTTTTGTTTATGACAAGATTGCTAAGAATAAAGTTTGGTGCTGTAAAGAGTTTTTTGTATAGCGGAAAAGTTCTTACTGTGGAAATTGTTGTATTTCGTTACAATGTTTTAATTTTTAGAATATAAATAATAATTTTTATTTTTTATTCATAAATAATAAAGTTGCTTCTTGTTAAAAGATAATTGTCTTTTTGAATAGTTGTTAAAGTTGTTGTAAAGACTTGGAGTCTACCTTTCGACCAATATCTAATTTATCGACTTTATTTAATTTATGTTTGTTACATCAGCTGTATTTTGTTAAATTTTTGTAAAACAAAGTACTATTTGGTAGAGTAGACAGATAATTTTCCTGTCCTTGATTTACGCTCTTTAACACATTATTATTTATGATTCTACAACAAGAAAATGATTATAAAAGTTTAAATCCTGTCATTTAAAATGTTCCGCAGGAATTCCACACCTCGCTGTTTTACTGTGACTCCATTAATTACTATTTTATTAGTTTTGTTTTGAATATAAGGCGTCTTACATCTCTCCATATGTTTTGATAGGATTTAAAACGAGTAACTATAAAGCCACTCCAAATCTTCAACCTTAGTTGCCAAAAAACAATTATAGCATTTTGCATGGTATACTGTAGTAAATAGGTGATCACTCGACTCAAAATCCTATCGAAAACGTATGGGGAGATGCAAGATGACATATTCAAAACAATATTTAAAAAAACACAATTATTAATGGAGTTCTGTATATAGTAACAAAGATAGGAGTTGAATTTCTACGAAACGTTGGAGTAGTTAACTCACAAGGATTAGATAATTCAAGACCTAGTAGTTGTAAAGCACTAATCCAAAAAATAAAATACATCAAATATTAAGTTGATAATTAATTATGTAATTATATATAGATACAATTCAGAAATATTCTTTTACTTGGATTTTTCGTCCTTTCGTCAAACTATTATTATGACCACCTTATTTTCCTTGTTTGTAGATTATACAATGTTTATATTAATACAAATGGTTAAATTTGTTATGTCCAGTAGACTAATAGACCAGTAGTATAAAATCATAAAGTAATAAATATAGTAAATAATATATTGTGAAGTACACCACGTTTGGGCGAATATTTTTTGCCGCTGCTATTATTTTGACCACAGGTGTATGTGTTTTTAAATGTATATACGTAAATGTATAATAATGTATATTTTAAATGTATAATTAAATGCATAATAATCTACTTTATATGTATTTATCTTATTTTCCACCATTATTAAAAAACAATGTATTGTATTATTAAGTAAATTAAGAAGCAGAATTGATTATTTTCTGTAGAAATTCAGAATTTTTATTTTCTCAAACTTAACATTATTAACTGTGGTGGATGGAATACGGAAAATATTCCGTATGAAATATTCCATTTGAAATAGCTGGTAATAACATTTTATATCAGCATAATTATGAAAATTACTGAGTATTCACAAAACCTGCTCCAATAAAAACAAGTCAACACGAAATATTTCAACTTACTTCCTACTAATTCAAGCTACCTGTTTTCTATTTATTTTTTCAATTGGCAATGAACAAACGCGTGACTTTTGCAGTGTAGGTAGACGTACTGTTCTGGAAAACATTTTACATACGGCAAAATACGGCAAAATAATATATTACATTAGGTATAAGATTTGCATATTACTTAGTTTCAAGCGAATGTTATTAACAGTACTTAGTGTGTTCTAAAATAACTCAGGAGACTAATGTTTATTAATTTAAGTTAATACATTAATTAATCCGCAGTTATGACTGCAGATAAAATTTATTTCAAATATAAATTACAAAATACGAATAAACAGAATATTACAAAGTAAAACTTCTATTATACTACTCGTATATTAAACAACCTATAGTTTACAAGTTATGATGCTAATAAATATGACAATTCACAATTTTGGTGCGTTTAATATTAGTCACGTGATGCTTGAAATTTCTTGGTCAGATATAGTAAGTATTGTTCATAAGTAACCACGTAAATATTGTTCATAGGTAAAAACACGTTTGAAAGGTAAGGTCGAAAGGCACAAAGACAAATGACTGTCATTTACTCTTACGTGAGGATACTGGATGTTCAAGGAAATCGCGTTGTGCCCTTAACCCAGTTCGGATTTAATTACGTTAACACCAATATTTAGAGCTGAATTTCGTCTGAGAGACCAGACCATCAAACTGTATTACATTTATTTCTGATACGGTTCACAAAACTGTATCACATCCACCTGCAACACATTTCAATTTAATTTTATCAAATTTACGCCTCAATTTGGAGCAGGATATTCCAAAGCTGGAATTATTAATTAGGTTTGTTCCAAGAGAATATTCACAGGAGTTGATGTTATTTGATAATACTAACTTATAAATCCACAAAACAAAAAACCCTGTTAGAAAACATTGAGTCTTTTATGCTATAATATATTTAAACTAAGCTGTTGTTTTCAATAAGAAATTTTTTTAGGTATGAATCATGTATATAATACCTATATAAAATATTTAAAAAACATTTGGATATAACACAAAAAACTGGGGAATATACTTATTTTTTTAATGTTTTATCTCAATAATGGAATGTCGTAAGATTTTGAGATTTGGTGTCAGTCTTTTATTAACAGACATGTCATCCCAACAGTCAGAGATATGTTGGGGTAATTTTTTTATTTCCCTCTGCACCCAAGCAGCCCCTATTCATGTTTGTCTCTCAACTATTTTGTGGGTTGATTTTTAACTCCACAAAAAATTTGCATGATATATCAAGGTTCTTTTGGAAAGTATATTACCTATTTTTATTTTTTTCGGAGATTCAACAGTTACCCAGGAAAAAATTAAACTTCACATTGGACAAATGCCAAATATATAGGTACTTTGAAGTTGCAATTAAAAAAAACATTAAAGTGACACACCTACTATGTGTTTTTCGAATTTATATTCACAATTGAAATTGGCCAATGAAGCGAGTTTAATTTAATTAATAAACTAACCATATGTAATATAGGCAGTTTTACTATGAGTACCTACGTATTTCCGCACCACTTTATTCTATTTCCAAACCGGAACCGCCCGAATAAGAACACTGCCGTCACCAAACTGAATCATATTCTTCTAATTTTTACCGACTTTCCCCAAATAATCGGTATGTTTACCCGACGGCGCTATACGCCGTCTGCCCGTCGCTACCCCTCCCGCCTACCCGCATCCGCGCCGCTGCCGTGGATCCAGCGTGCACGCCGCTCTCGCGTATTCCGCCGCTCCGGGACGCGGACCGTCCGTCGAGCCGTCGGGAGGGCGTGCACGTATTTCTGCCGAGAGTTCGCTGTCCAAACACGGTCCAACAATGAACAATAGCAACATAAATCAGCGTAATTAGTTTCAGTAAGCCGTTGTATCTACACGCTGAGCCGGATCGCGAACTCATTGGTTAGTTTCGGTACGGTATACTCCGCCTTTCGCCGAACGACGACGCAATCCTATGTCGCGTTCCTCGACCAGCGGCGCCAGTGGCGGTTCGCGACGGAAAAAATTGGCGAGATGCAATATTTCGGGAAATATATCTACGAAAAGTGCGAAGTATACTACGTCAACTTTTTACAACACAATATTAGCATTTTCATGGATACAAGTGTTCTAAAACATTCTTACGCAGTCAATTTTAAGACGCTTTTAATCAACGAATCATATGACTATAGTCCAGTTGCCACGGATTTTTCTCATGTATTTTTTGGCGGAGTCTTAATCATTATTGAATCCTATGTATTTTTTCCCTTAGGAATACAATGGCGGGGGTCTGTACAGTCAAAAGTGTGAGCTTCATTAGTTATTTAACAATTTATGCAAAAAAAAAACGTGTTTTTTTCACGTTTTACCGTATACCTCTGTTCCCTGGCATTTTTTGTATAACACATACATTTATAAAGTTGTTCTATATTAAATTACCTAAATTTTAAGCCTAACCGGAAGTCGCAAGAGTTCATGAAATGTCAATTTTCAAAGCTTTTTTCCGTAAAAATAAACTCGATATTACCTATCGAGTATTACTCGATACTAGCTACCCCAAAAATGTCCCGCTTCGACATCAGGAAGCCGACATAATGAAGATTTTTTCAGCTCGATCGATTTGAAGCGCCCGAGTTCGGTTTTGGTAGCGCCGCGCCCGACAGCCAGTCTCTCCCACAGCCGTAGCGTCAACTTCAACAAGTGCTTTTTAACAGTTAAAGTCGGCCAACCGATTTGCAATATTCTTTTATTGAAAGTATAACTCTTTAACTGCAAACCATGTAAATTTCAGCCCTGTACGTATTATACAACGGGCTTGGGAAATTAAAAATTATCTCCGCTCCTTGAAGTCTTAGCGGGATATATTTTTTTTAAATATGCGTCTTGAAATGCACTTTAAAGATATTTTGGTAAGGAACTTCTTAATTTCAATACCCAATACCGCAATGCTACGTCATATATGTCGCGTATAAAAAGGTGGTAGCGTGTAAAACCTTATAAAATCCGCTGTAATTAATATTTTTCAAAATTTCAATAAGCGTCATAAACTTGAAGAGATTTGTGATTTTTCTAGCCCTATCCGGTCAAAATCGAAGCTTCCTGTAAGAAATGGTGCCATTGTTAATTAAGAGTTGTAAAAAAATCGATCGTTAAATTACTCGAAAAGTTAACAACCGATCACCGTGAAATTTATAGCACTCGTTTAGAATACTGAAAGGATATTCTCTGATTTTCAGCCCACTAAGAATATTATTTGTCAAGAAAAAAACATGTCAAAATAAAAGGAGTTTTGCAACTTTCAACGCTAATTGCAATAATAAAAAAAACTCTAGCGCCTTCCGGTTGGGCTTAAAACTTAGGTAATTTAGTTAGAACAAATTTCTAAATGTATGTGCTATACAAAAAGTGCCAGGGAACTGAGGTATGAGCTGAACATGAAAAAAAAAACACGTTTTTTTGCATAAATTGTTAAATAACTAATGAAGCTCACACTTTTGACTGTACGGATCCCCGCCATTGTATTCTACGGGAAAAACTACATCGGATTCAACAATAATTAAGACTCCGCCAAAAAATACAGATTTGGGACGCTTTTTAATCCCTGGCAATTGGACTGCTAGAAGGAACTTGGTGTAGGGGAAACCTAGGATAGATGGCGACAATCTTTTAGTTTTGCTTTGTTTTAGAATTATTGCATTTTTCTAAAAATAACTGGTATATGGACATCTCCCCTATAACACCCATGCGAGCTGGCCATACATAAGTATTTAAGTAGGGGATAGTCTGGAACAGTCGCCACGCAGGAACAGTGGCCACTTTCGTGCTATATTTTTATTCATAAAGAGTAGTGGCTGCCACTCACTGCAGAGGAGTCCAAGCAATGTCCTAAGATTATTAACGGCTAGTATCCTTGAGTTTCAAATTTTCTTCTTTTTTATCTGAACTTAACTTTAAATTGACCACATATAGTAAAATAACGAGACATCCAAAAAAATAGATCATAACGAGACATAAAAAAACGTCATCAAAGTTGGCCGAGAAAAAAGACGTATTTCTATTCTTAATCGAATGTATAACCTTAATCTGGATAACCTTATTTGTGTCAAGACAGTCACATCATATGACAGCCATTGTTTATCTTACAAATTGTCACAGTCACTTGTCAAAAGTTTGACATAACCGAAAAGCTTAGACATGACCGCTATTTCCATCTCTCTCGTTCATAGCTAGAGTTGATGACGTTTTTTTTGATGTATCTTTACAATGCGCGGTGAACATTATGCGTAGCGAATAAATACGTACATATATATCGAAGTGAACAAATAGTGACGATTTATATGTAGTACATATAAGCGTAACACTATTTTGATTATATTAAATAGCTTTTGTAATTACCCATTGTTTAAAAAACATGTGGTTGATGGTACAGTTGTCAGCTTAAAAGTAGGTACAGGTTAATACTTTATCATATTAATAAGGGATGACTACTGTACACAATTAGAAAGAGAAATATTTAGAATGACTTTAGCAGGTAAATTAAATTATCCTCTCGTTTTCTACCCTTGTTTGTCCATGTATAGTATTTGTAAGCATTTAGCCGTTAAACTACTTTGCTGTATACATTTTCAATTGCTTTTAAATAAATTTAATCTGCATTACCACTATTATTATTTTTGTGATATATTTTTACATAATATATCTTTATTCTGACAAATATCACTCATTTGCATTTTTTCCATTTTGTAAACAGTAATGGCCAGTGGACCATCAGGGTAGTGACCATACAGTGACCACTTTATTTTAAATTTTTCTACTCCAAAATTTTAGCCAAAATATTATTTTGTCAGTCTTAGGACGCATTTGATCCCGTCATGGTAGAAAAATTCGGATATTGTTATCTTGACAGCGATGCCTCAAAGAGGAGGGAGACAAACAAGCGGAGAATGTCATGACGGTCATGTGGTTGTTAGGGTATTGGCCACACCTAGAAGACGTGCGAGCACCTGCAGAATATGCGGAAGACATATTCCTGGTATTAAAAGTTCTGACAAAGAACAAGAAGCTGAATTATAATAACGCCCTTTCTTTCCCATACACCCAATAGACCGAAGTGAATCCTTTCGTTTTAGACTTAGCCTCAGTCAGTGTTAGCCCCCTAACCTAAACTGATATACCTATATATAAATCATTATGTCTCCGTTGTGGCCCAAACTGGGCATAGTCCTTTTGCTTTCTCTCCATTTTGTACAGGAAAGATTGCCATACCTTCCACTTCACAACTAGTGACTAGTGACGTTCTGACTAAAACGATGGGTTATGATATCAGTTCAGATCCTTTACGACACTAGTTAATATATTTTGAATCTGCTTGCACATTATGTGAGAACTAAAAGGCTTGGACCATCTCTCCTCTATGGCCATATATCCTCTATGGCCATCAATCCTCAGTTTCCCTTATGCTAATAAATGATATTTGTTAGTTTGACATATATAAATAAAGACAACTCAAATTAAAGAAGGACGTCGCAGAAGAACAACCACTTACAAGCGAAGTCAATAAAAGTGGATTCGCATTGTTTACGCATTATGATGTATGATTGATGATGTATGATTCAAACATTTAATTTGACATTGAATTTGCACACATCCTGTTTTGTGTTTATAGCCGATAACCTGAAATAAAGCATTTTTTATTTAAGTAAATAAAAATGTAAATTTAATAAACACTGTATACTGTTGTAGAATATGTATGTAGAATATTCTGATTCGTGCAATTTCGTTCTTCCAGAATAGGTTACAGTTTACGTGCCTTCGATCGCGTTACTAGTGAATAGCGCCAAAATAGTAAAAATGTGTGTCATATGAATAAATTTAATAGATACATTTTTTGTTTTTCTTTCTTCTTTCTAAATGCGGCCCTGTTTAGGTAGCCGGTCTTCCAACCAGCTACTTAAGTAGCCGTCAACAAGTGAACCGGAATTGGCTCACCACGAGCTGACGATGCAAGGGTAAAACGCATTACGCATAGCACATTCTAGCTGATGTCGTGTACACACGTCTAACAAGTGATGTCTCTGACTGACGACTCAAGTGATGTCGCTATGCTCAATAAGTAAGGACAGTGGTTTTTTAATGTTTGTTACTCAACGTTAATGCTAATGTTTATTTTAAGATTACAACGAATGTTTAATTCTGCGTTACAATAAATTCAATTGCAATATAATCATTTATTAACATAATTTAAAATAATTTATATTTTAATAAATGAGAAAGTCGACTAAATTCCATAGCGAAAATATTTTTTTAAACACATTTTAAATAAGATGTAGGTACCTAGGTACTAACTTTTATATGGGTTTCATGTTTGAAATACAACTAATTGTTAAAACCTTTTTGCACAAAATGGATGCAATAACGGATTGAACTGAATTGAAATCTTACCTCTTGAAGAGTGTGTTTTTAATATTTCTTTAGTGAACTCTTGAGTAATTGGTTTTATCTGACTGAAGATTAAAGCGTACGGCGCTCATTGAACATACTTACCTATAGTATTACAATCAATGATCATAAGGTTTTTCGGAATATCAGAAAAGATTATTTATACAATATGTGCTTGGAAATACAGGTTTGCTAAAAATAACTTTTCCGAAAAAGGGTGTTAATAAATCAGCAAGTACAAAACTTGTATTAGTCTTTATTTGAAAGACTACGACTTCATCAATACGCAAACCTGAAGCTACGGCTCTAGCGTATGAAACGAAAAAATGTTGAAAAGCTTAATTTTTATAACAAACTCGTCAGTATTTTTGGTAGATACAATTACATCTACTGAATATGCTGAATGTAAATACATCTCCTGAAATTAGGTAGGTATTTTAGCAAATTTAACTCTCAGCGCGAAATAAAATACTAGTTGTTTTTTTGGCAATTTTCATGAAAATTTGACAGCTTACTTAGGTAATAGTGAAGGCAAAATACTGTCTTGGTTTTCACCGTATAATGCATTCTATTTCTAGTTATTTATGTATAAAACTCTTGTAACAAAATACATGCTGACATCTCATCTGGTTTCTAGATTGATATTGAAATACAGCAAAACTTCGTTAAGACGCTCTTCAAGGGACCGGTGCAAAAGAGCGTCTTCCCGGGAAAGTAAAAAAAAAAAATCTCAAAATGCTGGAAAAAAGGAAATGATTGCAAAATTTGAAAGTAAAATTTATTAAAATGCATAATACTCGTACAGGAATGTGATAAATACCCACATGAATAATATGTATGTACACTGCTTACTCACCGACCAGAGAGAAACCTGTCAAGTGTACTTTGTTTGAGGTTCTTGGTAGCGTGTGTGGAGAGGAAGTTGTCAATTCTATTAATGTAAGTTAGCATGTCCTCTGCAATTTCCAGGGTGGAAATAATTTTTATGAGCTTGCCCACGTTTTGCAAGCCAGCAGAAACTGCAGGCGTTGGGGAATGATCGTCCTCTTCTTCAGAGTCAGCTCACCAATCACCGACTCGCCCATTGACTGTCTAACAACTATATTCACCGTCTATCTGCGGCGAAAAAAGAGCGTCTTTTCCAACAAAACAGAGCGTCTTATCGACTACTATTTTACTGTATTAACATAGGAAAATTCAAGGGACCGACGAAAAGAGCGTATTACGCGGGAACGCGTCTTAAACGGGAGCGTCTTAATGAAGTTTTACTGTATTTGTAAAAATAAGTTCTACACCATTTTCAGCTTTTATCAATCCGGTAAAATTTCAACTTTTTTTAGTGAATTTTCTGGTAAATTTAAGTGCACTAGTATTACTCCTTTACATAGCAATGACGTGAAATTTGAATAAGTACAATATATGTATGTTATTATGTAAATAAGAAAGTATGTTATTTCTTATCCAGCTTTGTGAGGTCGAAGGTTACCGAAGAAGCTGCCACTGATTACGGCTCTGTTCGAATTGCGGAATACCTGGTATAAGTAGCGTAATGCCCCATGTTGGTACAAGCGTGTTACGGCTGCTATCGCCGGCCGGCATCACACGCTGAGCGGAGAGGACGGGGCATCCGCTTCATAGACGCAACGCTGAAAAACTGGTCTGGTTAAATTGCCTCGATGATGCTGCAACACAACGTGATGTCTAATCGGCATGAGTTAGTTTGCAATCGTCATTACTCGAAGAAATAGTCGTAGGATTTGTTTAATAACGTGGAAAAGAAGATGCAGTATTAATAAATGGTAAATATTTCTAAATAGTTCGGTTGGATATCATGGATGAACTTATGATTAGTGATGCTCTCAAATGAAGTTGTAATCACTGAATGAATTGAAATCATACTTAGTACCTACCTATCAGCTGAAATAAATTTCTTTCATTTAGTCCAATTTTTTCGTTGACCCAACATTACCGGTTAATATCTAATTTAGGATTTTGGTGGGGTTTTATTTCTTACTAATTTTAAGGCTCACAATTTTTTCTAAATAATGAACTATGAAAAAATGACTACTTTTACGAAAAAATGTTTCAAACAGAAACTAAAGTTAATTAAGCCATGAGGGTCCCTGAGGACGACTTTCGCCCCCCCTTCAAATTCGTTGTAATTAGATGGAATCACGTTTTTATAACTTAAAACATCTTGTCATATCTGCTGTCCTATTAGTGATGTCAAATACAGTTACTTTTTAGTACTCAGAGTAATCGTTACTTTTATACCGAGTACTCGTTACTTTGTATCCGTTACTGAGTACAGTTACTTATGTATACGACAGTACAAATTACTTTTTTATCGTTACTAGAAGTACAGTTACTTGTAACTTTGTTCGTCCGAGGAATCCTTTCATTAAAAAAAATGGATTTTATTAACAGTAGGTATCATTCTAAAATATAAGATAATATAAATGTGTATGTCAATTAAAAACATAATATTTCATTTTTCTCCTGCAGAGTGCACTAAAAAGGTAAATAAATAATTAAATTCTGTGATATATTTATTTCACAATAATTATTAGGTATCTGTGTTCATTACGTTGAATAATTACAGATTACCTATTATATAAAATATTCGATCGTATACTAGATACCTTAATAACACCAATACCAAACTCAATATCCGAAATCCGCGCGGTGTGGTAGCTTACAGTCGTGGTACAAGTACGAGTACGAATACTACAGAGTCCGAAATATTCGTCGTTACATGTAATCATGACTCGGGGCAACGGAGCCAGTTCCAAAGTACTCAGTACTCAGTACCGAATACTTTTTCCAACGATTACTGAGTATCCGTTACTTCGCCAAGTAACGGATAAAAAGTAACGAATAGTTACAATACTGACATCGCTATGTCCTATGAATGGATTTGTCT